>CM053788.1:187741230-188096230 GCA_028749045.1 Cupressus sempervirens
ATAGCACTTGAAAGATGTGGTACATATCCTTAGGTATGATGGTGGACTCTCTAGTATGAAGATGAAAGGTGTTATGCTCACTATGTCACCCTTCTGCCAATGTTTTCAATAGTCCATGGTTTTCCTAGATATGGGGTAACTGAAGTAAACCTCCAAATCCCATGGTCATGTGTATAGCTCTCTTGACATCATCTAGCTAGGGCACAAGCCTTAGTCCTACCATCTTGGGTACCCTAATAAACATTTTTGGAAATATCTGCTACATAGAAAAATACACAAACATGTCAGTATCTATCAGATGCAAATAAAAATGAAACTAGAAAGGTTACAACTCAACTACACAAGCAAACGACTAAGGCCTAAACTTGACGAAAGCTACAAATTTTACAAAAAATTCACTAAGTTCTTGGACACACATTTTATGATGCTCTCTCCTATACTAGTACAATAATTTGTGCTAGTATGATACTTCATATTATCATACGATGAATGGGTGGGTCCAATAGGATAATGCTCATAATAAGGATACGATACTATTTTATACTAGATATATCATATGATTGCTTTCATAATAGTGATATAATAATTTCTAAAGTAGTGTATGATATTTTTCCATAAACCTACTAAAACCCTAGAAAAAAATGCTAAAATTCTCAAAATACATCAAAAATTGCTTGGATGTCGGATACTTACTACTGCAATGTACTGTAGAGTTTATTTGTATAGTCAATTGTGCTCGAATTTGTATGTCTTAGTTGGAAATCTGCTTTAGGACAACATTCTCTCTCTATATGCTCTAAGATTTCAAAATCTGACAAGACAAATGATTTTAAAATGACCCCTTGGGCTCCTTATATACTCTTTTGATCCTATTTTGACCTAAGTTTTGAACTCATCGAATTTGCATGAAAATTGCACCCCTACCTAATTTTGACACCCTACATCCATTTTTAGGATTGAAATTGAAATCCAAGTTCATCTTGGTGGTCAAATTTTTATTTTGAATTTATTACTTCTTCTATAAAGTTGGCTAACCTTTTGAGGCTAATCTTTCGAATCTTTTTGAGGCATCTTCATTTCTTCATTTCTTCATCATTTCTACTCACTTTCACTCCTCTTCTTCATTCAATTTCATTTCACTTCATCATTCCTCTTGCTGATCTAATTTATTTACACTAGGGTATCTCTTCATTTCTTGATGGCCACTCTTTAGTCTTAATGCTCATCTATCATCATGAACCTTTCTTTATCTTGATTTGATCAAATCTAACCGATTTCTACATCTCATCTATCTCATTTCAATTTCAATCCTGAGTGGGTAGGAATATTTTATCATTGCTACAAATTTATTTTTCTGCTATGGCTACCTATTTTCTCTTGATTCACCTTCTTTCTTTACCTACTTGGCTTGACATATAAGTGCTCATCTTAGGTATTGGTATTGTCTATTGATTTTTCCTAGTGCTCAACTTTTCTACTAACTGATTGTGCATTCTAGATCTACTATCTCTTTATGCTTTGTTCTTTGGAGCTAGATCTCTCTATCTATTGCTTTCTTGGCTTCTTCATTCTTTGACGTAATGTGTTCCTAGATTGATCACATTGTAGCCAAAGAGGGTAAAATGTAATCACCCAAAATTGGTCATCTAGATTACAAGTCCCCTTTCTATCAATTTTACTGAAATGTCCCCTTACTGATTTTATATGATATTTCAACCCTCTAATCAGATCTTTAAGATGAAACAACCAATTATTCAAGATCCACTAATTTCTCAATAAACCCCAAATCGGGTATGCCAAAAATAGTGCCAAAAACTTCACAGCTTCACATATTATTAATAAATCTGAAAGTGGAAATTTTTATAAAAACTTCAGCAGCATAACAGCCTACAAAATGAAATTTCCAGATCTGTATAACATTTACACAACAGCTCCCAAACGGAAGACAAAAACAATGCTCATCGAGCTCCCAAAAATAACACAAAATAGCCGGAAACACCACCAAAGCACTGATAATCTATCATAGAAGTATAATAATGACCAAATAAATATATTTAGCTCTATTTTAACATCTAAATGTCTGATATACAGAAGTAAGAAAAACTGATATGAAATACTCAACTGAAAACACCAAAATCTTACAAAAACACACCCGAAAACCCACAAATCTGCACTGTTCAGCACAAAGGCAAACTCTGTATGAGCATGCACATGGACTGGCTTCAAACTCCCATCCTTAGTCTTCTTGGAAACTTGAAAACTCCTATTCTTGGGTCTCCTTCTCCACAAGTTTAGCAGCCTTTGAAGAACAACAAAGAAATGAGCAAAAATCAAGTTCTGGAATCAGCCCAAAATGCCTCCAAACCCCTTAAAAGAGGGCATAACCCTAACTCACGTCCAAGAGGGGTTAATAAAACATATTTTAGTAATAATTTTCATTTATTAGTCCATTAGCTTTCAAATAATATCCCCTTTTTCGAAAACTTCACCTTTTTGGGCCTACCTGCCTTAGCAAATATTATTATTTTTAATTATTTGAAAAGGGGACATGACAAGTCCTCCCCTTCCAAATATTGCTTGTCCTCAAGAATTGGGTAAAAAATAAACCAAATAATTCACTTGGATCCCAAATGTAGTCATGAACTATACTATTGTCAATTAACATAGGCTCCTGCAATATCCTCTGCAATATAACCAAGAGGAATCTATAATCAAACTGACAATTACAGCTCAACCAAACTCCAAAGTCACAACTTCCACAATCAGAAACCCATGAGACACAAACTCTTAGAACATCAAAACCCAAGTAAAGTGGAAAAATCAAACTGCCAACACAATAAATACCATCAACGCATCCCACTGGCCTATACGAAATGTACAATCCAACTCTGCAACAATGGTGAATGCTCCCGAATGAAACTATACCAAGTATGGAGAATCCACACACTGTACAACTCCTACACTCAACACAACTCTGCAAATCACTAGGCACTATCTCATAACCATAACTCCCATGCACCCCTGATGGTGAAAAGCCATCACAAGATAAACAACAAGAAATGGAACCCAAACCAAATTTTCCATGACCAAGTGATACAACCCACTGTGACTGATCATGAGCTAAGTGAGGAGATTTCATACCCAAAGGAGTAGAATCAATAACAACACCCACTGAAGCATCACTTCAAAACTCTTGCTCTAAGTCATGTATTATCAAGCTATCAACTGCAGAACCTATTGCCATGTCGTGCCCATCACAACTCTCATCCCGAGGTGTCAAACTATCCCATAACTGATGATAAGAACTAGGAACCAAAGTACATCTCTGTATCATGATCTCACCAACATGGTCATCAAAGGTAAATTAATGAGCATACCTCACAATGTAATGTCGATAGAATGCGCCAATCTCAGTCAGTGGCTCAGACTGCAATCCAGATGTAACTAACTGCAATCGATCACTAATCAAGTTGGAACTGACTACTACCTTTGAAGACATCACCAAGGGAGTAGTATTACTAGCAGAAACCATGCCAACTGTTGGCTCACCAACATCACACATGGTCTTTGATACAACATCTCTAGTCTTCATGCCATTAGTACTAGAGGTCACCACCATGTCAAGCATACCACAACAATCTGCTGCAGCACCCAACTCAACTAATCCTGACTCTAGTGGGGATGAACCTGATATGCCAATGTTAGTATCAAGGATGGATGCATCCCCATCTCCACTATCTTTGACAATCCCAACCATGGACATCCTCAGATAACCAGACACCATAGCTTGTGACTGTATAGAATCTGGTAAAGACTATAGTTGCTCTAGCTCCATGGTCACCTTAGCCAAATGAAATTGTGATTCCTTGAAAGCCAACTGTGTACTCTCAAGAATCTTAGAAGTCACCTCAAGCTACTGAGTAAGCTCACTCACCTCATCTTCCTTGGCCAACAATGCATCGTATGCTGTACTGCCCCACTCCATAAGATAATCTCTGTCAGCTACCAACTGCATATAATCCTGTCTCAAAATTCGGATAGCCTCCCATAAAGAGTGGAACTCTATCAAGGAAAGATAACTACCTCCCTGCTCATCACTAGTAGGAGAACCCCATCCATAAACTGCTAACAATTGACAAACAACATCGAAATGTTGGCAAGCAATAGCAATGTCTCGTTCACTAACTCTCAATTGACTAGACACATGATGGCACTGGCTAGACTGTATCTTACAAACATCCTCTAATGCACTATCTAAAGGAGTATCCTCAAGGTTACTGGTCTTTAGAGTATTACCATCCATATCATGCGAATCAAATCCAAAGCTCATATCAACATATGGAGTATCAAAAACTGTAGCACTGTTATCCAACTCCTCTGTACCAAAAGAAACCACTAAGGAAACTAAGTCTTCAAAATTGCCCATTACATCCTCCTGGGTGTCATCAATGCCAATATGATCCTGAGACTCATCTGTACACACTACCAAATATGAAAGATCATCAACACATTCCAGCAAAAATGGTCGACTGGATATATGAACAAAGCCCAATACCGGTGTATAAAAACTAATACCAACATCGGATAAGCTCCTGGCACAAGAGAAGTCAACACCGTGCAATCTGCTAATCAAATCCATGATAGCACCCAAACAATCACTGCTACCAAAAAGTGTTAAAGATTTCCAGTCAACTGAATCCCAAATGCCAATATAACAATCTCGAGTCCATATCTGTAAACTATAATCAGCTAGTAACTCAAGAAAACTCCTCACCTGAGTAATATGACCAATACCAACTAACTCCACATACCTATCTAACATTGTCCCTGTATCCTGGACGTGAATGCAAGATGAACTCACAACATTATCAATGACCACATATGATCTACCATTCGTAGAAATTTGAGTATCACGAGTGCAAGATGAAACTAAACTCAACTCCATGCCATGCTTATCCCCATGTCTCTCCCAATCTTGTAATGCCAATGGAGCATTCACCAAAGAAGCTCTAGTGTCCTCAAGCTCATGAGAAAGCCTATCAACTTCCTACTCCTTCCTTCTCAAGGCATCTAAATAGTCTCCGAAAAGGCTAAGAAGATGGTCACGATCTGATAGAAGATGTAAATAACTCAACTTCATCATTCCCATTCCTTCCCTAATTACCTGTAAGTAAACACAAGAAGACTTTTCCTGAACTCCCTTATGTCTACCCTATAACTGAATCATCCAAATGTGATCCACTATCATATCACACATCCTATCATGATGAGATAATGAAGTCACAATACTATCTTTGTTCACCTTCAGTTGGCTGGACAAATCATGTGAAGTACTATCTGCCTCAACCTTATGTGATGAAGCATCTAACTGTGCCTGGTACTCTTTCTCAATAAAGTCATGAATTCACAATATCTTCTCATCTCTACTAGGTATCTCACCATCATGCACCACAACATCCTCATAATCATCATCTAAACCCACTACCTCCTGTGGCAGAGTAGAATCTGAGACCTCTGCTTGGCTATAAGCTAGTTTCTCAAACTCCTCATGCAAGTTCTTGGTAATTGTGTCATCTGCCCTATGAGAAAATCTGCCAAATAGAAATCCAGTCAACTTATCCACCTTAGCTGGGTTGGACAACATGTCATTAATCATACGGTGGTGCTCAACCAACTGTTCAGACATGTCATGGCTTATTTTCCTAAGTTTATCTCGAATGTCTAAATAACCATCCTTTCTACTGTTCTGACTCTGGATATCAATTGTCCAAGATCGTGTCCTCTGAGACTCTGTACTATACCTGTCCATTTTGGTTAAAGTAGAGTGTAACCCCAATAGGTTATAACTTCTTCAAACACTAAGAACTAACATGCAAATGATTAGAAGTAGCATGCAACCATAGATTTTGACATGCAGCTGATTAGAAGCAACATGCAACCACCAAATTCACTAAGAACTAACATGAAAATTATTAGAAGTAGCACGCAATCATAAATTTTGACATGCAGCTGATTAGAAGCAACATGCAACCATAAATTATGACATGCAAGATTTGGGTAGTTGTCAAAATTGACATGCAAACTTCTACAAACCCTCAAGCTGGTAAGATCATAGCTCTGATATCACCAAAATGTCCCCTTACTGATTTTATATGATATTTCAAGCTTCTAATCAAATCTTTAAGATTAAACAACCAATATTTCAAGATCCACCAATTTCTCAATAAACCCCAAATCGGGTATGCTGGAAATAGTGCCAAAAACTTCACAACTTCACATATTATTAATAAATTTGAAAGTGGAAATTTTTATAGAAATTTCAGCAGCACAACATCCTAAAAAATGACATTTCCAGATCTGTATAACATTTACACAACAGCTCCCAAACGGAGGACAAAAACAATGCTCATCGAGCTCCCAAAAGCAACACAAAATAGTCGGAAACACCACGAAAGCACTGATAATCTATCATAGAAGTATAATCATGAAAAAATACATATATTCAGCTCTATTTTAACATCTAAATGTCTGATATACAATAGCAACCCAAACTGATATGAAATACTCAACTGAAAACACCAAAATCTTACAAAAACACACCCGAAAACCCACAAATATGCACTATTCAGCACAAAGGAAAAATCTGTATGAGCATGGACATGGAATGGCTTCAAACTCCAATCCTTAGCCTTCCTAGAAACCTGAAAACTCCCATTCTTGGGTCTCCTTCTCCACAGGTTTGGCAGCCTTTGAAGAACAACAAAGAAATGAGCAAAAATCAAGTTCTGGAATCAGCCCAAAATGCCTCCAAACCCCTTAAAAGAGGGCATAACCCTAACTCATGTACAAGAGGGGTTAATAAAACATATTTTAATAATAATCTTCATTTATTAGTCCATTAGCTTCCAAAGATTATCCCCTTTTTCCAAAACTTCACCTTTTTGGGCCTGCCTGCCTTAGCAAAGATTATTATTTTTATTATTTGAAAAGGGGACATGACATTTGCATTATTTATTCATTTTTTATTCTTGACCAATTCATCACTTAGCTATTTATTCAATTATAACCTATGATTTGACAACTTTATCCTAAGTATTTTATTTAATTCAAATAAATTTCTCCCTTTTAATTAAATAAAATCTTCAAAATCCTACTTATCCTAAGTGTTGACACATAAAGCATTATTCCTATTTTAAAAATAAAAGGAAAAGATAATTTTGCCTACACTTGAATGCACACTTTTCTATGTGGGATGAAACTTTATCTTCAAAATGGCTTTACATATATTTTTCCTCTTAAAGTCAACCATTGATCATTCTTGGGTGAGATTCTTGTGCACATGGGTCACTCAATATGCATTCTCCACCCTTGATTATGTCTCTTTTTCCTTTTGATCTTAACTGCCCTTTTTTCTTTAGAAGGAGAGCTCTCTACTCATTCTCTTATATCTTATGCTTTTTACTTACATTATACTACAATATTTCTAGGTGATTTTGGAGTTTTTAAGAACTTAAAGTATTCTTGAACTTGCACTTTTGTACTGTCATTCTCATTGCAGCTTCAAGACATTATTAGTGTACCTTTTTTTTTCTTTTTTTTTTTCCTCTAGAATATCTCAAATAGTCTAAATAGGAGGCTCTATAACTCTTCATTCTTTCTAGCTTGCAACTTGCATATCATCTTAGCTTAGCTTGCATTACATTGCATTCATCTTTTGATTCTTGGATATTATCATCCTTGCACTAATCTTTGAATCTCTCATTCTATTGTGCACCTTGCAAGGGTTGCATAAATTGGTTCATTTGAGAGCCACCATACTACTATTTCTCACCTTTGCATGTCATAGATAAAGAGCTATAATCTACCTCTTTGGTCTCTTTTTCCATGATATTCTTTGGGAATAAGGGTTTATATAAGTATCCATAATTTTTTGTATACATTATCAAGATTCTTATGTTGAGTTATGTTGTTATTGTGATTCATTCTTCTAACATAATTGTTCTTTTTAACATTGGGTGTTCTCACCTCGTTTACAAATCAATTAAATTTGTAATATCTTGTAATGTGACCTCAATTATTGCAACTATAAAAAATACAAAAAATAATTCCATACCTTGGTCCATTTTGATTAACTTATAGTTTGCAATCTCTTGCTATGTATCCAAATTTATTATACTTGTAGCATGTGACACCATTGTTTATGTCATTATTGATTTCCAATTATGTTAGATATTTCATTTTATCTTCCATTAGATATATGATTAGGTCTTTTGCATTCATGTGATTTATGTTAATAAATTTAATAATTGAATAATATCTAGTAAATGGTTTAGTAACTATATTACCTTTGCAAAATTTCTTCTTGTGTTCATATTTTTTGCATGCATAGCATCTTCCTTTGAATGACTTCTTCTACTTCTTAGGTTCTTCAATTTGATCTATTGTCTAATCAAGATCTTGCATAGAATCTTTCTCAACTATGTTTTATGATTCATTATAATATTAAACTTACACATATCCAAATCCTTTCATGTCTCCCTTAGGCTTATATTGCATTAGTTGCTCATAAAGTTTGTTAGTAATTTAATATAATTTTCAAGATGTAACTTAGTTTCAACAAGCTCTCCTTTGGAAATATTAGTATATTTCTTAATTTCCTTGTATTTTATCTTGGAATTATCAAGTTAAGATTTTACCTTTCCAAGATATGTACTCAAATATTTTCATTTGTCAATTTTACCTTTCATATCTTCTTCAAGTTTCTCTTTCCAAGATTTCCTTCTTTAACTACCATGGCCAATTGGAGTGATGCGACTTCAAGTTCATGTTTGAGTGCATGACATTCCTTCTTAAGTTTCACAACCAAATATGATTCATTATCCAATCTAGGTTCCTTGATTTGATCATGTAGTTGCTTTCTTTTAATCCTTGAAATGTCAATCTTATCCTTGACCTTCTTAATGTAATCTTGTGCATCTTTGAGTTTCATCTTTAATATTTTTTAATTTCTCATTAGCTTTGTCAATATCTTCTAGTTCTTCTTCAATGTTTCTTGCAAATCATTGAATCCGTTGTGACATCCGTCATGCTGTAAAACTTTTTCCAAGTAACTTGGATCAAATTTTAATTGTTAGAAATAGGAAATACTAGGGGGGGGGGGGGTTGGTATGAATCTATATCGCAAAACTTTTACTCCAACTATATAAATTTCAAAATTCAGCCATACACATACACACATAATTAAATTGAAGAGTAAAGAAAACAACAATAACAAACTCATAACATTATGATTTTTTTTTTGAGAAAACTCGAGACACTATAAAACCTTGGTAGGGATGGTACCCACAAAATTGAACTAATCTAAAAATTCCATGTAAAGAGTCATTACATGCATTTAGTACATTAGTCCTTGTTAGAGGACTTGACCTTATAATACAATGGGAGCTCACTAATATTAGAAAGATATTAGATCTATACAATAAGTAATAGATACAATACCAAAATGATTGTACTAATATTTGTAATATCTAATTAGTCCTTTCAATAAATCACATCTGATCTAGTCCATACAATAACAATTCACATTCAAGCATGAAAACAACATCATAGCATAATCCATAAAGCTTGCATACCATGTGGATATCAATATCATACACCACATGAGTAATTGTCTTCTTTAAATACCCTTTCAATTATATTTTCCAATGAACCTTAATGATGAAACTTTTAACACAATCTCCAAAGCCAATTATAAAAAATTGCTAAATGATCAAGGTTAATAGTTAGGATATCATCCCTTCATTGTGAAGTAATTGAATTGAAAAGGCAATTAAGTTCTTTATGCCAAAATGCCTGATATCTATCTTTTATCATGTACTTTGCAATATAAGCCTACCTTCACATTCTTCAACCAAAAAAAATGCTAATTGACAGGTAGGGCCATAATAATGGTTCCCATTTTCCATCATGAATAAATCAGATGGAAAGCAGGAAAGTCAAAGTTTGGAGGCTTCGAATGAATGTTTTAGGGGCTTTGAATGAAGCCCTAATAACCAGTTGGAAGAGTTTAAATGCATCATTTTATCTTTTTTGTCTCATTGTTGCTTGTACGAGTTGGTGGACCAGGGGGCTTAAAGCAACATCTGTGGCATCATAGCTTGCATCAACGTCTCTATCTACCATTTTTTACCTCTTAGAGCATTCTGATATGTATTTTCTTCATTTTTGTGTTGTATGTGAATACTTAATTATTTTTAATGAAGATTTAATTTATTTTAATGAATATTTAGTTGTTTTTAATAAGAGTTTAGTTATTTTTTAATGTATCTTAGTTAGTTTTATGTTTACATGTTGTTGCAATTAGTTTTATGTATGTAGATTTTTTAAAATTTTTTTATTATGTTAGATAGTTTTTAACACAATAATAGATAGAAAATATTGAAAAAATATAGTTAAAACTATAGCTGGAAAAAATAATAGGTTTAGAAAATGAAAAATTCTAGGTCTATATAGAAAACAAAAAACATAAATCTAATACTAGGTGGATAAAAATAAAATAAAATTTAATTCACTCTCTCTACTTATTTTCTCTGAGCTCCCCTCACTCTCTCTTCTCACTCTCCTCACTTGAATCTCTCTAGTTTCTCTCTCTCTCATCTCTCTCTCTCCTCTTCCTTTCTCTCTCCTCACTTCTTACTCCTCATACTCTCTCTCTCCTCTCACTCTCTCCACTTTCTCTCTCCTCACCCTCTCCTTTCTCTCTACTCTCACTCTCTCTCTCCTCACCATCTCTCTTTGATTTCTCTCTCTCCTTAATTTCACTTCTAGACTTTCTCTCTCCTCAGTCTCTCTCTCCTCTCACTTTATCTCTCCTCTCTCTAGTTTCTCTCTCCTTAATTTCTCTCTCCTCTCACTTTTTCTCTTTACTTTCTCTGTTCTTACACTCTCTCTCCTCTCACTTTCTCTCTCCTTACTTTCTTTGTCCTTACACTCTCTCTGCTCTCATTTTCTTTCTCCTCACTCTCTCCTTAGTTTATCTCTCCTCTCACTCTCTCCAATTCCTCTCTCATCACTTTCTCTCTCCTCTCACTTTCTCTCTCCTCACTCTCCCCTCACTTTCTCTCTCCTCTCACTTTCACTCTCCTAACTCTCTCTTGTCACTCTCTCTCATCACTATTTCTCCCCTCTCACTATCTATCTCCTCTCACTTTCTCTCCTTACCCTCTTCATAGTTTCTCTCCTCACTCTCTCCTTAGTTTCTCTCTCCTCTCACACTCTCTTCACTTTCTCTCTTATCACTTCTCTCCTCACTTTCTCTCTCCTCTCACTCTCTCCTCTCATTTTCTTTGTCATCACTCTCTCAACTTTCTCTCTCATCTCACTCACTGTCTCTCCTCTCACTTTCTCTCTCCTCACTCTCTCCTTTCACTAGCTCTCTCCACTTTCTCTCTCCTCATTATCTCTCTCCTCACTATCTTTCTCCTCTCACTTTCACTCCCTCTCCTCTCACTCTCCACTTTCTCTTTCCTCTCTCTCTCTCTCCTCTCACTCTCTCTCCTCACTCACTCTCTCTCTCTCCACTTTCTCTCCTCACTCTCTCTCCTCTCACTTTCTTTCTCCTTATTCTCTCTCATGTCACTTTCTCTTTCCTCTCACTCTCTCTCCTCTCACTTTCTCTCTCCTCACTCTCTTCTTAGTTTCTCTCTTCTCTCTCTCTCTCTCTCTCTCCATTTCCTCTCTCATCTCTCTATCTCTCTCCTTACTCTTATTCTCTCTCCACTTTCTCTCTCCTTACTATCTCTCTCTAATTTACTCTCTCCTCATTCTCTTCTTAGTTTCTCTCTCCTCTCACACTTTCTCTCTCCTCTCACTCCCTCTCCTTACTCTCTGCTCACCTCACACTCTCTCTTATTTAACACCTAGTCTAACCTATTAACCCCTAATAAAACATATATTAAGATGTAATATGACCTATGCGCCCTTAATAGGATAGGTCTTAGGGCCTAATAGGACCTCATAATTTAAATAACACATGCCTGTTAGTCCACCTCTTAAGTTGTAATAGGATAGGTTTTAGCATTTAATAGGGCCTAGTTAACATTTAATTTGTACATGTTACCCATGTAGATTGTGTCACATGATAGAGATCAGGGTTGGGGAAAGGATTATGGTCACCCTTGGGATCAAGGAAAGGTACAGGATCATGAGCAGCCTTAGGGCCAGGGACAAGATCATGGGCATGGACATGGTTAGAGGTAGGGACAAGGACAGGGAGTTTGTTTTCACCCTCACACTCCCAATATGGATAGTATATTCCATTTTGTGTTTATGGAGATGGTACGACTAAAAGAGTCAATTGATATATCCATTGATTATTTATATAGTGGTATTTGTGAGCATATTTATATGAGTCTTCAAGATCTTACTGATAGACTTAGATCACAGACTACATTCATACCATAGTCTATTGATAGGATTTTTGCAGATCTCGGAGTAGAGGTTTGAGGTGATATGTCCTTATCCTAGGTTCAAACCCTAGTCCCTAAGGAGATTATTGAACGAGAGCTATTCCCATACTATGAGGGTTGGGACCAAGTGAAGGGATATCAGCTTACGAGATGCATTATGCCATAGATTGCATGCATGATATACCCTTGATTTCTTGTAGCACATGGTCATTATCCCAATAACAACCAAATACCATTATATTTTTCCTAATAGTTGCACACGGAGGTTCATTTGGGTCACAACGTTAACTATTTAGATCTTTTGGGATATTATGGTTATGGATGTGGTAGAGTTGCAAATTATGATGAGTATTATCCAATTGGTCGACTGTGATGTGGTCCTTGAAAATTGGTGGATTAGAGGACTCTAGTTGTGACCCCAGTGATGGTTGCTATTGCAAATAAAGTTGATATTGCTTCTTATAGGGAATCAATTGATAGGATAAGACACATTATAGTTGTAGCTAGTATCATTACATCTGACACTCTAGGTGGATATATTTTGAATAGATCCAGTCGATTGAGATCATCTTCAGAGGCATCATCTAGTATTGCATCTACTGTGTCAAGTTACGAGGTTTATAGAGATGCACATCTTCCTACTCAGGGAGATATATGTGGCTTTATTGGGGAGCACAAACATATGGTTATGGCATTTTAGTTTTTAGATGATCTATTACTGGTGTATTCATACATTGAAAATATTCAGAGGATACCTTTATACAATGCCACAGATAGGATTAGAGATACATAGTAGGGTACATAGGAATTTGGTGATCAGCACTCAACACAACACCCAACGTATCTGTATGCTTAGTACTAAATTCAACACTCAACTGAGCACCCATCATAGTACTCAAATGCACAATAGTCTACTCAAGCCCCAATTAAGGGGATACGAGTTTCAGATGTTACTATTACTACTGATGGACTAGACATTCTTGAGGAGTAGTTGTGAGAGTTGAGTCAGATTGGGGTTGGCACTTGGATGGGATCATATATGGAGATGATATTTAGTCATAATACCATTGAATCTACACCACTTCCATCTCATCTAGTTACCCCTTTGCACTCTTCATTATTACAGAGGATTGACATGATTGGAGATGGAGTTTTTTTTGATGACACTACAACATGTGTCATGGATGACCCTCTTACTCCTTAGACCTAGGTGCTTCTTTTAATTTTTTTTGTACAATAGTTCAATTCTATACACAAGTACATATGCTTGTACTAATATTTGTGAATGAATAATATTTTCTAGACACAGGTAGCAAAGCCTACTTCTTCTAGTGTGGGATCCAATTGTGGAGGGAGAAGATGCATTATCAATATGACACCTACTACTGGTGAGAGTACATATATGATGGATGTGACACCCACTAGTGCTCGAGTAAAATTTAAATTTAGACTTTTAAATTAATTTAATTTTTACACACACACACACATATAGAGAGAGAGATGTATGTCTAATGAATTATTATACACTAAATTTGTAGGGGTCGGTTGATATTTCACAAGAACATGATGGTCATCAGTCTCAATCAAAGGGTCAATTTGTTCGTATGCACCTAGCTGACTCTCTAGTTTAGGATGTATGCATGATATGTTTAGTTTATCATTATAGTTTGAGCAAGATATATACACATGTTTATGATTTGACATTTATATATGTATTGACATGTATGTACATGTTTATGGTCCATATATAATACATGACATATTTATATGATTCATATGATTAGACATTTTTTATATGTTTCTAGTTTATGCTCCATGCAATATATCTTTATAGTTTATGATTAGACATGTGATCTAGATCTATTATTTCTAGTTTATGGTTACATGTACATGTGATTGGTTCAATCTCTAGGTTTATGATTACATGTAATTGATTGAATTACAAGTGATTGATTACATGTGTAGTCTTGATTCAACTTAGGTGATTCAATATGTTATAACTTGCACACTATAAATTGAATTATATACTTGTGTATGATAATTAGATACATATAAGTCATTTAAAATTTGTACATGACATGAACATAAATAGACACGTGTATAAGTGCTAAGTTGTACATAACATGAACATCCATATGTACACATGAAATGAACATATCATATATACATATATGTCCTAAGTTACATATGAACATGCACATGTACACACATAAGTCCTAAATGTTAAATGAATTCACATATATACACATGTATATAAGTGGACTAAACATGACATGAACATAAATACATATACATATAGTCCTAAGTTGTACATAAACTGAAAAGAATGCACATTTACATGCCCTAAACATGAAATGAACATATCATATATACACACATGTAATTGGTTCAAAATTTAGGAAATTCAAAATTATAGCTCTCGCAAATTCATTAAAATGATTGATTAAATTGAACATATCATATATACATATAAAATTCCAAAGTTACATATAAACATGTACATGTACACATGTAATTCCTAAATGTTAAATGAATTTACATACATGTACACATGTATATAAGTTGACTAAGCATGACATGAACTTAAATACACACATGTATAAGTCCTGAACTTTATACATGAAATGAAAAGAATGCACATTTATGCCCTAAACATGAAATGAACATATCAAACACACACACACACACACACACACACACACACACACACACACACACACACACACGTAATATAAGTAGACTAAAAAAATGAAGTGAAATAAACTTGAGCATCTATAAGTCCTGAACATGAAATGAATGTATGTACATGTGTACATATATGTTCCAAACATGAAATGAATATATATGTGTACACATACACATGTGTAAGTCCTAAATGTGTTAAATGAAAATACATTTTAAATATCTCTTGAATGAAAATAAATATGAAATATCTCTAAAAAACTTCCTAAATATAAAATATCTCAAGTGGTTCCAAGTGGCTTCACATGGTCATGGAGAACATTTAATATTCTCTCATGGTCCTCACTATCTAGTCTCCACTTGCGACATCTAGTTTTATGTTTAACTAGATGTAGATAAATGGAGGTAGAAATAACATGGTGACTATATTGAAGCACCTTATTGTCAGGTTTGTAATCAACAAAGTGAATTCCATATATCACTAATATGATTTTCCTGAGATATGTTTCCTCCAACACATCTGAACTTGCATGCACCATGCATTTACATGTTATTTAAATGTGAACACATACATAATAAATAAATTCATTATTTAAAAATTTAAGTTATAATAGGTTATATATATATATATATATATATATATATATTGAAACATAAAACTCTAGGGAATAACATTCCATCACTTTCTTTAGATTTAGTTAACTTCATCCTTTCTGCAATGCAACACAATAAATCATAACTCGCCCTTTCTACATTTCCAAACTTAGCAATAACTCAAAGACTTCTCCTACACACAATAAATACATACATGTACACATATGTATGTTGGAAACTACAATTGGAACAATTATTATGTTTTCATTGATGTCAAACATATTGGTGAGACAATATGCTATATGATCTAAGTGTCATATCTATTTGATTGATGAAAATAATTTGAGAAGTTGTTCATAAAAAAAGTATGTATAGGAAAGGTTGAGTTATGAAGAGGACACTTGATTAGTTGGACTTTGACAAGATGAAGTGACTTTTTAAATCATACTATAAGTGGAGAAGACAACAATACTAAAGCCCTGAAAATGTGATCAAAGATAGATCAAATAGATAGGCTTGACCAAGTAACAAAGTAGAAGATTAAGGAACATGAAGTATCTGTCGAGTGATGCTAGTGTCAACTGAGTGCCAGAACAAGTTGAGAAGAATTAAAGCTGATTGAGCACCAATATTGAGTGAGTGTCATCTTATGTACTGAGAAAGAAATTTAGTAGTGACTAAGTAACCTAGTGATGACCGAGTGTGAGAACATAGTGTTGGCCACAGAAAAAAAATTTAACTATTTATGGAAAGAGTGTTGAAGATAAAAATCAACAATTTGGTTCATTTAATGTCAAGAAAGGATTAGGTAAATAACTTGAGGAGTGGATTCCAAGAGAAGTTTCTAGAAAATAAGAGCATAAACAAAATGGTGATTAGATTCATTGTATGTGACAGATCTAATCATAAAACCTAAGATCTACAGTGATGTTTAAGTAGAAAAATATTAGAATTTCCTATTTAAGGAGGTACAAGGGTCTAACCTACAGGGTGTAAGAGAGTTACAAAGTATGGAGTTGGAGAAGTTGCTAATGTTATTGATTAGTGAATCTAAGCAAAAGGCTAAAGAGAATTGAGAAGAGAAGAAGAGTGATTTCTTGAAGGGTTGCCAAGAAAATAAAAGATTGAGATGACAATGGAGGCTAGACAGTGAATTAGTGCATAAGAGCTGATCCAAGATCTGTACATGCAAAGTGACTTGAACTTGATAGATCAAAACCTATTATTACTTTCTAACCATTGTAACTAGTATTTGATGAAGGATTTGAGCAATACAAATCCATAAAGCTCGAAGAATACATGCATGTAAAAACCTATCATGGAGAAGAAAAAGACAAGAAGAGGCAAGGGTTTGCTCAAAAAATATGCAAATTATATTATCTAAAATGAAAAAGATAAGAGATGATTACAAAAGATCAATCCTTATAGAAGGATACTGAAACCCAAAAATGGGTATACTAAAAGGGAAAAGCTATTTAATAATTACTAATTAAATCATTAAATGTGAATGCATAAGTGCACAAAGTGAAATCTTAAGAAGGGAGACAAGGTAATTTAAAAAATTAATTAAATTAATATTTTTCTCTGATATCCCCCCTTAATATGAGCAATAATGTAGCTACAAACAATGTAGAAAGAGAAAAGAAACTACAATACAATGCGGAAAAAAAACTTGGGTCATGGCAACAAGGTCTGATGAGGTACCCAATAATAATCAAATCTCTATGAAATGGAGAAATAGAGAAAACCCAATGGGAAAAACCCTACTCCAAAAAGAGGTAAAAAAGGATGCACAAATGAAACATCTCAAGAGAATCTCTCAAGACCATAAGTATAATGAAAGACTCCATGATAGAGGCTTGAGACTCCATAGCCCCCCTAGAATGGTAGAACTCTTGTGTCAATGAATATACCAATGTGGTTCCAATATGAAGGAAACAAAGGTAGTGGATAAGGATGATAAAAACCATGTATGTAAAGTGTAGCTAGAATTCCTAGATGATGCTCAAAGGAGAAAGCATGAGAATTCTGAAATGGAATCTCAAATGAAGGTGGGAAAATAGATATCTTGAATTTGTCATCTGAGAGGAGATGTGTGTACTCTAATATATCCTCAACAATTGTAGTAGGTGGCTCAATAAATAGAGCTACAATAGTAGGCAATGTTGAAGACTAATATAAATAGGAGGTGGAGGTGTAGAAGTCACATCATTGGTCTCAAGAACAACACATAAGTTCAAGCAACCTGAGTTTACCCTAGTAGACTCTCGTAAAAAAAGAATTGGTCTCTGATAGTGGAGATGGTGGACCAAAATGTGAGAAGGAATATAGGTAGGAAGCATGATTAATAGTCCATGTGGAAATAATATTTCCTATCTCACTATCTTTGATGTGCACTGAATCTTGTGCAAACTCAACCGTCTTCCATGTCCCACTGTGTGTAATATGATAAATAGAGAGAAGGTTAGAGAGCAAATATGAAACACAAATTACATCATGAAATGTACCATCATCAATTTCAATAGAATATTTTCCACATATAATCATAACAATGTTGTTTCCCATCAAAATGTGTGGGGTAGGAGAAGCCTTAAAAGAATAGAACAAATCTTGAGAAGATGCCATACTGTGTGAAGCATTTGAATCTAGTAACCAATTAGAAGAATGAGGAATATTAGTTACACTTCTAAAAGAGAGCTGTCAAATTTGAATTTTTTTTTGGCATGGCCATCTAACTTCTTCTCATAGCAATATGACTCTTCATGATTAGGCTTATTATAATAAAAAAACTTTGGTCTTTCTAGCTTTGATTTACCCCCCTTAGTAGGAGGTGGCCCTGATGAATTGTGAGTGCTAGAATCAATCAAAGACTATAGAATGAGATTTCTATGTCTTCTCCTTCATCCTTGAAGATGGTTGAGATATCAATGCATAAGTTTGTGAGCCTGTGAGAGTATCCAACTGAGAGAGGTTAGCTTTCTCTTGAGTCAAATGATCACAAAAAACTCAAAGGATGGCTTGGTAAATCTATTACCCAAAGCATCTTCAGTGGAATAGAAGGTAGAAGAAAAAATATAAAAGTTTCCATGAAGCTTAGAAAGAATAAGATAAATGCACTTAGTGTCAATCTTGATCTTCCCACAACCCTACAATAAAAATATCTTCAGCTTAGAAGAAGTCCTTAATGGAAGGAAAAGAATTGGGTATAAGCGAGGTAAGCTTTGTCTCAATCTAAAGTGCCTTGAACTCATTCATTGTACCAAACAAGCTGTCAAGCTTGGTCCACATAGCTAGAGGGGTATTGCACCCATCAAGATTAAACTATAGATTGTCAAATACTTGTAAAGAAATCAACCCCATTGCCTCATCCATCTTGTTCCTATGTTGCATGACCTTAAAAGGCCTCTATAAAATTGGTTGCACGATATCTAAACAAGACCACAACTATTCTGACCAAAAAAGCCATGTCATCAAGGTATTCTATGTGTGATAGTTATGAGGGGTTAGAACTTTTAGACAAGAAGAGGTCTTAGTCATTGTTTTAGAAGGAGTTGGATTATTTTTTACAGACAAAAAAATGACCAAATGCTTAAAGTACTATGGCCACTCAATATTACTCAAAACTAATACCAGATCTAGAAAGTAGACAAAAAATTATGCACTTAAAAAAAAAATAGCACCTAAATATGTGTCCATATGAGCCCAACTGAAGCCTTTGAAGTTCCAAAAATTGGAATTTGCAATTTTTAGAAAAAATCAAGAAAATAGATTACAAACAACCTGGAACAATGTGTAGATCATAAAATTCTACCCCCCAAAAACAAAAATTCTAGGAAAAAGGAATTTGTATGAGTGAGATATCATTGTTTTAGAATCACTTGTATAATTATTTTTTCAGAATTGCCATCATCACACCTCCAAAAATCAAAGAAAATGCCCAAAAAATATTAGATTTGTTTTGTCTAACCCTCATTCTCCTTTTTCTCCAAATACCAATGAAATGTCCCTTTTCTGATTTTTGTATGATATTTCCAACCTTTAATTAGATCTTTAAGATCAAACAACTAATATCACAAAGATCCTCCAGATTTCTCAAGAAACCCCAAATCGGGTATGCCAGAAATGGTGCCAAAAGCTTCACAGCTTCACCTATTATTAATAAATCTGAAAATGGAAATTTTTACAGAAATTTAAGCAGCATAACAGCCTACAAAATGAAATTTCCAGATCTATATAGCCTTTACATAGCAGCTCACAAATGTAGGACAAAAACTATGCTCATCGGGCTCCCGAAATTAACACAAAAATGCTCGGAAACACCACAAAAACACTAATAAACTATCTCAGAAGTTTAATTACGTCCCAATACATATATTCAGCTCTATTTTAACAGCTTAAAGTCTGAAATACAGCAGCAACCAAAACTGATATGAAATGCTCAACTGAAAACACCAAACTCATGCAAAAAACACACCCAAAAACCCACAAATCTACACTGTTCAGCACAAAGGCAAACTCTATATGAGCATGCACATGGAATGGCTTCAAAATCCCGTCCTTAGCCTTCCTAGAAACCTACAAAATCTCATTCTTGGGTCTCCCTAGAAACCTACAAACTCCCGTTCTTGGGTCTCCTTCTCCACAGGTTTGGCAGCCTCTAAAGAATAACAAAGAATGAGCAAAAATCAAGTTCTGGAATGAGCCCAAAATGCCTCCAAACCCCTTAAAAGAGGGCATAACTATAACTCACGTCCAAGAGAGGTTAATGAAACTTATTTTAATAATAATTTTCATTTATTAGTCCAACGGTTTCCAAAGATTAACCCCCTTTTTCCGAAACTTCACTTTCTTGGGCCTGCCTGCCTTAGCAAAGATTTTCTTTTTTAATTATTTGAAAAGGGGACATGACAAGTCCTCCCCTCCCAATCATTGCTTGTCCTCAAGCAATGTCTGAACAATAAACCAATCAATGCACCTGGATCCCAAATGTAGTCATGAACTATACTACTACCAATTAACACAGGCTCCTGCAATATCCTCTGCAATATGACCAAGAGGAATCCATAATCAAATTGACAATTATAGCTCAACCAAACTCCAAAATCACCACTACCACAATCAAAAACCCATGAGGCACAATCTCTTAGAACATCAGAACCTAAGTAAAGTGGACAAATCAAACTACCAACACAGTAAATACCATCAACGCATCCCACTGGCCTATATGGAATGTACAATCCAACTCTGCAACAATGGTGAACCCTCTCGAATGAAATTGTACCAAGTATGGAGAATCCACACACTGTACAACTCCTGCAGTCAACACAACTCTGCAAATCATCGGCCACTATCTCATAACCATAACTCCCATACACTGCTGATGGTGAAAAGACATTACAAGATAAAGAGTAAGAAATGGAATCCAAACCAAATTTGTCTGCCATCAACTCCTCAGCACAAGGATCAAATGCTAACTGATGTGCATACCCTGCAATATAATGTTGATAAAAAAAACCAACCTCAGTCAATAGCTCACCATGAAGAAGTGATACAACCCACTGTGACTGATCACCGGCTAAGTCAAGAGATGTCATAGCCAAAGGAGTAGAATCAATAACAACACCTGCTAAAGCATCACTCCAAAACTCCTGCTCTAAGTCATGTATTATCAACCTGTCAATTGCAGGACCTATCACCATGTCATGCCCATCACAACTCTCATCTCGAGGCATCAAACTATCCCATAACTGATGATAAGTACTAGGAACCAAAGTACATCTCTGTATCATCATCTCATCAACATGGTCATCAAAGGTAGATAGATGAGCATACTTCACAGTGTAATGCCGATAGAATGCACCAATCTCAGTCAGTGGCTCAGACTGCAATCTAGATGTAACTAACTGCAATCGATCATTAACCAAGTTGGAACTGACTACTACCTCTGAAGACATTACGAAGGGAGTAGTATTACTAGTAGGAACCATGCCAACTATTAGCTCACCAACGTCACACATGGTCTTTGATACAACATCTCTAGTCTTCGTGCCATTAGTACTAGAGGTCACCACCATGTCAGGCACACAACAAAAATCTGCTATAGCACCCAACTCAATTGAACCTGACTCTAGTGGGAATGAACCTGATATGCCAATGTTAGTATCAAGGATGGATGCATCCCCATCTCCACTATCTCTAACAATCTCGGCCATGGACATCCTTAGATCACCAAACACCACAGCTTGTGACTGTATAGAATCAGGTAAAGACTGTAGTCACTCTAACTCCATGGTCACCTTAGCCAAATGAAACTGTGACTCCTTGAGAGCCAACTGTGTACTCTCAATAATCTTAGAAGTCACCTCAAGCTGCTCAGTAAGCTCACTCACCTCATCTTCCTTGGCCAACAATGCATCATATGCTGTACTGCCCCACTCCATAAGATAATCTCTGTCGGCTACCAACTGCATATAATTTTGTCTCAAAATCTGAATAGCCTCCCATAAAGAGTGGATCTCTGTCAAGGAAAGATAACTTCCTCCCTGATCATCACTAGTAGGAGAACCCCATCCATAAACTGCTAACAACTGATGAGCAACATCAAAATGTTGGCAAGTGATAGCAATGTCTTGGTCACTAACTCTCAACTGATTAGACACATGATGGCACTGGCTTGACTGTCTCCTACAAACCTCCTCTGATGCATTGTCTGAAGGAGTGTCCTCAAAGTTACTAGTCTCTAGAGTATTACCATCCATATCCTGTGAATCAAATCTAAAGCTCATATCAACATACGGAGTATCAAAAACATTAGCATTGCTGTCCAACTTCTTTGTACCCAAGGAAACTAAGTCTTCAAAATTGCCCACTGCATCCTCCTGGATGTCATCAATGCCAATATGATCCTGGGACTCATCTATACACACTGCCAAATATGAAATATCATCAACACATTCTAGCAAGTATGGTCGACTAGATATATGAACAAAGCCCAACATTGGTGTATAAAAACTAATACCAACATCAAACAAGATACTGGCACAAGAAAAGACAACACCGTGTAATCTGCTAATCAAATCCATGATAGCACCCAAACAAACACTGCTACCAAAAAGTGTTAAAGATCTCCAGTCAACTGAATCCCAAATGCCAATATAACAATCTCGAGTCCATATCCGTAAACTAGAATCAACTGGTAACTCAAGCAAACTCCTCACCTGAGTAATATGACCAATACTAACTAACTCCACATACCTTTCATGATGAGATAATGAAGTCACAATACTATCTTTGTTCACCTTTAGATGGCTGGACAAATCATGTGAAGTACTACCAGCCTCAACCTCATGTGATGAAGCATCTAACTGTGCCTGGTACTCTTTCTCAGCAAAGTCATGAATGCTCAATGTCTACTCATCTCTACCAGGTATCTCACCATCCTACACAAAAATATCCTCATAATCATCATCTGAACCCACTACACTGTAGTCACTGCCTGTTGTAACTATACCATCTTGAATACCTGTGGCATCACCCTTTGACGACCTGTAAATAATTGTCTCAATTTGAGTATCAAGTTGACTGTTACTATCAATCTGTGTGATATCCTTTCCCACCACCTCCTGTGGTAGAGTAGAATCTGAGACCTCTACCTGGCTATCAGCTAGTTTCTCAAACTCCTCATGCAAGTTCTTGGGAATTGTGTCATCTGTCCTATGAGAAAATCTGCCAAATAGAAATCTAGTCAACTTATCCACCTTAGCTGGGTCAGATAACATGTCATTTATACGGTGGTGCTCAACCAACTGTTTAGACATGTCATGGCTTATTTTCATAAGTTTATCTCGAATGTCTAAATAACCATCCTTTCTACTATTTTGACTCTAGCTATCAATTGTCCAAGATCGTTCCCTTTGAGACTCTGTACTATACCTATCCATTCTGGATAAAGTAGAGTGTAACCCCAATAGGATATAACTTCTTCAAATACCAAGAACTAACATGCAAATGATTAGAAGTAGCATGCAACCATAGATTTGGACATGCAACTGATTAGAAGCAACATGCAACCACCAAATTATGACATGCAAGATCTGGGTAGTTGTCAAAACTGACATGCAAACTTCTACAACCACCAAATTCACCAAGAACTAAAATGAAAATGATTAGAAGTAGCATGAAACCATATATTTGGACATGCAACCACCAAATTATGACATGCAAGATCTGGGTAGTTGTCAAAACTGACATGCAAGATCTAGGTACTTGTCAAAACTGAAATGCAAACTTATACAACCACCAAATTCACCAAGAACTAACATGAAAATGATTAGAACTAGCATGCAACCATAAATTTTGACATGCAGCTGATTAGAACCAACATGCAATCATAAATTATGACATGCAAGATTTGGGTAGTTCTCAAAACTGAAATGCAAGATCTGGGTAGTTGTCAAAACTGACCTGCAAACTTCTACAAACCCTCAGGCTGGCAAGATCATGGCTCTGATACCACTGAAATGTCCCTTTTCTGATTTTTGTATGATATTTCCAACCTTTAATCAGATCTTTAAGATCAAACAACTATTATCACAAAGATCCTCCAGATTTCTCAAGAAACCCCAAATCGGGTATGCCAGAAATGGTGCCAAAAGCTTCACAGCTTCACCTATTATTAATAAATCTGAAAATGGAAATTTTTACAAAAATTTAAGCAGAATAACAGCCTACAAAATGAAATTTCCAGATCTATATAGCCTTTACATAGCAGCTCACAAATGTAGGACAAAAACTATGCTCATCGGGCTCCCGAAATTAACACAAAAATGCCCGAAAACACCACAAAAACACTAATAAACTATCTCAAAATTTTAATCACTTCCCAATACATATATTCAGCTCTATTTTAATAGCTTAAAGTCTGAAATACAGCAGCAACCAAAACTGATATGAAATGCTCAACTGAAAACACCAAACTCATGCAAAAAACACACCCAAAAACCCACAAATCTACACTGTTCAGCACAAAGGCAAACTCTGTATGAGCATGCACATGGAATGGCTTCAAACTCCCATCCTTAGCCTTCCTAGAAACCTGCAAAATCCCATTATTGGGTCTACCTGGAAACCTACAAACTCCCGTTCTTGGGTCTCATTCTCCACAGGTTTGGCAGCCTCTGAAGAATAACAAAGAATGAGCAAAAATCAAGTTCTGGAATGAGCCCAAAATGCCTCCAAACCCCTTAAAAGAGGGCATAACTGTAACTCACGTCCAAGAGAGGTTAATGAAACTTATTTTAATAATAGTTTTCATTTATTAGTCCAACGGTTTCCAAAGATTAACCCCCTTTTTCTGAAACTTCACTTTCTTGGGCCTGCCTGCCTTAGCAAAGATTTTCTTTTTTAATTATTTGAAAAGGGGACATGACAACCAAACAAGCTACAAATTATCTAGCTCTGATACCATGAAGGATTTGAGCAATAAAAATCCACAATGCCTGAAGAATACCTACATGTAAAAATTTGTCACAAAGAAGAAAAAGACAAGAAGAGGCAAGGGTTTTCTATGAAAATATGAAAATAGTATTCTTAGAAATGAAAAAGATAAGAGATAATTACAAAATATCAATCATTATAGAAGGAGATTGAAATCAAAAAAAGGGTAACCTAAAAGGGAAAATCCATTTAATAGTTACTAATTAATTATTAAATGGGAATGCATAAGTGCATAAAGTGAAATCTTAAGAAGGGAGAAAAGGTAATTTGATAAATGAAATGAAATTAAACTTTTTCTTTAACATTTTAAATTGTTTAATCAAGGTTGACCTAATAGTCATATATAAATCCTTTAAGATGGGGACATTCTAATAGAATGTTCTAAAGTCCTCTAACAAGGCCACTCCTAACATGGTGATTATATTCTTTAACAAGGCCACATTTAACAACATATTTTTTAAACCTTTACCAAGGTTGGCTCCTAACAAAGCTCACTTCAAAAGAGTGAAAACTTAGTGACATGTTGTTGGTGGTTTTTACCAAATTATATTTCCACGTTAAATCCTAGTGTCAAACTTGTGTGGATTTTATTTATGGTGTTTTACTAATTAATGTTTACATTCTACAAGTCTATTATTTTAGGGCAGTGGACAACTAGTTGAGGTTATATATAGTTGACTATAGAGATCGAGCCATGGAATGATAAGATCTAAAATTGATTAAGTGTTTATTTTTTCAATTGGTACATCTAGACCTTGATTAACTGATTCACCCCCTAGTTATTCTAAACATTCTAATAGTTAGTATCAGAGCACTAGTGATTGCAACAAAGTTGTTCATATTGGTGCAAGGTGTCTTGAAAGATAAGACAAGGATGAGAAAAAGGCAAGAAAGTACAAAGGTAGAAGAGATGACTGAGACAATAGAAGAAACAAGGACTACAAAGACAAAGGTATGAAATCTTGCTATATTGTTGAAGAATAAACTGATATTGAATCTAAAAGTAATGATGAAGAAGTCTTCTATGTTTCTATGAAAGAAGATTCTAATGAAGATGAGACAATTACATTAATCTCATATGTGAATAAAAGTGATAGATGGATAATTGATAGTCATTATTCTAATCACATGATTGGTGATAGAAGTAAAATTGAGAACATTAGACCATACAAAGGTAGCTATGCTAAATTTGGTAATGGTGTACAACTAATAGATAAGATCAAATGTGACAATGTGTATTGGGTTGAAGGAATTAACTATAATCTGTTAAGTGTTTCATAGTTGAACAAATCAAGATACAAAGTTGGATTCCATCATAGGAAGGACAAGATATTTGATGTTGATGGTGAACTGATTGGAAGTGGTGATCAAACAAGAGCTAAGTTGTTCTATCTTGATTTATCTGTCAAGACATGTTTTTCTGCACACTATAAAGATATTTGGTTATGACACAAGAGATTATGTCATATAAATTTTGACAATTTGGTTAGCATTAGTAAGATGAAAAGAGTAAGAGGTTTTCCAAAACTAAAGAAACGTAAGAATTCTATGTGTAAAAAATGTTAGTTGCAAAAAATGACAAAGTCAAGTTTCAAGAGAAAGGCATGTTCATCTAATGATATTTTTGAATTGGTTCATACTTACTTATGTGGACCTATTGGTGTTCAAAGCTATTGTGGAGACAAATATTCCATTCTACTTGTTGATGACCATTCTAGAATGATGATTGTGATGTTTCTCAAAGAAATGTCTGATGCTTTTTAGTTATTTAAGTGGTATTTGGCCATAGTTGAAAATGAGATAGGGAATAGTCTGAAATGCTTGAGATCTAACATAGGTGGTGAATTTATTTCCAACAAATTTAACATATTCTACAATGACAGAGGAATCAAAAGACAATGTCAATACCTAAGACCCCTCCTCAAAATGTTATAGCTAAAAGAAGAAATAGATCAATCATGGATTGTGTTAGAACATTGATGATGGATAAAAATGTGTCACAGAAATACTAGATAGGAGTTGTAAGTACAACTATTTATACCCTAAATAGAGTGCAAGTCAAGAAAGTTACAAATGTTACACCTATTGAATTATGGTATGGATATGCACCTAATTTTAAGTATTTCAAATTTTTTTGAACCAAATTTTATATATTCAAATATAATAGAAATAGAAAACTTGATGCTAAAAGTGATGAAGACATATTCCTAGGTTATTCCACTAAGAACAAAGCTTATAAGTGTTTGAACTCTAACAGTAAAAAAGTTGTGGAAAGTGCAATTGTGAAAGTTGATGAGTATACAGAAAGGAATGAAGTTGAATGCAAGATAGAACCTAAAGACTACAATTCATTCATATATGTGGATGATAGTGCTCCCAACACACTGAAAAAGAGAACAAAGTTGCAAATCTATAATAGACTAGAAATATTGAGTTGCAATAGGTAGTTTCCAAATAGTAGATTATGGGTGTTGGGAAATATGGAAATGATGTTGAGTCATAGACAGAGGAAGACAATGTTGAGCATGCATAGAATGAACCAGAACCTAAACAAGAGAGAGAATTGACCTTGGAATCATTTTTCAAGACGAAACTATTAAAGAACAAAGAACAAGAGAGCTTGCATTAGCAAAATACATAAGAAGACATCATGCACCTAAGAAAATAATTAGAGATAAAGAATCTGGTGTTATGACAAGAAAAATACTCAAAAGTTATAAATGCTTACTTTGTGAATTTGAGCCCAAATCTATGAAAGAACCTTTGGAGAATGAGGATTCGATACAATCAACGAATGAATAAATTGAGAAAATAGAAAAGAACAAAACATGGACACTAGTACCTAGACCAAAAGATAGAACAAGATGACTGAAAATGGTGAGATCACAAGGAATAAGGTTAGATTTTTATATAAAGGATATCCACAATAAGAAGGTGTTGATTATGGGGAAAAATTTTCCCCTATATAAAGACTAGAAGGAGTCTAAACACTACTTGCATGTTTTTCTTATAAAGGATTTAAGGTATATCAAATGAATGCCAAATTTGCATTTCTAAATGAGTTGCTTGAAGAAGAAGTATACATAGAGAAACCTAAAGGATTTTTGGATCCTAGCAAGAAAAATATGGTTTCCAATTTACACAAGACTTTATATGGTTTGAAACAAGCCTCTAGAGCATGATATGAAAGACTGCATAACTATTTGGTGAAGATTGGATTCACAAGAGAAAATGATACCAACAAATTTTACTTGAATATTGGTAAGAACAATGAGGTATTGCTATCTAAATTATTTGTTGATGATATAATATTTGGAGGAGAGGAAACATTATGAAAATCATTTGTTGAAGAAATGAAGAAGGAATTTGAAATGTCAATGTTTGGTGATATCAAATTCTTTGTTGGTTTACAAGTATATCAAATGAAGTAAGGTATCTTCATTACTCAATCCAAATATATCAATGAGATACTAATTTTTTTTGGAATGAAAGATTCAAGACTAGTTAGTACACTTATGAATACAAGACACAAATTGTCTAAGAATGATGACTCTACTTATGTAAACCAATCATTATGTAGATCAATGATTGGAAAATTGCAATATGTTGTTCAAAATAGACCTAATATTGCATTAGCAGTTGGGATAATTGCAATATTTTTTGCAAGTCCTAAAGAAAATCAAATGATGGTAGTGAAAAGGATATTGAAATATGTGAAAGGAACATAAGACTATGGATTATATTACAAGAAGAATGATAAGTTTGAACTAAAGTTATTTTCTTATTCTAACTAGGTAGGAAATGTTGATGACAAAAAGAGCACAAGTGGTGGCGCATTCTTTTTAGGAAAAAGACTAATTTTATGGACAAGAAATAAACAAAAGTACATTTCTCAATAGACAACCAAGGTTGAGTATGTGGTAGTAGTAGTGAATTATTCAAATATGATATGGATCAAGCAATTTTTGAAAGGTATGTAGGAAGAAATCATAGATCCAGTAGTTTTCTATTGTGATAACACTAGTTCTATTAACATATCAAAGAATAATCTAATACACACAAAAACCAAGCATATTGCTATCAAGTATCATTATTTTAGAAATCTATTTCATGACAAAGAAGTGAAATTGGAGTACGTGAACACTAAAGAGAAAATAGATCATATATTCACTAAATCTTTACCTAAAGATGCTCATGAATATCTTAGAGGTAAACTAGGGTTGATTTCCCTAGACAAAGCTACTTAAGCTAAAGTGAAGCATTGCATCAAATGTGTTGATAAAACTATCTTACAAATTGATGTAGACAAGTCTACTTTAGGAATTGCTTATGGTGGTAGTGAAGAAGAAGAATATAATGATGGATCCATCATACAAAGATGATAGATGGAGAATTCAGAATGGGAATGAAGGTGTCTACATGAAAAGATGCATGAGTTAAATTTCTTTGACATTGTTATCAAAGAGAGAGAGATTGTCTAATTACCATAAGAAAGAAAGAGAGGTTATCCAATAGATTGAAATATTATTTAGAAGGAAAAGATCAAAATGAAAGAGGCAGATAGTGAAAGTTGTTACCATAAGCAAGAGGGAGAGATTACTAAGAGGGAGCTCATAAGACTTACTAAAGGTGTTCCCAAATCTGATTTGATAGACATAGCTTATGTTACAAGGATGGGAATTAGAATGAAACTAAGGATTTTAATGAAGATCTAATACTGTACAAAGAGGGAGTTGCTAAAGACAAAACATGTTTTTGTAAGAAACGATAAATTTAAGCAAGGAATGAGAAACAATCCAAGTAAGTCAAGTGTGAGACAATGTTACCATGAGATAAGCAAAATCCAAGAGCATACACCAAGATGGTTCAACAATGGAGAAAAGGATTTATAAGGGGAAAGAAAAGAAAACCCCTTGTGAGTATTATGAATGAAGGAAAATGTGTAAAGAAGAGAGAGAGAGTGTGTTGGAGCAAAATAGCTCAATACAATAACATCAAATTGATGTGTAAAGAAGAAAGAAAGAGGAGCATCTCTTTTAAAGAGATGAGAAAGGAGTTGCATGTGTTCACATGTGTAACTCCCATTTCTATGAATGCCACATTCATAATAGGTGTGTGAAAAGTGTCACAATCCTCTTAAGGAGGATAAACTAAATTCCTTAATAAAGGAATTATAAAAATGAGTTTTCCTCACATGTGGAATAAAGGACAAATAATGACATGTCCTCCACATGTGTACAATAGGACAAACTACATTTAGGGATCCTTGGAATATCCCAATTAAATACATCCAAGGGAAGATTAACCTTTCTAACAGTTTTGGATTTCATGGTAACTAGAGGTGTTGTGGTCAATGTCTAAGAGGTAGATTGTTGGAAACTACAATTAGAACAATTGATATGTTTTTGTTGATGTCAAATCTATTGGTGAGACAATTTTCTATCTAATATAATTGTCATATCTATTTTATTGATGAAGCTTATTTGAGAAGTTGTTCATAACAAAATTATCTAGAGGAAAGGTTGAGTTATGAAGAGGACACTACAAATGGACACTTGATTAGTTTGACTTTGACAAGATGAAGTGATTGTTTAAATCATACTAAGTGGAGAAGAGAGTAATACTAAAGCCTTGATGATTTTATAAAAGATAGATCAAATGCATAGGCTTGACCAAGTAATAGAGCCAAAGATTAAGGAACTTGAAGTATGTGTTGAGTGATGCTAGTGTCAACTGAGTGCTAGAACAACCCGAGCAAAATTAGTGTTGACTAGGCATCAATATCGATCAAGTGACAATTTATGTGCCAAGAAAGAAATTTAGTAGCAACTGAGTAACCTAGTTATGATCAAGTGTTAGAACATAGTGTTGGTCAAGGAACATCATTTTAACTATTTATGAGAAATCATAATTTCCAATTGACAAAGTTGATTTCTTAGAATATGGAAAGTGTGTAAATGACTACGAGAGGATTATGAAAATGACTTAAGGAGTGGATTCTAAGAGACATTTCTAGAAAAGAAGAGCATAAAAAAATGGTGACCAAATTCATTATATGTGACGGATGTAATCTTAAACCCTTCTATGGTAATGGTAAGCAGAAAAAACTCAGAATTTCCTATTTAAGGAGGTACAAGGGTCTAAGCTATAGGGTTTAAGAAAGTTACAAAGTGTGGAGTTGGAGAAGTTTCTAATGTTATTGACTGGTGAATCTAAGCAAAAGGTTAAAAAGAATTGAGAAGAGAAGAAGAGTGATTGCTTGAAGGGTTGCCAAGCAAATCAAAGACTGAGATGATAATGGATGCTAGACAGTAAATTAGTGCATAAGAGTCGAACTAAGATCTGTACATGCAAAGTGAGTTGTACTTGATAGATCAAAACCTGCAATTACTTTCTAACCATTGTAAATAGTATTTGAAATCCTTTAATCAAAGTTGACCTAATAAATTCATATATAAATCCTTTAACATGGTGACATTCTAGTGGAATGTTCTAAAGTCCTCTAACAAGGCAACTCTTTATAGGGTGATTAAATCCTTTAACAAGGTTACATTTAACAACATATTTTGTAAACCTTTAATAGGGTTGGCTCCTAATAGAGCTCACTTCAAAAGAGTGAAAACTTGGTGACATGTTGTTGGTGGTTTTTTCCAAATTAGGTTTCCATATTAAATCCTAGTGTCAAACTTGTGTGAATTTTATTTATGTTTTTTAACTAATTAATGTTTGCATTCTACAACTCTATTGTTTAAGGATAGTAGACAACTAGTTGATGTTACTAATAGTTAACTATAGAGACCAAGCCATGGAATGATAGGATCTAAAAATTGATTAAGTGTTTATTTTTTCCATTGCTACATTTGGACCTTGGATAACTGATTTCCCCCCCTCTCAGTTATTCTAAACATTCTAGCAATGTGAACTAAATTATCCTTATGACATTAATATATATATATATATATATATATATATATATATATATATATATATATATATATATATATATATATATATATATATATATATATATATATATATATATATATATATATATATATATATATATATATATATATATATATATATATATATGCTTAATAAATTTTAAATTAAAAATACTTACCAATTTGAACTAGTCCATGATTCTGGTTGTATCCACAATTTTGGTTGATGCATTCAAATAGTTTTTATCAATGCAATAACAACAAAAACATGAATAGTCTCTCATGTACAATGTCTAATTTTGATTATTGGTACTCATAACAAAATGTAAGGATAGTTTTTCTTCTATCCTCTTGTAGCCATGCATGTTTTTTCTATCAACATTTGAACACACATATTTAATATATACATAAATATTAGATACACATACGTGCACATGTGCACATGCACAAACACACATGTTTATGAATTTAAAATAATTTTGAAATATATACTTGTGCTCACATGTACTTGATATCTCCCAAATTGCTCTACATGGTACTGATTGACTCATTCTTAATGATGCACTTACCTCATTTGATGCAAAATATTTCTTGGACCATTCAACGAAATCATGTGCATTATTTTTATGAACTCCCCTATAATGCTTTGATACTTTCATAGAGAATGTTTGATGCAAGCTCCAACACCATCATGTTGGTGCAGAGGCACCTAAATTTTAGGAAGACAAAGATATAAAAGCTAGAGAAGCCATTTGTAATAAGTTGTCAAAGGAGGTCTTAATATGATAAATAGTGTAAAAATGTTTATTTAATTGGTGAATGGATCTATTGACATCCATCTAAAGTCATTTGAGTCATTTGTATTGTATTTGGGTCAAGTTGTAAAGGCTATGAAGCCATTTTTTGTCAAAAATGTAAAAGTTGCGTAAAAAGTTGTAAAATGCAACTTTGAGAAAGTTGTTAATAATAGAAAAATGATGTAAAAGGGTATATGGTTGGTCTTGGAGGTAGTTAAGAAGGTTTATAACTGTCAAATGGATATAAGAACCATTTTATGGTCGAACCAAATCAATTTGGAGAAGAGGAAATACTTTGATACATTTTTGGTGCATTTTATTGTTGTGGTTTTGATTGGTTTTCAGTTTTAGTGTTGGTTCCAGGTATTGTACGGCCATGTACAGCTTGGAAACCATGTAATATAGTAATGGATATATAGTATGATGAATCCTTCTTCTCATTCTTTTGGTTTGGTTCAATTTTATGAAGAAATAAATAAGTTATGGGTATTTTGGTGAAAGTGGATGTTTGCAGATTTGAGATTCGCTGAATACAGTCATGTTACAGCGTATGATGCGGACATATTTTGGAGAATAAAGATCTCTAATGATATTAATTGGAAATATATGTGAACTAAATTTCATTTCTAACTAGTTTGAATCATTTTCATTTATATTTGGAAAAGTTATGATGATTTGAGTGAAAACTGGTTTTTAGATATATCCATTCAAGATGAAGGCAGGGATTTGTGCTTGGAAAATTATATATGAATGGGAAAAATAAATGGATTAAAGATTTGGAAACTAGAATCATATATGGATAATTTGGAATTGGTTTGAGATTATTTAAAAAAAAATTGTGAAATATATTTGATGTCCTAGGCAGGGTTACCAGTTTTGTTTCTGGTTTATGACAGAAAATACAGGTCTTGGTTCAGAGTACATAATTCATAATCTGCTTATTGGATTGGTCTCAGATTTGGATATGTTTTATAATTACTAATTTGGAACAATTCCTCCAAATATTTTTTTAAGAAGATATTTATAATTGAATTTATGAATAATGCAATCAGACATCTCAATCTGATTGTGTGAGTGAAGATGTTGTCTTTATCGGTGTATAATGTCAGGGTTCTTTGTTGTAATCTTTGAGATGTTCTTGGTTCCTTGAGGGTGTACCAGCATATTGTGAATCCCTTGAGTTGAACTAAGATTCCTTGAAGATAAATACAGAGGGCTCTGCATCACATGTTCACCTTTTCCATGCTCACTTTCAAAGAAACTCCATACATGTGGTATGTTTTCATTACAATAATATTGATAAAGTGCATAAAATGATATAGATGATTTGAACTGTGCAACACACCTATCTGACCATGCATAATGTTTATTAATACTTATGCCCCTTTCTTTCATATATGCAAAAAAATTGTAAAATAATGTTCTACATAATGAATATCGTGTTCTTTATCATCACTTATGTAGAAGTGATATTCTTTCTTGATGACTTGTGCTTCATCTCTATCTTGAATACCATCCAAATCTAACTATGTGTGATGATAAAACACTTGTACCATAATAGTAACCTAATTTGAAAAATAGTAGTCCGATTAAATAGCCTTTTGATGAATGGAAGAATAGTTTTATGCAAAGTCAACAATAGATAAAATAGTTCCAACTGGAAAATTGTCTCTAAGTGTTTTAAATTATTGTGCTTTCCACTTTCAAAAAAAGGAATGATGAATATACAGTTGAATCAAATTTTTAAATTTTTCCATAAAAGATCCAACGATTATTTCCTCTTCAACATATTCTAATATTTTTGTTTCTTTCCCAATTTTAGTTTCATTCCTTAAATACTTTTAACACTTCCAATTTATATTCAAGTGTGCCATCAATATCTTCATTTTTCAATGGAAAAAGAGCCAAATTAGAACACTTGTCACATGTTCCTTTAATGCAATTAATTTTACCAACAAGATCATCTATTTTGTCACATAAAATAGATGAAATGAACTAACTTCATCTATTAGGAGGAGCATTGTTATAACCAAAAGTATCTTCTAATTTTTTTTTGATAAACTTGATAGTGGACATCAAATTCAATATTACAACAAAAAAAACATGTTTTAAACACTTTTTTTCTCCTTACATAATATGGCTTCAATCTCTCAAATAATGTATGTCCAATCTTTATATTAGGATTTGAAATTGAAAATGAGACATACATTTCATGTTGTGTTATGTTCAACCAATGTTTCATATGATGTTCATAATAATTATCTCTAACCTTTTATTTGAGAACGTCTTTGGTGTTTGATGAAGGATGAGAATTATCATTACAAAATGATATTACCAAACATTTGATTCTATTGTCAATCCTGTCACAATGAGGAGGTCTGCACATAATTTCCCAATTTCCTTCTAAAGTGTTATTATCCAAAACCATTATCCTCTTACCATATTTTGATATCATATTTCTTCTGAAACCTGATAGCCCTCATTTTTACCATGCCAAAATTCTAAAAATTTTAATGTGAAAATGTATTGAATTGAGTTGTGCAGTTAGGGTTTGTTATATTTTGTTATCAATAATCTAGTGAAAACCCTAATCTGATAAGTTTTCTCATTCCTGGTAGTTAGGTTTCCCTTGAATTTCATAAGATTTTTTTGTCCCTAGCAAACCCTTGGTCTTAAGGTAGGACCATATGACCAAGTTGATTGCATGGTCAAGGCATATCTCTAGACTGTAACACCTTATGGCACAACCTAGCAAAGTGGTTAAGTTTCATTTGTTTGTTGAGTCATGGTAGTTAAGCACCTGAATACTTTTGTATGGTGACTAAGTGAAGTAGTCAATATAGCCTAAGTCACACAATCACCTAAGTGGAAAGGATACTTTGAGCTTCAATAGTGACTGTGCGAACTATTGTGTACGCACAGTTGAGATCTTAAAGACTAAAGAGTTTGAGATGATTGTGATTGGGTGAAAGTGGTCAAAAGCACTTAAAGAAAACTTGTGTTCTCATGGTTGTAGGGGTAAACATATAATCAAGAGGTTTAAGTGTAAAGTAGTGATAGGGTTAAAACATTCAAGATTACCTTCAGTTGTGCAGTCGAGGTAGTTAGATCATAACATGCAAGATAATTTATGACCTAGTGAATATAGCTAGAAGATACATGGATTTGTTTGTCTGATCAGTCATGCAATTAAAGTGAATAAGAGTTGTAAGCCAACGACTATTACCGTGTTGAGAAGGAATTAATCAACACAAGTTACAACCTGGCAAGAAAAACTAGGATATTCTTGTTCACATAGTCATGTGGTAAAGAATTGTAACAAATTTTTAGATCATGACATGGTGATATAGCTAGATGGAAAGAAGAACATAATGATTCATGTTGTTGCAATGTTAAAGAGATATCAGTTAGGATAAGCCACAAAGCAGCGATCGGGCTAAGAATGCATGAAGAATCCTTTGCTTGCATGGTCACGAGGCAGGTTTGTTATGAGATAAGAAAATCCATGATCTTTAAAAGTATTAAATAAATTGTAAGTAGGAGGTGATTCTGTGGTCACAAAAAGGAAGGTCCAAAAGTAGGAAAAGTGTGTAAAGCTATGACTTTATGACTATTAAAGGCATTTTTACAATTGCAAACAGTAAGTGCAAATGTTAATAGATGGAGTGACCATGTTATTGAAGTTATAAAAGGGGTTAAATCCTTAAGGTGCTCAGTCTCATAGGTAACTATCCAAAACATTAACTAGACTATGAAGTGATCAAGAAGGTGTGAAGTTGTGGTCGCTTGGTCATTCATTTTAAATGCTAAGGCAAAAAATGACCACAAAATGATGACTAAAAGGAGTCACTGGGTTGCAAGCATGAGTTTTAAGGAAAAGAATCATTGTTAAGAGCCTCATCATGATTAAAAGATGATGTCCTATCAAAAAGTACATAAAAATATTTGAAAGGATGGTAGTACAAGTCAATTTTGGTACTTTTACAAAATTTGGGAATTTTAACATATGTTGACATAAAGACACATAAATGCTTCTTTGTTGCTCATTTCTCTATTTAATAAGTTGGTATAATGGTTTTCTAAGATATAGTGTTTGCACAATCCATAGATAGAAGTTTGAGTGCTAAGAAATCTTCAAAATTTGAGAGACATCTAGAGTTTTCAAAGTTGATATTAACAATAATTTATTTGAAGAATTGACTATAGAAATCATGGCACAAGAAGAAGGCAAGATAATATCCCAAGTTGATGTAGAAGAATCTTCACAAGCCACTAAACAGGCCAAACAAAAGTTGGCAAGTTTATATGTAGATGAATGGGTATACTTCCTTCCAAGGTCTTCCCATGCTCAAACCATGAATTCCCATATATTCAAAGATGCATACACTTTCTAGAGAGATGCTATTGTGCCTGATACCAATGTGAATGATCTTTTCTAGTATTTTAATAATAATAGGTTTGAGAAATCACCAATTTGCAACCCTTGGATCAGGAACATGGAAAAATTGATATTTCCAAAAGTAATAATAGATGTTGATTTGATGAAGGTATTGATTAAATCATACAATCCTATAACTAAAGGATTTCATAGGAAAGGACATGAGTATCATGGGCAAGCTGTATAGGGAGACTTTTACTAAAGTTTTTAACCTAGGGGGACCTATGACGAGGCCAATTGAGAAGGAAAAAATGAATGAAACATTCAAGAGCCAGAAGAGTTTCTTTACTAGAAGAGTTATGAGAAGACATATCACCAAAGAAAAGAAGGTAGAAGATCTTATGCCACTTTAATTCTTCTACAAATACTTTAGATATATCATATTCGGGATCAAAATACTAGTGGGAGTAGATGCCACCATGAATGCCCCAATTCATAATGTTGGATATGATTTTGTTGACTATATTATTAACAAGATGCATGATGAGATTGTGGTAGCTCAGAAGGGAGAATTGAGAAATTTTAGGTTTTTCCATTAATCATTGTTGATGCACATTATTCTTTATAAGAACATAGGGCATGTTAGTCCAAATTTTATTGAAGCTACTAAGGAGAGTGGAGAAAACCCACCTATGCAGTTGTGGACTTTTTTCTAGAAAAAGTTTTATCCTTATGCTAGTACTATTACTTTTTATAATGATTTTGTTTTTCCAATTTCAAACATGCTACCTAATATAACTGAAAGAGTACCTAGAGGAGTAAGAATGTTGATAAAACCATCTACTTGTCCAAATAGGGATAGGGTAATGAGCCATGATTGGGCTAGTTTGTTTCTTTTTGAAAAAAATTCAATAATAAGGGTTTTGGATGTCCTCAGCCCCCTCATGTGCTACCCAAATATGTCCTAGAGAGATTAGGCTAGTTAGATTTTTTTTGGCAACTACTTATGATGAACAAGGAGTATTTAGGTCCTACTATTAAGAAAGGCTCTTTTGTAGCCAAGAATATCAAAATAGGGGATTTTGTGAGAGGAAAAGATGCAATAGAAGAAATAAACAAATGCATTGTTGAATTCATGCTTCCTATAGCCCCTACTAGGACCTATGATCCAAATGATTTGGTGAGGCATGCTCTTAAGAAGATGAGAAAATATACTCTTCCTAACTGCAAGCCAAATTGGGAGGAAGATTATATAATGAATTATTTAGACACAAAGGTATGTAGAGATAGAACATGTAATTGGAGAGAGATAATGATGATAGAAGAGGCCATGAAGGTAGGAGATCCATCCTTCTAGGGTTTCTATCATGAAACAAGATACTTGAATAGCTACAATAAGTGCCTTGATAATTTTGATCATATAATGACACAAGTACCTACTGAAATAAGAGACAACCTAGAGCTTCAAGCCCCTCAATAGGAGGATGTTATAAGTATTGAGGTAGAATATGATCACCTTGAGAGCTCTTCATGGGCCCAAGGAAGAAAAAAAAAAAAATTGACATTCTTGATAGTGTTAGAGGGAAGACACTGCAAACTTTACCTAGAGGATCTCAATATTTTGTTACAATTAGGCACAATTTTATGTTGAAGCAGGCTGGGGAAAATGAGATTTAAAAAAAAAAAAAAAACTGAGCTACAAATCTAGATGTTGGATGAGTGAATAATTCAAGCTCAAGAGTTTATGAAGGATGATGAATTCATAAAGTCAGATAAATTCAATTCATTCTTATACAGGGTCAAGCAAAATAAACTTACCTTACAACTGCAACCAAGAGAGTCCCTAGAGAAGATTATTCAATTAGTGCAAAGGTTGCAAGAGTATGACCCAAATAGTGAGATCCTCACTATGGAAGAAGCCAGAGAACTAGTAAAGAGAAATGGGATGCTTCTTTTTCCAAATTAGGAACTTAGTTTATCCTTTATGCTTGATCAAATAAGAAGACACGATAAATTAGTCTCTTTTGAAGAGACAAACATTGTTGGTCAACTATAGGGGTTTGGTTTCAATATTGATAGTAAAATAATGACATTATGGATCATGGATCCTAAGGGAAACAAGCCAATATTTATGGAGATAAAGGAATCTTGCCAAGGAAATGTTATATTCTAGAATGTCATTAATGTGTCTAGTGACCAGATACATAACTTGATGAACACAACATCACTCATGGGGAAGAGAAAAATGGATATGCTAGAAGAACAAATGTATCAAAAATACAACATATCCATTGATGCCATAAAGAAGTATGAAGAGGAGATAAAGAGAACTTATTTCTTGGAACAAAGATTAGCTACCTTAGATGAAGAGGTAAGAAGCTTGAGAAATGTGGCTAGGCCTATCATAGAGGTGAAAGATCAAGAAGCCCAGACAAAAGTTGATTCAAAACATATGGGAGAAAGCCAGAAAATGGATATTGATGATTGGGATGTTGAAAAGGAGGTATACATTAGGACAATTTAGAGCCTAATGATGCACAAGATAGGTGCCTTACAAATTGTTTCACAAAATGTACACAATAGCTATATTGCTATGCAAGGAGCTGAATTTCAATGCTCAGAGGCATTAGCTTTGCTATCCCAGCAAAGGACAATTTAGTGCCTAATGATGCATAAGATAGGTGCCTTGCAAATTGTTTCACAAAATGTACACAATAGCTATATTGCTATGCAAGGAGCTGAATTTCAATGCTCAGAGGCATTAGCTTTGCTATCCCCTTTATTTACAACATAGAGGCCCTACACACAATTTTTTGATAGTTTCATTTCTCTTTTTCCTGAAAAGAAAGAATTACCTAAGGGGGTAATTATCCCTATCAGAAAGATGATATACAGGGTAAAGGAATTGAATGGTTTTTTCTCAGGCAAAATGTAATTGATCCAAGGTAAAATGAAGATAATTGCCATGGGGATTTCAAATTTTATTCCTAATATCTTAGATGTTAATGGAGTCATACAAGATTGGCAAGAATGATCTTCCTCTTTTGAGGATATTTTGAGGCATCCATAGTTTGTTGCTTACTGCAATAATGAGATAGATGTAACAACTATCTATGATATTATTGATTTTCTATTTAGGATTGAATTAGTTATGAGCAAAGTTATTGGGCGAGTAAAATAAATCACTAATACTAAATGGAAAATATGCATAGATGAGTTAAACATAATCTAGGATGGCACTTGGCCTAATGTAGACATTGATATTGCTACCTAGGAAGTGATAGCAAATATGAAGGCCATGTCATCCTCTGAAAATGACTAGGTAGTTCAAGGGTACAGTTAAAGGTAGAAGGGACAAAAGGGATAAAGAAAAGGCAGATAAAGTGATAGGTACTTGAAGACAAATAGAAATATGCTGAAGAAACCTATAGAAAGTGCCAGCTGCCAATTTTGTAATTACATCCCAAATTTTGATCCAAGTATAAAGAATGTTTGTAATGTAATGGCATAGAACTATCTTTGTATTTTATTTCCAATAGAGTTTTTACATGTGTCCTCCCATCTGAAGATTGTTGCAATCCTTCCTATAAAAGGATTTCTAGGATGTGGAGTGAGGGTCCAAAGTCTGTATAATTTTAGTGTTTATGCTATTTTGCAGTCAGTCTAGTTAGTCTTTGTGTCAATTTTAGGATGTATTTAATTGTACAAATCTAAGAACACAAGTGAATCTTGAATGGTAATTTTTGTCATGTCTCAAGTTATATTTTGAGTATTACACTAGTGATTATTATTTTCAAGGAATATTAATGTTGATAATTTGTTCAGTGCTCACCTTAGGGTTTGTGACAAGGGCTTAACTACCTCTTATGTGCTATAAGTTGAGTGGTTGCATCAGGCATTGACAAATTAGTCTTTTAGTGCAATGGCAACCCCACTCTAACAAGTGGTATTAGAGCTTGGTCACGAGTTTGAATCCTCGGTCCCTTGAGTAACACTGAGGGGGAGATTTTTTGAAATTTGTTCAGTGCTCCCCTCAAGATTCATGACAAGGGATTATCTACCTCCTATGTACTATAAGTTGAGTGGTTGTATTGGGCATTGACAGATTGGTCTTTTGGTGCAATGACAACCCCACTCCAACAATTAATACAAAGAGAGAGTCATGAATATCTATGTCTCAAAATTTTGTCTCCATTTTCATATGCTTGTTATTTTGGGATTGGATGAGAAAGGTTCATGCAATTTAATGCAACTGGGATAGGTTGTATATCAATTTATTGTTTCTTTTAATTAAAGGAATTAAGTAAATTATTCCATAAATTGGTAGGGTTTCTAGTCATATGAGAGGGATATCATAAGAATGTGGTTTAGGGTTAACAACTGATAATTCAATTACACTTAATTGTATAGCAATGGATAAGGCACTGATCATAAATTTAGATGAAAATTGAAAAGTTCATGTGGTTGTAGGAAGCACATTAAAATCAAATCAATATTTACTTTCTTGCAATGAAGAATCAAATTGCTAGTCATTTCTTATTTGTAATAGTTTTCCTCTAAGTTATAGTTAGCTACCGTAATCAAGGATTCATTGCAAATCCAAGAAGAATTGTTGACCATTTTTTGCTATAGGGGATAGATCTAAAGAGAAGAGTGTGAGTGAATGAGTTTTGAAGAAGATCAAATAACCAATCATTTCCATCCCTAAGGTGCACCCACCTTGGCCCTATAGAGCCTAAAGTGTAGAAAGTCCTTGTACTCTATTAATGTTGGTCTAGATATGAGATGAATTCAGTTGAATATAGGAAATAGCTGATCCTTAGACTGAGTTTTGTCTTCTACATCCCAGTATTGGGTTTAAAACAACTTGGTAGTTTTAAAACACCAACAAAACTAATATGTGATGAACCTAAAGATATTTGTCTATTTTGAGGTACATTGCTACTAAGAATAGATGTTAGCATTACTCTTCTTATTGCAATCTGATCTTTACTTTGAGTTGTCTTCCCTATAGAGCTCAAACCTTTCTTAAGATTTTCAATAGTAGAACTTTGCATGCTAGTAATTTATTTATTTATTTATGTTTTTTCTACATCCAACTATTGTAATGGTTCTTGCAAGTTTTTTCTAAGAAGAACATGAGAAACTACTTGGGCTTTTTTGAGTGTTTCCAAATCATAAAATTTACTTGTTATTTATTTTACTATCTTATTCAAAGCTCTCTTTTTGGAAAAACTTAACGATTCAATATCAGCAAGTGATTTCAAAGTATCCACATCCATTGTAAGTAAATGATCTAAATTTCTACGTGTGATATTTTTATTTACACTTATAGATAGTCTTAATTGTTCATCCATAGAAATAGGAACAATTGATCTTGACTCTTCTCCAATTTCCATTATTTCATGTCCTAAATTTTCATGTACTAAAATTTCATGTCCTGAACCTTCCTCAACATCTTGTTTCTCATCTTTTAATTGTTTGTTGTAGGCTACATGCATATAAATTAGTGAGATTACAATACTATTTAGAGAAAATTAAAAATATAGACAAATACAAATGTAGGCATACATACCTTCTCTCTTTTGATGATATTTTGCTAATATAGTTTCATTATTTTTTTGTTATGCATCAACTAATCCATTTCTTGCCAATTTACTTTGTCCTCCTTTCTTTTTCCCTTCTTTGTTCTTCACAAAACTATCAAATTTCCTTTAAAATAAAAAAATCCTATATTGTATACTTGTCTTCTTTCCATTTCTTCCAAAAATAATGAATTTGAAGATGATTTGATATGATTTACACACTAAATAAATTGTGTATTTATATACATCAAATTTTTTTAAAATAAAATAATTATCACCTAGGCCGATAGGGCTTCAAATGAAGCCCCCTAGGCCCATTCCCAACTAGTAAGAGACTTGTCAGGGAAGTGCCAAGGGGGTTTCGTTTGAAGCCCCCTTGCTGATACATGTTGTGGTAATGGAGGCTTCAAATGCTAAACTAACAAGAGATGAACTATGGAGGAAATTTAGTCAACATATATAATTCTATTAAACCAATTTATATGAACATATTTAAGTGAATCCATGTATAACACCCCACCAAGGAACCCAAAAGAAATTAACTTAAAGTTTCACTAAGTTTGTCAAACATTTTTATTATAAAAGATAATAACTAAACAACAACATATATAATCCAGTGGAAGAAATAATCACATACATAAACACAATCCATAAAATAAATTACATCTCTTAAGGGTTCCATGACATTGAATCACATTTAAGTTTAATTAATATTAAATCTGATACATAACAAATTGGCATCAAAGAATAACTATAAGTACAAATCCACTTAAGTAATATACAATTATATAAGATAACACTTGACATAACTAGAATGCATGATCATCCATTGTACAAGTCATAGGGTATGAAAATCTCAAAGAATATACATCATCAATAAAATAAATCATCTCATAAGATCTCTAATAATCAAGTAGAGTACAATAGAATGTTACTATCCAGTAGAAATACAAGATTGGAAAGAAAGGAACAACTACACAAGCACATCCAACAATGACATCTAGCTTTTAGATCTCAATTGTATAATAAAATTGCACTACCACTTGACCTCATGGAACCTAAATGGCTCAAGTCCACTATACTGAGGAGATAATCTCAAGTCCCATAGAAATATCAATCCACAAGTCATAACCTACATCTAGGTCAAGGAAAACCTGACAGAAATCTATCTCAAAGGGTACAAAGACAAAAGTATCATCTAGTCCCAGAGGAAAAAAAGATGCGTAGTAAATATACTATTAAAGGGGGCAAGTGTCATCGCTTCAGCCAACTCTAAGGTTACCTTGGCAATGTCTCTAGATTCTGGCCCCCTAGTGTCTCAATGTGGCACCGATATCCTTTTGTATAGACAAGGCATACTAATGAATCAAAGTCACAACCAAGCATCATTTCTACTCCCATCCTAACCTATACTAGCACTCAAGGCATAGGTGAGGAAAAAGAATGACTCTTATTAATTCATACTACTCTTATTTAAATAAATTTTATCACATATTAAAACAACTTACAATGGGTTACCCAAGCAACCTCTTTAGGGCTCTGACCTCCATTGCAAGCCACTTCACAATGTACAAATAGATTACCTACCCTAAGCTCATGAAAAGTACAATTAATAAAATCACAATTCTCACCTTAGTCTTTTACAAGCAACTGGAAACCATGTAATGAAAAAATCACAATAATCACCTTGGTCCTATACGAGCAATTGGAAAGCATCAAAACACAACTGATCAAAACTCAAAGGTTATACTAGGAAAATCATACCATTCACCTCAGTTCTATACAAGTAACTAGAAAGCACAACATGTGACACATCACCATGGTTGGGTATAAAAGACCATGACCAAAAAATATAACCATAACATCATCATAGAACAAAACACCCAAGCCTTTAGTAAACATCCTGACTAGTCAACGTACTTGTTGGATACAATTGGTTAATTGAGTGATTGTCTTTGATGTTACAAAAATTTCATATTAGTCATCAGACAGAGTCTACCAAGCTCAGAAGGCAAGCATAGTAGTTTACAGAGTCTACCGAGCGTTGCTGTATATTACACTGTAAAGATAGCTTCTACCGAGTTAACTTGCTTAATGAAGGAAGTTCAGTACTTACCGAGCTCACTCGGTGATCGAAGGAAATTGTGACAGAGTATTTATCGATCTAGGAAGGTAAGCGAAGAAAAGTTAATGTTTACCAAGCTGCGAAGGTAAGCGAAGAAAAGTTAGTGTTTATCGGGCTGGGAAGGTAAGCGAAGGAAAGTCAGTGTTTACCGAGTTCACTCGGTGACCAAAGGATTTTTGCACAATTCACAGTGCTTACCAAGCCTCACTTGGTTAACACTAAAGATCATTATGGTACAGTGTTTATTGAGCTGGGTTGGTTAGCGAAGGATTTTTGAAAAGTGTGGAATTAAGGCTAAAATTGATTTATGTGATGAATGTAGCCGACTCACGGTATAATTATTAATAATTTTAACTTGTATTTATGGCCGACTTGATAATCAAAAAGGTATATATGAAGGATCAAGTTGTGAATTCAAGTGTGCATGTGTGGATAAGATGTATGTGCGAATTGTGAAGGTGCAAGCAAATTTTTGAAGGATCAGATATCCTTGTGGAGCTACAAAGCTTTTACGTGATTAGAGAGGATCTAGTGAAGCAGAACAGAGATCTGTATCAGCAAAGATAAGTTGCATTATATTCAGATCATTCATTGTTACTTTCTAACAATTGTAGCCGTGATTTCAAATCTCTTAACAGAGTGGGTTTAACAACCTTATTGTAAATCCTCTAACAAGGTAACAGTTCAGTTGAATTGTTCTAAAGACCTCTAGCAAGGCCACTCCTAACAGGGTGATTAAATCCTCTAATAGGGTCACACCTAACAGTGTGTTTTGTAACCTTTAATAGGGTTGGCTCCTAACAGGGCTCACTTTAGAAGAGTGAAAAACAGTAACTAGTTACATTGGTGGTTTTTTTTCATATTGGGTTTCCACATTAAATCTGGTGTCTCTAGTGTTCATGATTGCTGAATTGTTTTGGTTATCAGTTCTTAATAGTTATTAGTATTTGCTGCATTATCAAGTTTCAGTAATTTGTAACTAAGATCAAGATTTTAGACATCTAAGGGACTGTGAAATATTTTTGTGGTAACTGATTCACCCCCTCCCCCTCTCTGTTACTCCATTCTCATTTCCAACAATTGGTATCAAAGATTTTTGGTGCTTGCAGGAAAGGATTTCAAGGTTCTGAGCCAAAGATCAAGATGTCTTACAAAAGAGAAATTCCAAAACTTAACAGAGATAACTTCTCAGCATGGCAAGAATTGATGAAACTTCATTTGGCTACTGTTGGTGATACTGGACTGAAATACCTTGAAGAAAAATATGAAGAACCTTCTGGCACATTGTCAGTTAATGATATTGCTGAAAAGAAGACTCACAACAATATGATGATAGACATAGCATCTTCTCTTAGCTATGAAGAATTTGATGCCATTAAGGACTGCAAAACTGCCTTTGACATGTGGAACAAGCTAAAGGAGATCTATGGAGGGGATGATAATGTGAGAAGAGCAAAAGCAAAAAGTCTAAGAGGACAATTTGATCAAATGAGGATGAGAGGATGAAAACATTGCAAAGTATGTTGAAAGAGTTAAATCATGTGTAAGTTCAATCAGGGCAGCTGGAGGTGACATCAAAGGAGAAACAGTTGTAAGCAAAATTCTCAGAACCTTGCTTCTCGTTTATGCAATCAGAGTCTCTGCAATACAGGAAAGAAGGTGTGAAGCAAATCATAAGATAAATCTTGAGGCCATAGTCAGAAGACTAACTGCATTTGAACTAGATAACTTTGACAACTATGTTCCAGCCTCCAAAAATATTGAATTAGCATTTCAAGCCAAGCTCTCACTCAAAGAGAAAAGAAAAAAGAAGATAGAATCATAGTCAGAAAGTGAAAATGAATCAAGCCAAAGTTCAGACAGTGATCTCGAAGTGATTGAAGCTCTACTAGCCAGGAAATATTCTAGAGGTAGAGGAAAATACAAAGGTAAAGTTCATCTAATCTATTTTTCTTGTGATGAAATTGGTCATATTGCAGCAAGGTGCCCAAACAAGCAAAAAAATGATGAAAAGAAAGATCACAAATGGAATGGCAAGAAAGACTTTAAATCATCCAAGAACAAAGGTAAGAAATTATGTTTCATGGCTGAAAATTCTAAGGATTCTGATAATAGTGAGGATGAAATTGTTTATATTGCTATTAAAGTTGACTCTAATAGTGATGACGAAGATAAAATCACTCTTATCTCTCATGTAAGTAAGAATGATACATGGATTATAGATAGCGGTTGCTCACATCATATGACTGGTGATAAAACTAAGTTTGATCAGTTTGAAGACTATGATGGTGGTAGTGTGAGGTTTGGTAATAATGAACCTCGTTTCATAAAAGGAAGAGGAAGAATCTATCTATCCAAAGAACTTATATGTAATAATGCCTACTGGGTTGAAGGTCTCAAACATAATTTGCTAAGTGTTGCACAGTTACTAAATACTGGATTCAAGGTAGAATTCATGCATGGAAAGGCGAGACTGTTGAATGAGCAAGGAAAACTGATAGGATCTGGCACCCAAACTAAAGGTAACTTGTTCTATCTAGAACTTGGTGAATGCTCATGTTTTATTGCTCAAATTGAAGAGAGTTGGTTATGGCATAAAAGGTTGTGTCATGTCAATTTTGATAATTTGGTAAAAATAAGCAAATTCAAGAAAGTAAGAGGCATTCCTAACATTAAGAAACCTGAGGTTGGTCTATGCAAGAATTGTGAGATTGGTAAAATGGGAAAAACTAGTTTTAAAGGTAAAAACTATCAGTCTGAAGATATATTAGAAATTGTGCATACTGATTTATGTGGACCCATTGGAATAGAAAGCTATACTGGAGAAAAGTTTTTCATTCTTTTTGTTGATGACTATTCAAGAATGATGATTGTCATGTATCTAAGGAATAAATCAGAAGCATTTGAGAAATTCAAATGGTATTTGGCAAGAGTTGAAAAAGAAACAGGGAAAAGGCTGAAATGTTTAAGGTCAGACAAAGGTGGTGAATTCATTTCACATGAATTCAATAACTTCTGCATTGAAAGAGGTATTAAAAGATAGGTTTCAGCACCAGGAACTCCAGAACAAAATGGAATAGCTGAAAGAAGAAACAGATCCATTATGGATTGTGCAAGAACCCTAATGATAGAAAAAAACATTTCTATCAAATAGTAGAAGGAAGCCATCAGCACTGCAGTTCATACCTTAAATCGAGTACAGTTGAAGAAGGACTCATTCAAGACTCCCTATGAATTATGGTATGGCTACAAACCCAATGTAAGTTATTTGAAAGTATTTGGAAGCAAATGTTATATTTTGAAAGAATCTAGAAAAGGAAAATTTGATGTAAAAGGTGATGAAGGAATATTTTTGGGTTATTCTTGCAAAAGCAAAGCATATAGATGTTTAAATCTATCCACTCACAAAGTCATAGAAAGTGTACATGTGAAAGTTGATGAGTTTGCAGACAAATCAGAAGAAGAAAGCAAAAAGATACCTGAAGACTACAAGAGATTTGTTTACATTGAACCTGATACTATACTAATTATATCATTCACTCAAGAATCCTCAACTCTTGAGTCTTCAGTAACCGAGTTGCAAATAGTTCAAACCAAGCCACATCAACATTCAAACACTACTAAGCAAGTGTCTACCGAGTCTGAAGCAACCAAGCTAGAACAGCTTGAATATGAAATTGAAGCACAATCAGATATCAATGAAACTCATTCAAGAGGTAAAGAACCTGTATTAGCTAAATATGTTAGAAGACATCATACACCAGATCAGATCATTGGAGACAAATATGAAGGAATCCTGACAAGAAGTAAGTTGAAAAATACTTGTTTACTTGCTGATTTTGAACCTAGAAGTATTAAAGATGCATTGGCAAATGATAGTTGGATTGAGGCAATGAATGAGGAAATAGAATAGATAGAGAAGAAAAAGACATGGACTCTTGTACCCAGGCCTAAAGATAAGAATATAATAGGAACCAAGTGGGTATTCAGAAACAAGTTGACTAAAGATGGTAAGGTATCCAGAAACAAAGCTAGATTGGTATGCAAAGGATACTCTCAAGAAGAAGGCATAGATTATGGGGAAACTTTTGCTCATGTTGCAAGATTGGAAGGAGTCTGAACCTTACTTGCATATGCTGCTCACAAAGGATTCAAAGTTTATCAGATGGATGTCAATTTAGCATTCCTCAATGGAATACTGGATGAAGAGGTTTACATTGAACAACTTGAAGGTTTTGTTGATCCAGATAAAAGGAACATGGTCTGCAAATTACACAAGGCAATGTATGGTCTGAAACAAGCTCCTAGAGCATGGTATGAAAGATTGCATAACTATCTTATTCAGATTGGTTTTCAAAGAACTAATGATAATAGTAGCTTGTATATAAAAGAAGGACCAGATAATAAGATTGTCTTGGCAGAAATATTTGTAGATGATACTATTTTCACAGGGAATGATGATCTTTGCAAAGAATTTTTAGAAAAAATGAACAAATAATTTTAAATGTCTATGTTTGGTGAAATAAAATTCTTTGTTGGGCTTCAAATTCAACAAAATAAGAATGGCATCTTCATTACTCAATCAAAATACATCAAGGAGATATTGAAAAAGTTTGGTATGGAGGACTGCAAACCTGTTGGAACTCCTATGTGTACTGGATTGAAACTTACCAAAGATGATGAATCCAAAGAAGTAGACCAAACATTGTATAGATCTATGATTGGAAATTTGTAGTATGTAGTTCATACCAGGCCAGATATTGCTCTTGCAGTTGGTATTATTGCAAGATTTTCAGCAAAACCAAGAGAAACTCACCTAATGGCAATTAAAAGAATAATGAGATATTTGAAAGGAACTAAATATTATGGACTATGGTACAAATTTGGAGGTAATTTGGATCTAAAAGTTTTTACTGATGCTGATTGGGCAGGGAATCTTGATGATAGAAAGAGCACAAGTGGAGGAGCATTCTTTCTTGGAAAGAGATTGGTTTCTTGGACAAGCAAAAAGAAGAATTGTACATCCCAATCTATAGTAGAGGTAGAGTATGTTGCTGCAGCAGTAAACTGTTCCAACATTGTTTGGTTTAAGCAGTTATTACAAGGAATGAAGATGGAAATCAAAGAACTAGTTGTTATGTTCTGTGACAATACTAGTGCAATCAATATATCTAAGAATCTAGTGATGCAATCCAAAACCAAGCACATAGCAATAAAATATCATTTTGTCAGAGAATTGGTGCAGGACAAGGAGATCAGACTGGAATATGTGCATACAAAGGAACAAATTGCTGGCATATTCACAAAGCCATTACCTAAGGATACATTCTTGTATCTCAGAGGTAAGTTAGGGGTCACTCCCCTATCTGAAGATCACTAAAATAAAGTTTTAAGTGATGCATCAACCTATGACAAGTTGAAAATCTATCAAGTTGATGCAGCAGGTATTGAAGTCATTGCATATGAATCTGTACATAAGGTACATTGTAATCCAGTTGAGAGTACTTTTGGCATACGAGAAGAGCTTTTATTGTGTTGTATTGTCTTTGGCATGTGTTGTCAAAGAGAGAGAGTAAAATTGTAATATCTATTCTGAAATTTGTAAGCATTTGTAAAGGGAGAATAAAACTGTCATATCTTTCTGTTATACAATTCCTTCACAGAGGGAGATTACTAAAAGAGGGAGAAGTTTCTATCTAAGAGGGAGAAGTATTATGTTGACATATTGTGTTGCACTATAAGAGAAAGACTTGTTTTCAAATTTCATTCTGCTATGACATGTTGTGTTGCCATCAATGCCAAAGAGGGAGATTGTTGGATACAATTGGTTAATTGAGTGATTGTCTTTGATGTTACACAAATGTCATATCAATCATCAAACAGAGTCTACCGAGCTCAAAAGGTAAGCATAGTAGTTTACAGAGTCTACCGAGCATTGCTGTATATTACACTGTAAAGATAGCTTCTACCGAGCTAACTTGGTTAATGAAGGAAGTTCAGTACTTACCGAGCTCACTCGGTGATCGAAGGAAACTGTGACAGAGTATTTACCGAGCTGGGAAGGTAAGCAAAGAAAAGTTATTGTTTACCGAGATGGGAAGGTAAGCGAAGAAAAGTTAGTGTTTACCGGGCTGGGAAGGTAAGCGAAGGAAAGTCAATGTTTACCGAGTTCACTCGGTGACAAAAGGATTTTTGCACAATTTGCAGTGCTTACCAAGCCTCACTTGGTTAACACTAAAGATCATTATGGTACAATGTTTATTGAGCTGGGTTGGTTAGCGAAGGATTTTTGAAAAGTGTGGAATTAAGGCTAAAATTGATTTATGTGATGAATGTAGCCGACTCACGGTATAATTATTAATAATTTTAACTTGTATTTAAGGTTGACTTGATAATTAGAAAGGTATATATGAAGGATCAAGTTGCGAATTCAAGTGTGCATGTGTGGATAAGATGTATGTGTGAATTGTGAAGGTGCAAGAAATTTTTTGAAGGATCAGATATCCTTGTGGAGCTACAAAGCTTTTATGTGATCAGAGAGGATCTAGTGAAGCAGAACAGAGATCTGTATCGGCAAAGATAAGTTGCATTATATTCAGATCATTCATTTTTACTTTCTAACAATTGTAGCCGTGATTTCAAATCTCTTAACAGAGTGGGTTTAACAGCCTTATTGTAAATCCTCTAACAAGGTAACAGTTCAGTTGAATTGTTCTAAAGACCTCTAGCAAGGCCACTCCTAACAGGGTGATTAAATCCTCTAACAGGGTCACACCTAACAGTGTGTTTTGTAACCTTTAACAGGGTTGGCTCCTAATAGGGCTCACTTCAGAAGAGTGAAAAATAGTAACTAGTTACATTGGTGGTTTTTCCCATATTGGGTTTCCACGTTAAATCTGGTGTCTCTAGTGTTCATGATTGCTGAATTGTTTTGGTTATCAGTTCTTAATAATTATTAGTATTTGTTGCATTATCAAGTTTCAGTAATCTGTAACTAAGATCAAGATTTTAGACATCTAAGGGACTGTAAAATGTTTTTGTGGTAACTGATTCACCCCCTCCCCCTCTCAGTTACTCCATTCTCATTTCCAACAATACTAAGTCAAACCTAAACCCCAATATAAAAGAAAACATACATCATCATAGTGTAGTTTCATAGATTTTGTTTGGTTTGAAAAAACATAAGATTGTGTTTAAACAACAAGGTTCAAGTTTTTGTTTCATTTTAAGTCTTAGATTTACCAAAGTTTACAATTTTCCCCTTTTTACAGATCGATGATCATTTAATTAAATCATCATTAGATTTAAAATAAATAGTTCAATTATACCTGGTTAATTTAAAAATAAAATCCTTTTTCCAAAACTCATAATTCATTAAATAAAAATATATTTAAATAAATATTATTATTAATTGAATAATAACTTAGATTAATATTATAATAACCATTAAACCATATAGTATAAGTTATTATTATTTAATAATAGTATTTAACATTAAACATATTATTTAAATATTTAATATTAAATATATTAATAAATATTTCATATCAAATCTAATAAAAGATATTTTATATTAAATATATAAAAAACTTAATTAACAAAATATATTAATAATTAAAAAAAACAATATTCTAACACATTTTAGGCTCATTGACCTTGTTTCCTATGAGCAGTGCTAGCTTCTTAGGCAGCCTTGGTTGTTGCAGAAGCTATGATTGCTGTTAGTAGCCTTGTCTGCCTTTGCAGGTAGCAGCCATGGTACCATGGGGAGGGGAGATAGGGAGGTCATGACCCCGATCTCCTCTTCTAATCTTTTTTTTTACTAATTATTTTAACAAAATAAAAAATAGCAACACCCTCATGTAAAATAGCACAAATATTTATTTTCTAAATTGCAAATTACTATTTATATATATAATTATCACAATAAATGTATAATTTTCTATAATATTTTTTTTAAAACAAAAATCTAGCACAGATCTAATGGGAAAGATAGACACAATTGACTGAACTCATAAAATAAAATCTTGATTTCTTTTCCAAACCCTACCTTGGATTATAATCAATTCAATTATGAATCTCTTAGATTTTTCCAAAAAAGGGTTCCAATATTCAATTCATTTCCAGAGGTTTTCGAACGAAGAACAATTAAATTCAAAAACATGGGTTTCAACCCAATTAAATTCTGAAAACCATTCTATTCAAACACAAAGAAGATATATATTTCATTGAAAGAAACTAATGCGCAAAACCCACAAGATCCTACCTAGATCTAATGCTAAACAACGGATGCACATAACTCGCAAGCAAATTCCCTTTCTTTCGAAAACCCTCTTCTCAAAAATTAGCTCCTCCAAATCAATGTATGGAGGGATGGACTTTGATTCCTTAATATAGAGCTTTCTCAAATTAGGGCTTTAGTTTTGCAATCACACAAAACCTTTTGAAATCAATTCCTTTCTCTCTTTTATTAAATCATGAGACGTTTTTAATAAAATATTTATTAATTTAACTAAAAATAATATTTAGAGTTTGTTATAAAAATGAAACTCCTAAATATGTTATTATTAAATTAAATAAATATGATTACACCAAAATTAGAAATTTAATTATATCTTTAAATTTAATTATTTTATTTAATTAATTTCTCAATTAATTAAAAATAATTAAATATTGATTTTTCTTTATAAATTTTTCATTAAATTATCTTTTAATTTGATTTAATTATAATTGGCAATCACAACATACCAAAAAAACTAAATACAAAACCATCATAAAAAATAAAGTAGAGATTCAAACTCTAGTGTCAAAATCATGAATTCATGTCATTTGATGAAATCTGAAGGGTAAACAACTTAGATTCTTGTCCTACTTTTTAGGAAAATTGGCTTAGGGTTAGGATTATGGACTCAAGAATTATATCCCTTCTTTTACCATTGAGATACTATGATAGGGCACACTCATCCTAGCAATGTAGGGAAGTTGATGCCCTGTACTTGCAATCTACAAAAAAATTGAGCATGTACATACACATATAACCTAAACTAAATAGACGATGGTGGGGAGTGGTGCATCGTGGAGATCTTGACTAGTAGGTGACTATGACTCCCTCCCTTAACCACATAAGGAAGGTCAAACATAAAGTAAAACATACAAGTACACCATACACATGCAAGAATGGGGTAATAATCCATAAAAATTGCATATAAATCACACATCTAATCGTTGTGGTCTCACAACACACGTCCCATTCCTAGTCAAGAATGGGGCCCCCTACTTTTTTCAAAACTCTTGAACTCATGGTTTGAGAGTTGAGAGAAGTATTTTAAAAGAAGAAAGCATTAGAGTGAAAAAAAACACACACACACACAAGTGCACACCACGCACCCCACAAGCGTGGTGGGGGGTTATAAAATTGCTACACCTCCACCTTTTGGCACTTAGCATTTTTTGGTTTATTCTCATTGAGGCTTCACAAACACACAAAGGTAAACTCATGTGTCGATGCCATCAAATCTTGTGCCCCTTCACGTGGTGGTGCCATGAAACCCTCCACTCCGGTGCTAAGCCCTCTGCACCCCTTCACGGCGACAGTGCTAAACCTTGCACGGTGCCATCCAACACTTTGCATTGGTACTATGCTATGAACCCACAACATCCCCATTAACTCTACCAAGGTACTCACAACACTCAAGTAGCGCGCCCCATGCGGTGCACCCCATGCAACACCCATGCGGCGTGCCTCGCATGATGCCTATGTGGCACACCCTGTGTGGTGTACCCCGTGTCGTGCTCCCCCCACTATGCCACATGTCCATGGTGCCATAGAAGGCAGTGCCTATGGCACCATATACATGCCTATGACACCCCAAAAATGAGCACTAGTGGTGCTAAAAAGGGAGTGCCTATGGCACCCAAAAATAAACTCCACACCACGGTGGCACTTTGTGCCCCTGTGGCCGTGCACAACCAAACTATGCCTCATTTTAAATCCTAACCACATGCGGCGCTTCATGCACCTTGTTGCACTTTTATTATTTTTATTTTTATTTTTATTTTTTATAAACCTGAAAGCATATATATATATATATATATATAATGTTGAAAAAATAAAAAATAAAAAAATGATAAACAGGGATAAAAATAAAATAAAGTGCCCAAATTAGGCCCTTTTTTTTTCTTATTTAAATTTAGAGTTTTTCATTTTATCTTTAGACTAATAAAAAAATTTTTTATGACGTGCAGGTGATCAAATGGTGTCCACATTCAAAATGAAACCCAAACCTATCGTCTTCAAAATCAAGATTTCATGATGACCACACAAAAATCTAAGATACTGACTTGGGGCACACAAATTTTGGAGAATTCCTCATAATTTGCAATAAGCCAATAGAGAGATCTACACTGGTATCTTCACTCATCCATTTTGGGTTGGTCAATGTAGCTTCAAATCCTATATCAGTACACTTAGCTAAATTAATGATGGCCCTGTCATAGAATTTTTTTCTTGGTGAAAGAGTAGTGAAGAGTTTCACCAGAGAGGTGGTGTTGGACCTATGACTTGACAATATTGAAAGGGTCTTCCATCTCCCGAGAGTAGACCAGTTCATTAGACTTTCGTATGAAGTAGCTGAGAGATGGTATAGGGAACATTAGCAGGGGGCCATAGACATCATACAATCTTCTTACATCATTGAGAAGCCTCCTTGGGGAAAGAAAATAGGTAGAGTGGATATGACCTGATGATATGTGAAGCAAGATATTGGTTATTCCATCATTCTCTTGAGTAGAGCCATGGGCTTACTCGCAGTGGGTCGGGTCACCTTAGCACCATGATGGTCGACTTCATTGAGATCATCAGATAGGCAAAGATACCATTGCATTGGGCCACCACACTAAGTGAAAACTTGTGTGAGCAATTGAGGATAGTGAAGGACAAAAAGAAGTTTTTCATGAATTCTTACATAGAAGAACTGCTTGCAACAAGGGCAAAAAACTATCCCAGTTTGTACAAGAGAGGCAGTATGCAGGATCCCAATGCTTGGCCATATATAGTCTACCCTCAGCTGGTGAAGAAGAAGCTCTCAGTACAAAGCAAGAAATACAGAATCATGAATGATGCGTTCATCTTTGTGATCATTCAATTCATTGAAAGAGATTATGGGAAGAGGTTATCTGATGAAGCCAAAGCACAAGTTACAGCTCCTAGAGCCTACTTCATCCAGTTCAAAATATTCACCTATCTATGAGTAGCTAGTGCATCCATCAATCCTAAGAAGCTCCCAAGATACCCAAGTGACAAACTGGTGCTATTGGAGATTTCCTAGCAAATTGAATTAGCCTATGAGAAAGTAAAGAGACAATAGAGACCTTGCTAGGCATGTTCATTGGTCATTGGACCATATCAGGTGAAGTGGAAATAGGATATTCCATCCTTCAAGTGGGAGTGGGAGAACTATCCCCTTGAAAAATAAAACTCTCACAAGCCCAATTTTGATAATGTTGGGAGAGTGGAGAGTCTAGTAGGAAAGGACTTCCATCATGAGGATGTTGTTGAAGATCACTGGATGAACACAACAAATGACTACAATGTTTGCATTAGGGACTATTGTAGGATGACTTTGTATCTAGTAGAAAAGGCTCTCCAGTTGAACATCTCAAAGGAGATAAAGCAAAAAGATTCTAAAGAGTTACTGGACCCCCTATTCAATGCTAATAAAATTGGTGAAAGACCCATTATGAATGCTGAGGTTGATAGGAGGAGGCTAATGATATTAATCATTGTGCAAGGCATGTCATTAGAATGATGAAGGATTAGATCAAGAAACCTTTTCCACTTGATCCAATTCCTAACACAATGATCTTCCACACACATACTCACCAAGAAGGAGGTACATGAAAAAAAGTCACAATTCCTACCTTTGCAGCCCAGTCTCCCACAAGCTAGAGATAGTGTACTAGCTTGATCGCTTGGTTGGATATTATCACCTTTGTAAAAGGAAGGGAAAGAATAAAAGAAAGAGGACCTCCCCTTAAAGGATTCAGATAGAATAGGTTCCTCCCTAGCAGTAAGAGTAGAGGCCATGAGGGTCTCAAGATAGTGGAGCTACTCAAGTCTAAGATGAACCATAGTTGCCTCCCATTGTGTCCAGCCAACCAGAAGAGGGACAGATGCCACAAGTCTCCATTCCACCTATGCAAAATGAGCTAGCTTCTCCTTCTATCCCAAAGAAACATAAGAAAAGGATTGAGATTCAGATGAAGAAAAGAAAAAGGATCAGTAGAAGATTAGTGCCTAATCCATCTATTCCTAAAAGCATTCTGGAAGGAGATGAAGAGGAGGAGGAAGAAGATTTAGAAGAGGAAGAGGGACAAGTGCTCCTATAGGGAATAACTCAACTAGCTAGAGCCACAAAGTTACAAAGGAGAACGAGTGCCACCAGTACCCTACCATCCACTCAAGCAAAACCCTTAGAACTCTCTTCTTTAGAAGATGAAGTACAATATTGGGTGGATGAGCAAAGTGAAGAGCGTGATGATGTTTTCCCAATGTCAAATTTTGATTTCATGCCTATAGGTATAGAATTGATTAGGGATAAGATCAGGGACACCCCTATAGGTGAACCTCAAAAAGAAGATTGGATGCAAATGCCACCAAATACATAGGGTCTTGATCTTACTCCTCTATCTCCACCATGAGTTACAGTGGTAGAATAGGGTTCAGTGACTCCTCCACCTCAAATTTTTGAGGAAGAATAGGTTCAGAAGGAGCCATCATTAGAGGAGCAACCTGAACAAATGATGACTAGTTAAGTGTTAGAAGGACAAATGGTGGAATATTCCCAACCACCTTCCCAAGACATTGAGGGTCAAGCTACAGGATCCATGGAGACTGAAGATACAAAAGGGGAACCCTCCGAATAGAAGATGACTCCAAGAAGGAGTGATAAGGGGAAGGAGATAGTAGAACACAGCCCTTCATCATCAAGAGCTAGGTCCTCAGCAGGACACATCCCTAGATAGATCCAAAAGGAAATAAAGAAGAGTACTAAGCCTCAATTCCATTGTTTAGAGGAAGACATTTGTGATATTGCAAAGATCTTGAATAAAGTTGAGTCTCCATCACACAAGGCAATGCCATTGGTATCTGTCACTAGCATAAGGAACCATGAATTATTTGCACAAGTGGCTCTCCCTCCTAAAGGAATAGATGTAGAAGGCCTTTGCCTTGAGGATTATGAATTAAAGGATGTCATGTTGGGAAGGCCTACATGGGATTCAACCTAACAAATGATGACTATGGGAGTCAAAGAGGTTCTTAACCAGATTGAGCAAGATGAGATTAAACTCTAAGCACTTCAAAGGCACGTTGAGATCTTAAAAGGATATCTAGATGAAGTTGTTGGTCATCTTGATCCTGAGAACCCTGAGAAAACTCCGAATATGATACTTAGAGAAGGGGGAGGTGTGCAAATTGACCCATTTTTGAAGTCTTGTCAGGAGTGGCAAGAAAGTTTTGAGGAGAAAGGTGTTACAATCATCATGGGGAATTTGAAGTTATTGCATACCACGTAGGAGAATGTGAATAAGATCATAGAAATTTTGAAGCAAGACTTTAGTATCATGGATGAGGCATGGGCTTGGAGTAAGGATTTGTAGACTCTACAAGCCATAAAGGGCCAAAGATACCAGGTTTTGATTGATGTATATACCGGAGAAGAATTAGATATGATTGATGAATAGATAGAAAAGATAGTAGATAGCAATAAGGTAATGGAGACATTGCATGAGGAGATTCATTAGCTCAAGGACCAAGCTTGAGAGCAAATTTTGGAAGCAGAAAGACACTACAGTGATGCATGCTTGGATATTTTTGAAGATGAGGAATGAGAAAAGTTTTTAGCTATAGAGATAGTAGTGGAGAATTTCAAGAAGATTTTTGTGGAGGTTGCTGATGATGAGGACATCCAACAAGCCTTCAGGATAGAAGAAGGCTTGTTAGAATTGGATACCAAACTCAGGGATTTTGCTAATACCCAGATTGAGGTAGATGATTAAAGACAAAAGGTAAAAGATAAATATGAGGATTTAGATCTTCAGATGTGGCTAAGATTACTGAGATGATAGATAAATCCAAAGGCAAACATCCAAACATAGCTTTGGGATGAAGAACAAAGCCCAAATGCCAGAATTTCAATTTTGTAAAATTTTGAGAGGTTCGTAGCTCTATAGCTTCATAGATTTGTAGCTCCATAGGTACGCAGGTCCATAGCTCTACAATTTAGAGGGGCACCAGTAGTTAACTGTTGTTCCAAAAATAGCACTTTCCATTCATCCGAACCCATTCTGACGATAGTTTAACTTTGACAAATGCCTAGTAAAGGACCAAAAAATATTTAAAACATTGTTCTTTTATGTGTTATTTTTAGATAGCAAACAGATTTTACTTCATTATGAGATCATAATAGAACCAACAAAGGCCTCCTCATGAACAATCACATTTATCTTCAACTGAGTAGATTTTGGTACGTTGCAAGACAAATACTGAACCTTGGAGTTGGTCCCAAAAGATTAGCTTTTCAAGAGAGGAATTGTGCAATGGATTCTTGTCATTGAACTTGTGCAAAATGACTGCCCAATAGAAGTGGCACTAGAAGGAGGGCCCATTTAGACTCTCTGGAATGAAAAAAATTTGTCAAAGTTTCAAAAACTTAAACTTCTACAAAAATTTGCGCTACACATAAGTTTAGAATTTTTTTTGAGTTTTTGAGAAAATTCAGGTCCACAACTTCATAGGTATGTAGGTCCACAGATTCGCTGGTATTTAGGTCTACGGATTCAAAAATCTGTAGTTGCGCAGGTGGGCATAACTTTGTGGTGCTCAAAATTCAGAGAGATGAGAAAGTGTACTTCTATAGAGGTGCACTTTTTCCAAGATTGATGCAAGTTGGAGGATATTGATCCAAAATCCCCATTTTAGCGAGCATTAAGGTTTGCAACAAGTGCACATGAGTTTCTTAAGCTCACCCACTTTCACAAACCACGTAGTGACAAGGGAACATCTCGAATTCAACCACTTCCATTTGAACTTTCATCATCTTCTTCAACTCCACCTCCACTCCAACCACCTGGTGGACCACCACATATTCCAATAGCTACTCCTCAACAAATACCATTAGGTCTAACAAACCCTCCAATGGCCTTTTTCCAAACACTATAGACTCACCAATAAACTTGAGAGGTGCACTCCATGACCTCCCTAAGAATCCCAAGAAGTTTTTCCCTAAATTCATCTATGGTGAAACACAAACTACTGAAGATCGTGTCAAGGTATTCAAGGAAATTTGCAACCACAAGCAGGTTGCTAATGAGGATGTGGTTCTTTGTTTATTCCCCTACTCTTTGGGGGAAATTGCCTTCAATTGGTACGTCAATTTTTCACCTGGAGGCATTGGAGATTGGGATACATTAAAAAAATTGTTCTTGGAACAATTCAAAACATTCATCAATCTAGCCATGATACATCAACAATTCATATCAATTAAAAGAGACCTAGCTGAGATAGTTTCTTGCTTCAATCATCACTTTCACATGGCCTACCGCAAGTTGGAAATGTCATACACTATACCAGTTGAAGCCGCTATTCAAATTTATCTAAATTCTATGGACCATCTTACTGCAATTTTTTTGAGAAGACTTCCTGTAGTGAATATTGACACATTGGATAAAGTCTTTATAGAGGCAATCACATTTATGAAGCAAGCCAATCCTAATGGAGGAGGAATGCTGCTTCCAATGCAAGCAATCGCTATAATACCAACATACCCCGTGGAAGCACCCATGATGCCTAGCAAGTTCATACCTAAGAATCCAATTCCATTATAGTAGGCACCCACTCCACAAAATCATGCGATAATGTATCCAGGGTATGAGCCTCCAAAAAAAACTTTCTTTGAATAGAAGGCCACAGTTCCCATGGAAACAGATGATAACCTTATTTTAGAAGTTGGTCAAATGAAGAAGACTATGTCACAAATGAACAATGAATTGACACATCTTAGATTGTAACAAGGGCAAAATAACAACTTCCAAAGAAATGAACCGAGCCCTTATAACAACAATTTTGGTCAGAATTACAACAGGAACTTCAACGGGAAGAATAACAACAACAATGTAGGAAACAACAACGAAGGAAACAACTTCAATCCTTCTGATCACAACAGGTAGAACTGACAATGGAACACCCACCTGTATAATGGAAGCATTCTTGCTAACAACAAAAATAACAATGTTCAATATGCTGATATCAATTAGTATGATAATAACCTAAATGTGCCTAGCAATGATTGTTTGTACTATAATGGAAATCAGGAGATGAATCAAAATTCATAGGTAAATGACAATCCTCCTCTTGTACAATCCAATGCTATGCTATTGGAATCCTATGATTCTACACAGAATACACAAGTGGAATAACCAAAAAGTGAAGAATTCTCATTCCCATTTAGTCAGGAACCTGATATTCAGCATAATGAGATGTTTGCTTTTTGCAATGACAATTGAAATACATACAATCTAAAAAATAGAAAGGATCCCTTGACGGATGGAATTCCTCCAGCTTTACAACCAACCCCACCTGATCCAAGAGCAAGTAAGAATCTTCCACCAGTGAGATTGGTGTATGGAGGACAACAGAATTAGAATCAAGTGAATGTACCAACAATACTGAAGAATCTCACTTGGTCCACTGAAAAGTACAATGCGACAGAGGATTTGAAAAGGACTAAGGCCAATATGTCCATGTTTGACATGTTACAAAATTGTCTACAACAATGAGAAGCTCTTATGAAGACATTGGATCATACAAAGATTTCCCAAAATACAAATACTATTCCTCAAAAGATAGTATCTCAACAAGTGAATGCTACAGAAGCGATGCCCACTATGTTCAAAGACAAAGTTGAGGTACCCCCTTTTTTGCTTAGCATCAGGATATATGGGAAGAATCTTCATAATTGCCTCATTGATTCAGGAGCTTCATGTAATTTAATGCCATTATCAATAGCTCAAAGGCTATGAGTTATTCATCAACCCTCTAATCAAGTGGTGATACAATTGGATAAAACAGAGGTAAAAGTCATTGCTGCATTGAAAGATGTGCAGATACAGTTAATAGTTGACACTCATATTTAGGATGTTATTGACATACATGTGGTTGATATCCTCAAAACATATGGGTTACTTCTAAGTAGGGAATGGACTAAATGTTCGAGGGGATGGTTTTCTATAGACTTCACTCAATTCTGGTTGCCATGGAAAGGATTGAAAAATCAAATCAAGATAGATGCTAAGCCCAAATTGAAAATAATGATTACATATTACAATGCCCCGAATGAGATAACATTCTTACAATCAGATTTGGGTTCATACAAAGTGATGGTATTAGTTATGGTTCCAACTAATACACCTCAAGATCAGAATGAAGAACCTAAGGTGCTAGTACCCAAAAGTGAAACTGTGACATAGTTCATAGATAGTATGGAGACTAATTTATAATGTTTAAGAGAGGAAGTTGATCCTAGCATCCTCCTCTTTCCAAGATTTTTTTAGTTACACAAAGTTAGTCACTCTGAGTTTGAATGCTCATCATGCTAAGAAGCACTTGCAAAGTTATTGACCCACATGATGGAAAACAAGGATAAAAACATCTCAATAGCTGAATTCATATAAAGCCAAAATTTAGTGACCTCATCCAACATTGTTGAGTAGATTGAAGAAGAAATTGAAGATTTAAATGTGTCATGCAATGATACCTCTTCAGATGGAGGAGGTTTGTCTTCTTCTCCTCTAGGGATGATTAAAGTTCAAAGGAGAAGAAGATATGTTAAAGGTAAAGGATGGACTTTAGTAGTCATTCATCTTGAACCTAAGGTTGAGGAAATCAAAGAACTAATAGGGGAAATTCAAGATAAACAAGAAAAAAATACACTCCCTCTATCCATAGATTACAAAGGGGAATCATCAAGTCCTACACAAGGAAAGTTACACTAGATTCCTAAGAAATAGTCTTTCAAGGCTCAAGTGAAAGAGAAGTTAAGGATGAATAAGCATAAAGTCAAAAAATCCAAGAAAAATGAAATTTGGACACTCTAGTTCGATGGTTCCAGGGGCAAGATGGGAACTGATGGAGGTATCGAATTGGTCAACCCAAAAGGTAGGTCTTTCTATTCTTCATATTGATTACAGTTTAGATTTACTAACAATGCTGTAGAATACGAGGCATTAATTCGAGGATTTCTCTTTGCACTGGAGAAAGGAGTCACAACTCTCATAATCAAAGGGGATTCTCAATTGGTCATACGACAAGTAAAATCCATATACTCTTGCAACAATAAAAGATTACTGGCTTACAAAAAAAGGGTATGGGATATATTGGATGATTTTGAAGCTTTAAAAATCAAATCCATTCCAAGAAGAAAGAACATGGTGGCAGATGCTCTTTCCATTTCAGCAAGTGCTTTACAACCAGTTGAAAGAACCAAGTTGAAAAGTTTTTCAAAAGAATTGGTTTCTATTCCATCCATTCTTGACAATATCACAAAATTTTAGGTCTTTCAGGATGATCAACATATACTTGAGTTTATCATGTCTAGTCACCATTTTGAGGGATAAGAGATTAATGGTACACTAGATGAAAAACCTGGAGATGAAGAGCTTAATGATGAGGATGGGATCCTGAATTTAAAAACTAACACTATTCCAAAAGGAATGGTTGAACTAGAATGCATCTTTGATCATGATGAATCAACACTCAATAGAAGGGTAACCTAAGAAAAGGGCATTGAAGAATGTGACTTGTACAATTTGAGTACTGATGAAGAACCAAGAATGGTATAGATAGGAAAGGCATGCAACTCATAGGAAAGGGAAGACATGCTCAAATTACTCACCAAGTATAAGGATGTCATTGCTTGGAGCTATGAAGAGCTGAAGACTTATGATCCCAAGATTATCACACATGACATCTCGCTAAAACTCGATGCCAAACCATTCTGACAAAGGCAAAGACCAGTAAATCTTATCATTTAACCACTGATCATGAAAGAAGTAAAGAAGCTACTAGATGTTAAGATCATATTTCCTATTTGCCATTCCACATGGGTGGCAAATTTGGCTCTTGTGCAAAAGAAGGCTGGAGAGATTCATCTTTGTGTTGACTTTCATAACTTGAATCTAGCATCTTAGAGGGACAATTATCCTCTATCCTCACTTGATGAGGTTCTACAAATCATAAATGGTTCAAAAATGATGTCATTCTTGGATGGTTACTTAGGCTACAACCAGGTGATGGTTGATGAAGAAGATCGTTTGAAAACAACTTTCACAACTAAATGGGGAACTTTTGCCTACAGAAGGATGCCCTTTGGATTGATTAATTCAGGGGCCATGTTTCAACAAATAATGGATGAAGCCTTCAAAGGATTGATTAATATATTTATAGTCATCTACATGGATGACTTGACTATCTTTTCAAAAGTTTGAAGTACCCACATTACTGATCTAAGAAAATAGAAGTCATAAATACAGCATATCTCTCAATCCTAAAAAGTGTTCATTTGGCATTACTAAAGGAAAGCTCTTGGGACATGTTATTTCTGAAGCCAAAATCTCCATTGATCTAGATAGAGTCAAATCTATTCTAAAATTAGCACCTCCACATAGTCAGAAGGAATTGAAGTCTTTCTTCGGAAAGATAAACTTTGTGCAAAAATTTATAAGTGGATTTGCAGAGATAGTTTGTCCCCTTAATGATTTACTCAAAAAGGGGGCTAAGATAGAAAGGGTGCTAGAGATAAAGAAATCATTTGAAGATATCAAGGTTGCCATTTCTATGACCCATGTTTTGGTAAGTCCTGATTACAAGCTACCTTTTAAGATCTATTCCTTTGCTTTCAAACACTCTTGTGCAGGGATGCTAACACAAAAAAGGGAAAAGGAAGATGAAAGACCAATTTCTTTGATGAGTTGTCCTTTGAAGAATGTACAATTGAATTATTTAAACCTTGATAAAAAATCCTTTGCATTAATCAAGGTGGTAAAGAAATTTTGTCATTACATACTAAGAAGTAAGGTGTATGCAATTGTACCTGATTCGACAATAAAGATGCTTTTGATGAAGAATGAACTTGGTGAAAGGAGAGGAAAGTGGATGGCTATACTTCAAGAGTTTGATCTTGAAATTCAATCTACGAGATTAGTCAGAGGTCAAGGGTTGTCAAAGATAATAGCTGATAACTAGGATGGAAATGAAAAGGAATTCAAGTTTGATGATGAAACAAATAGAGATGATCAGAAGAAGATGGTTGTATCACACGTTAACATTAGTTAGGGTGTGGTGAAAAATGTTTGGTATCAAGACATTGTTTATTATCTCCTACAAGACTAATGCCCAAAGTGGATGAATAGTTCATAATGTAGGGGACTTAAAATGAAATGTGAGTCCTACATGTTACATGATAACAAGTTGTATAAAAGGAACTACGAAGGGATCTATCTAAAATGCTTAGGATGTGAAGAAGCTAGAGAATTCTTGGAATATTTCCATGACAAGTATGGTACAGGACATGGTTCAACAGAAGCTGTGACACACATGATTTTAAGATCAAGTTATTTTTGGCCCTATATATCAAACCAATGCTAATAAAGAGAGGCACCCGACAATGCCATTACAACCAGTATATGAGGTGTGCCCCTTCACAAAGTGGGGGCTAGATTTTATTGGTCCAGTCAATCCACCTTCATCAACTAGACATGCATTTATTCTCATAGCTATGGATTACGATACACGATGGACATAGGCATAAACATTTAGAAATTGCACTGCTAAGGTGGTAATAGACTTCTTGGAAGAGCACATTATTACTAGATTTGGGATGCCATTTTCTCTTGTATGCGATAATGGGTATGCATTTGCATCTGCATTCTTGACCTAGTGGGCATTTGAAAACAAAGTTATTATCAAGTTTTCTTCAAATTATTACCTGCAAGGAAATGGGGTCACAGAATCTACAAACAAGAACTTGATCATAGTAATAAGACAATTATTGAAGGAAAATCCTAGGGATTGGCATAAACAACTCAAATATGCCTTATGGATAGAATAAGTGAGAGTAAAAAATGCTTTGGGGACTTCTCCCTATTTTCTTATTTATGGGAAAGAACTAGTGTTCCCACTTAATCTTAGGATTTTGGTTTTGAAATTCATGAGTGGGTATGCTAAAGATGCTGACAAAGTACAAATTAGATTAATGAATCTTTTAGAGATAGATGAGAAAGAGACAGCTACATTAGAGCACATGGCTAAACATCAAGCTGTTGCAAAAAGATGGTTCGACAAGAGAGCCACGATAAAGTCATTTAGGATTTTTGACCTTGTTCTACTTTGGGATAAGGCGAAAGAAAAGTTGAGCAGTCATATCAAGTTTCAACACTTGTGGACAGGCCCTTATCTAATAGTGGAAATTTTTGGAGAAAACACTTTTAGGATCAATTCCTTACAGGGGGAATTTCTTCCCTTTCCCATAAATATGTAGTTTCTAAAGGATTATTTTGAAGCCTAAAAGACAAAAACAAAAAAAAAAATTAGTTAGATTTTATTTTTACATTTAGCTTAGATTTTCATTCCTACAAGTGTGTTTATTTTTGCAAGTGTGTTTGCTTTCATGTTGTGTGTTTGTTTTCAGTCATGTGTTTCCTTCCAAAGTTGTGTTAGTCTTTAGGGTAAGGTGTACTTGAGATTTTCTCTCAATATTTTACTAACCACTTTTGGTTCCAATTTCAAGAAGAGGTATTTCTTTGTCAAAACATTTGGATGATTGTGTGCCTTATACCAACTGAGCAATCGAAATTTCTTGTAGAAACAAGGGACTTTCAGTCCTGAAATCAGAAGCCTAGACCAACAAGTTCTCAACACTTTGCAAATTTAAAAATTTGATTGTTTTTGGTGCTATTGAATCAGAGTCAAAGATGATGAGGGACGATCCAAACTTCAACTGGTTCAAATAGGAGGGATCTCCTCAAATGGTTGCTAAGGTCATTGTTTGGTGTGAGAGTTTTTGAAAGTTCTAAAAGAGGAGTGCAAGGGATGTTCACAAGAGATCAAATCTAAAAAAAGACATTGATGTCCTAACTACACAGTCTAAGCATAGTCAAGATACAAACAAAGAGAGAGAGAGAGAGAGAGAGAGAGAGAGAGGGGGAAATACAGTGTTAAGTCTAAAGGATTCTAAAGATTTGAAATGACAAAAGATACATTCTAAAAACAAAGTATATTGTATTCAAAATATTTCTTCATCAAAGGTAACATTCTAAATGACATGGATCAATTATTCAAAAAGCTAAAAGAATATGGCATCTCACCAAGAGCCCTCGAATTGATTCTCTCATTTGGTCAAGCACTTGGTTGATGAATAAATTTCATGGAGATTTTGAATGAATGAGCTAGGAGTAGTGGAAGATTGTTTCCAAATTGTCAGAAAACTTAGATAGACTGCATCCTAAGACATCAAAATGAATGAATACACAAAGCACACACTGAGGTTGAAGGTTTTGAATTTTGAGATTTTGATTGTAAAGTCATTTGATAGACGCTCAAGGTGTTTGAAGCTTGGTTGGTGTTTGACACACATTGGAAGAATGTTTTTTGATGAAGAAATCTAGCACTTCGCATTGGCATGATGCTATGAACCCACAACATCTCCATTAACTTTGTGCTAGCAGTGCCAATAACTGAGGTATTCGTGACACTCAAGTGGCATGCCTCGTGTGGTGCCCATGCGATGCACCCCACGCAGTGCCCATGCAGTGTGCCCTGCGCAATGCCTGCATGGTGTGCCCCACGCCGTCCTCCCCTGACTATGCCACATGCCTATGGTGCCATAGAAGGCAGTGCTTGTGGCACGATATACACGCTCGCAAGATTACAAAAATGAGTTCCTGTGGCCCTAAAAATGGAGTGCCCATGGTACCAAAAAATAAACTCTATGCCGCATTGGCACTTTGCACCCGATCGATTGTGCTGAACCAACTTGTGCCTCAATCTAAACCCTAACCACGCGCGATGCTTCATGTGCCTGTATGCCTAGTTGAACTTTATTATTATTATTATTATTATAAAACCAAAAGAAATATGTATATATATATATATATATATATATATATATATAATTTTGGAAAATAAAAAAATAAAGAAATGATAAAAAGGGATAAATTTTTTTTGTTTCTATTTTTTCAAAAAGGCCAAATTTGGGATTTTTTTTCTCTCTTTTTGCTTATTTAAATTTAGACTTTTTCATTTTATCTTTGGACTAATAAGCATTTTTTTATGACATGCAAGTGATCAAATGGTGTCCACATCTAGAATGACACCCAAACCCGTCGTCTTCATATTCCAAGTTGTTCCTTCAAAATCAAGATTTTATGATGACCATGCAAAAATTTGAGATACTAACCTGGGGCACACAGATCCAAGAGAATTCCTTAGAATTTGCAACAAGTCAACAAAGAGATCTACACTAGTATCTTCACTCATATGTTCTAGGTTGGTGAACGTAGCTTCCCATCCCATGTAAGTACACTCAGTTGAATTAATATTGGTCCTATCATAAAATTTTGTTCCTGATGAAAGAGTAGTGAAGAGTGTCACCAAAGAGGTGGTGTTGGACCTATGACCCGACAACATTGAAAGGGTCTTCCATCTCCCAAGAGTAGAGGGTAAAAGCATAGATTCGTGTCACCGTTTGTGATACAAAAACCTGTTTTGGTCAAATCTCATTTCTCTATAAAACCTCTTTTTAAAAAAAAAACTAAAAATACCCTTTTATAGATTTAAGATTCAATATCATCATTATATAAATTTTTGAGTGTTTTGATTAGTTATAATATGCTATAATCTAAAAATATTATAAGTTGATATTTCAACATTTCAGAAGATGCTCTCTCAAAAAATGAAAAAAAATAGTAAATCATATCAAAAAAATAAAAAAAAATAAATTTATCACTAGAGGAGAGAATCCTCTTCATGAATATGTAATTTTTTTTCAAGAAGGTATAGATTTGATAGGGAAGTTTTGACGGGAGGAAAAAATTATTGGATTCTAACAAGGTCGAACTTGAGTACTTATAACAAAGAAAATATACATCAAAAATAATTATTTCTTTTTTTGTGCACTAGCTATACATGTCATCTATAAAATATTTTCAAATCATAACAAAAAAAGATGATTTGCACATACTTGTTTGATGGGAACTACATCCTATATTTTTTACAGTTAAAAAAGGGACTTCAAAATAAAATAAAATGAATAAATTCTTAGTCAAAAAAATAATAAAAATTATAGGCATAAAATTCATACAATTCTACACATTTCATCAGTTTATATCATCTTCACATTTTAAACGCAAATACCATTTTTTTTGTCATTAATGTTGAACTGTCACATTCTGATATCACTTTTCTTTATAAAAGGTGACACAGGTTTGTGCTTTTACCCTAGACTAGTTCATTAGAATCTCGTATGAAGTAGCTGAGAGATGGTATAGGGAACACCAGTAGGAGGCCATAGACATCATGCAATCTTCTTACCTTATTGAGAAGCCTCCTCAGGGAAAGATAACAGGTAGAGTGGATATGACCTGAGGATAGATGAAGGAGGATATCAGTTATTGCATGATTCTCCTAAGAAGAGTCATGGGCTTACCCATAGTAGGTCACCTCAGCACCTTCATGGTCAACTTCATTGAGACCATCAGATAGGCAAAGATACCATTAGATTGGGACACCACACTAAGTGAAAACTTGTGTGAGTAACTGAGGACAATGAATCACAAGAAGAAATTTTACATGACTTCTTACATAGTATACTTGCTTGTAGCAAGGGTGACGAACTATCTTGGTTTGTACAAGAGAGGCAGTATGCAGGATCCCAATGCCTAGCCATATATAGTCTACCCTCAACTAGTGAAGAAGAAGCTCTCAGTGTAGAGCAAGAGATACAGAATCATGAATGATGTGTTCATCTTTGCGATCATTCAATTCATTAAGGGAGATTATGGGAAGAGGTTATCTAATGAATCCAAAGCACAAGTCACAGCTCTTGGAACCTACTTCATCCAGTTCAAAACATTCACCTATCTATGGGTAGCTAGTGCATCCATCAATGCTAAGAAGTTCCCAAGATACCCAAGTGACAAACTAGTTCTATTGGAGATTTTCTAACAAATTGAGTCAGCCTATGAGAAGATAAAGAGACAATGGAGACCTTTCTGGGCATGGCAATTGGTCATTGGACCATATCAGGTGAAGCGAAAATAGGATATTCCATCCTTCAAGTGGGAGTGGGAGAACTATCCCCTTGAAGAATACAACTCTCCCAGACCCAATTTTTATAATGTTGGGAGAGTGGAGAGTTTGGTAGTAAAGGACTTCCATCATGAAGATGTTGTTGAAGATCACTGGATGAACGCAACAAATGACTATGATGTCCACATTAGGGACTATTATAGGATGACTTTGTATCTAGTAGAAAAGGCTCTCCAGTTGAACATCCTAGAGGAGATAAAGCAATAAGATTCTAAAGAGTTACTGGACCCCCCATTCAATGTTGACAAAATTGGTGAAAGACCCATTATGAATGTTGAGGTTGATAGGGAGTAGGCTAATGATAGTAATCATTGTGTGAGTCATGCCATTAGAATGACGAAGGATTGGATCAAGAAACCTTTTCCACTTGATCCAATTCCTAATGGAGTGATCTTCCATGCACATGCACACCCAAAAAGAGGTAGAGGAAAGAAAGTCACAATTCCTACCTTTGCAGCCCAGTCTCCTATCAGGCCAGAGACACTGTACTAGCTTGATCGCCCAGATGGATACTATCATCCTCCTAAAAGGAAGGGAAAGAATAAAAGAAAGAGGACCTCCCATCAAAGGATTTAGATAGAATAGGTGCCTCCCTAGTATCAATAACAAAGTCCACAAGGGTCCCAAGATACTAGAGCTACTCAAGTCCAGGATGAACCATAGTTGCCTCCTGTTGTGTCCAACCAACTAGAAGAGGGAGAGATTCCACAAGTCTCCATTCCTCCTATGCAAGATGAGCTAGCTTCTCCTTCTATCCCAAAGAAACAAAGAAAAGGATTAAGATTCAGATGAATAAAATATAAAGGATTTGTAGAAGATTAGTGCCTAATCCATCTATTCCTAAAAGAATTTTGAAAGGAGACAAAGAGGAGGAAGAAGAATAAGAAGAGTAAGAGGAACAAGAGCCCCTATAGTGAAGAAATTAGCTAGCTAGAGTCACAGAGTGGTAAAGGAGAAAGAGTGCCACAGGTACCCTACCATCCACTCAAGTAGAACCATTAGAATTCTCTTCTTTGGAAGATGAAGTACAATAGTGGGTGGATGAGCAAAGTGAAGAGGGAAATGATGTTTTCTCAATGTTAGATACACTCCTATAGGTGAACCTCAACAAGAAGAACCTCAAAATTTCAAGGAAGAACAAGTTTTGAAGGAGTCATCATTAGATGAGTAACTCGAACAAATGGCAACTAGTGAAGTGTTAGAAGGAGAAATGGTGGAATATTTCCAACTACCTTCCCAAGACATTGAGTTTCAAGCTATAGGATCCACGAAGACTGAAGATACAAAAGGGGAACCCTCCCAATAGAAGATGACTCCAAGAAGGAGGGATAAGCAGAAGGAGATAGTAGAACACATCCCTTTATCATCAAGAGCCAGGTCCTCAATAGGATGCATCCCTAGATGGATCCAAAAGAAAATAATGAGGCGTACTAAGCCTCAATTCCATGGTTCAGAGGAAGATATTTGTGATATTGCAAAGATCCTCAATAAACTTGAGTCTCTATCACATGAGGCAATGCCATTGGCATTCGTCACCAGTATAAGGAACCAAGAATTATTTGCACAAGTGGCTCTCCCTCCTGAAGGCATAGATGTAGAAGGCCTTAGCCTCATGGATTATGAATTAAAGGATGTTATGTTTGGAAGGCCTACATGGGATTCAACCCAAAAAATGATGACTATGGGAGACAAAGAGGTTCTTAAGCACATGGAGCAAGATGAGATTGAACTCCAAGCACTTTGAAGGCATGTTGAGATCTTAAAAGGATATCTAGCCAAAGTTGTTGACCCTCTTGATCTTGAGCACCTTGAGAAAACTCTGAATACCATACTTAGAGAAGGGGGAGGTGTGCAACTTGACCCATTTTTGAAGGCTTGTCAGGAGTTGCGAGAAAGTTTTGAGGAGAAAGGTGTTATAATCATCATAGGGAATTTGAAGTTACTGCATGCTACATAGGAGAATTTGAATAAGATCATAGCAATTTTGAAGCAAGACTTCAATATCATGGATGAGGTACGAGTCTGGAGTAAGGATTTGCAGACTCTACAAGCCATAAAGGGTCAAAGAAATTGGGTTTTGATTAATGAATATATTAAAGAAGAATTAAATATGATTGATTATTGGATATAAAAGATAGTGGATAGCAATAAGGTAACAGAGACATTACAATAGGAGATTCATTGGCTCAAAGACCAAGCCCGAGAGAAAATTTTGGAAGCAAAAAGACACTATAGTGACGCATGCTTGGATATTTTTGAAGATGAGGAATGAGAAAAGTTGTTAGCTATAGAGACAATAGTGGAGAATTTCAAGAAGATTTTTGTGGAGGTTGCTGATGATGAGGACATCTAACAAGCTTTTAGGATAGAGGAAGCCTTGTTAGAATTGGATACCGAACTTGGGGATTTTGCTTATACCTAGATTGAGGTAGACAATTATAGATAGAAGGTAAAAGATAAATATATGGCTTTAGATCTTTCAAATGTGGCTAAGATTTTTGGTATGATAGAGAAATTCAAAGGCAAACATCCAAACATAGCTTTGGGATGAAGAAGAACAAAACCCAGATGCCATAATTTCAATTTTGTAAAATTTTGAGATTTTTGACCTTGTCAAGGTCCACGGCTCTATAGCTCCATAGATCCATAGCTATGTAGGTCCACAGCTCTGTAACTCAAGGGTGCATTAGTAGTTAATTGATTGTTCCAAAAATAGCGCTTTCTATGCATCGAAAACACATTCTAACAATAGCTTAACTTTGACACATGCCTAGTAAAGGACCAGATTCTATTTTTGGCACATCCAGATGCTCCTACTTTGACTAAAGGCTTCCTCCTATTTTCTCTCTCATATATTTTTTTTTTTTTTTGACATGTAAAGGGCTCATGCATCCAATTAATGAATACAATATGGATGGAGTCCCTCTAAGCACCTGATTAATTGTTAGTCTATATATATTTAGTTTGTTCTAATATTTTAAAAGCATTTTATTGCATGAAGATATCTCTCACTCTCAATAAAAATTGAGGAGATGATTTCTTATAAATACCCCATTGTAATATGTAACAAAGGCTGCTGTTATTATGCAATAAAATTATGCATTTGGTGCTCACATTTGGAGTGTAGTGATTCTTGCTTGAATGTGTCATTGTTTTGTGAATTTTTTTCATGAGATTTTGATTGAGCCAAAGGTTTATTACATTCTTTCTGGTTGTGTGATCTTTTAGTTCTGGTTTTTACTATAGATTTACAAATTTTTCTGATGTATCTAGCTTGAGAAGAGATCATCAATTTGTGTCTACATAGCTTTCCATCTTGCATGAGTGCACTTTTCATGGCCTTGCAAGTGGATGAAACGTGAAATATCATATGATTGTTAAAGTTTCTCATTGACAATTGAATCAGTGGATTCTAGGAAGCACTGCTCCTATTTCCATTGGTTTGACACCAATTTATTCAAAAGCTTAACTCATAGTGTGTTGTTTTTTGTAGCTTATGTCCATTAGGATTTCATTTTCAAGTTATTTCAATTTCATATATATATATTTTTTAGTTTCATTATTTGCTTTGCTAACCCCTTGTTAGAATAGGAACTCATTTTAGTTGCATTGTTAGAATTGCATTCATTGAAAAACTAGAAAATACAAAAAAAAAAAATTCTTTTGTGTGTTATTTTGAGACAATGAACAAATTTTACTTCATTCTAAGATCATAATAGAACTAGCAAAGGCTTCCTTGTGAACAATCCTATTTATCTTCAACTGAGTGGATTTTGGTATGTTGCAAGACAAATACTGAACCTTGGAGTTGATCCCAAAAGATTAGCTTTTCAAGAGAGGAATTGTGCAATGGATTCTTGCCATTGACCTCATGCAAAACAACTGCCCAACACTAACTATCATCATGAAATAACTAAAATCACTATATGAACATACATGTATCATCATCAAAATAATCCTGAACACATGAAATAACTAAGTATCAAGTAGCTCATAAAATATATAAATTGAGATTGAAATAAAATAAAATCAAATCTAGTAGCCAAGTACTACTAATCATAAAATATAATCATAAAACTAGCATGAAAGAATCTAACAATACAACATGAAAAGTCAACTAGGGGTAGGCATTACATAATGGAAGTATTTTACCCATATATCTATCAGTCATAAACCAACCATATAATGGACTAGACAACTCCTCTCCATTATGTCTCCAACTATTGCGTAGAATTGTAAAACATCACTAGGTATGTAGAAGATATTATGATGGTTGCTATGTAGGTAGACACTTATTTTACCCTAGCCCAAAGAAACTTACTATAAAGAAATCAACGACAATGAAGTTGACCAATATGGTTAACTCAAAGAAGAAGAGGAGCATAGTTGAAGATAATTATGTCACCTTGGTGGTTGTTGATGGGAACTATTCTCAAAAGGAGGGAATAAAAAAAGAATACCCCCAATCTACAGTAGTCAAGAGGGATAGTTTTGATTTGGAGGAAGGCAGATTACAAATGTGTGATGTCTTTCTTGAACTATTTGCTGAATTTGTGGATGACAATAGTTGAATCTCCCATAATTTATCTTCCTATATCGCAACAAATCAATTATCATACTACCATTTCTTAGACCCTAAATAGTGGTGGATTCAATTATTTCTATTAATAGTTGCTTGCCAACAACATCATTGTCAAAATTACTCTTCCATGATGTTTACGTTGAGAACTAGTGCTCAAGAAAACTTGTCTAAGATACTCTTAGTCATTCATTTTGTTTGTCTCACAATAGAATATATTAGCACTATGGAGCTATAGTGGAACCTTTGAGATTTGATCAAGTAATGTGTGAAAGTTGAAAGTTGCATTAATGAGTTGGATATGTTTATCCATAAATTCTTTTGCATTAACTATTGGATACAATTGATTAATTGTGTGTTGTCTTTGATGTTACACAAATGTCATACCAATTGATAGTTAGTGCATGTCGAGGTCATTTGGTCAGTGAAGATAGTTTTCCTTGTCTACTAAGTGTTCACAAGTTTACTTTGAATAGATGATAGTGTCTATTGAGCTCACTCAAGCATTGAAGGAATTTAGGTAGAAAAGAGTGTTAACCGAGCTCACTCAGTTAACAAAAGGAAAGTTGGATAGAGTTAGTATTCACTAACTTCACTCAGTTGCCAAAGGATTTCTACAAATCCACAGTGTTAACTAAGCTTTTGTTGGTCAACATAGGAAAACATTCCAAAGTTAGTTTCTACCAAGCAAGGTCGGCTTACAAACAATTTTTCTTATTTTGGCATATGAAGCTTAATTAATTTATGCGTTGATTCTAGCTGAATATGATGATGAATATTGGTTATTTTAATTTGAATTTGGGTCAACTTAACAATCTAGAAGGTATAAATAAAAGGTCAAGTTTAGATTTCTAGTGTGTGTGCAAGTGTGTTGATTGAATTGAAAAGAAAAGAGAGGGAACAAACTTGAAGGATAAGAAGGTATCCTTGTGGAGCAGAAAAGTAATATTTGATCAAGAAGGATCAATTTTAAGTAGAAAAGAGATCTAGATTCAACAATTTAGTTGCATCAAAATCAAGTTATTTCATTTTTACTCCCTAACCATGGTAGCAGTGATCTAAAACCTCTTAACAGAGTTGGTTTAAAAACTAGTTGTAAATCCTCTAACAAGGTGGCAATTCCATTGAATTGTTTTAAGACCTCTTGCAAGGCCTCTCCTAGTAGGGTGATTAAATCCTCTAATAGGGTCACACCTAACAGTAACAGGGGTTGGCTCCTAATAGGGCTCACTTCAGAACAGTGAAAAAGAGTAACTAGTTACATTGGTGGTTTTTCCCAAATTGAGTTTCCACATTAAATCCTGGTGTGTCATGTGTTCATATTATTTCTCTTATGTTGGAAAGTTAATTAATGATAATGTTTTAAGATCTACTAAAAGTAATTCACTTTGCATTTACCAAGTTACAAAAATTTCTATTTGTTTACCAAGCATTAGCAACAATTAGTTTTCTTGGTCAAAATTTTATGGTTAACATCAAAGGGATCTGGGATTCATTTTAGTAGTAACTCAATCACCTCCCTCTCAGTTACTCCTTCTCTATTTCTGAAAATTGGTATAAGAGCTTTTGGTGCTTGCAATAAAGGTTTCAAGGACCTAACCTAAAGATCAGGATGTCTTACAAGAGAGAGATTCCAAAGCTAAATAGAGATGACTTTTTAGCATGGCAGGGACTCATGAGACTTCATCTGGCCACCATTAGTGATTCAGGTTGCAAAGACCTTGATGAAGAATATATAACTCCTACTAGTACATTATCTGTTGGAGATCTTGCTGAGAAAAAGAACCATAACATCATGATGATTGACATTGCATCTTCTGATGAATTTGATGAGATCAAAGACTATAAAATTTATTTTGATATTTGGAACAAGCTAAAGGATATCTATGGTGGTGATGAAAATGTAAGGAGAGCCAAAGAAGAAAGCCTTAGAGGACAGTTTGATTAGATGAGAATGAGAGAAGATGAAAATGTTGCCAGATATGTGGAAAGAATCAAAGCTAGTGTTAGTGCAATTAGAGCTTTTGGAGGAGAAATCAAGGAAGAAATTATTGTAAGTAAAGTTCTCATAACTTTGCTTCCTATCTATGCAGCTAGAGTATGTTCTATTCAAGAAAAGAGGTGTGATCCAAATCACAAGTTGAGTTTGGATGTCCTAGTAGGAAGATTGATAGCTTTTGAGAAAGACAACTTTGACAATTATGTTCTAGCTTCAAAAATTGTTGAGTCTGCATTTGAGGCTAAACTTTCACTCAAAGAAAAAGGCAAGAAAATAAAGGACAATTAGTCAGAAAGTGAAGAGGAAATAGAGGAATGTTTTGATAGTGAACTTGAATTTGTTGAAGCTTTACTTGCAAAGAAATGTTCTAGAGGTAGAGGAAAGTACAAAGGTAAAGTTCCTTTAATAATTTTTTCTTGTGAAGAAATTGGTCATATTGTTGCTACGTGTCCAAAGAAAGAAAGAAAGGATGAGAAGAAGAGCCACAAGTACAAAGGCAAGAAGAAATTCAAAAGTCACAAATCCTTCAAAGACTAAGACAAGAAGACTTGTTTTATGGCTAAAGATTCTGATAAAAGTGAAAATGAAATAGTGTATATTGCTGTAAAAGATGAATCTAATGAAGAAGAAGAAAAGATAGCACTTATCTCTCATGTTAGTAAAAATGACACATGGATCATAGATAGTGGATGTTCACATCATATTACTAGAGACAAAAAAAAATTTGAACACTTTGAACACTATGATGGAGGCATTGTAAGGTTTGGAAACAATGAACCTTGTTGCATAGAAGAGAAAGGTAGAATCTCATTAACCAATGAACTTATATGTGAGAATGCCTATTGGGTTGAAAGGCTGAAACATAACCTACTAAGTGTGGCACAACTAATCAACATTGGATTCAAGGTAGAATTCATGCATGGAAAGGCAAGACTACTGGATGATAAAGGGAATTTGATTGGATTAGGAAAAAAAAAAGATGTAACCTATTTTATCTTGATCTTGGTGATTGCTGTTTTATTTCTCAAATGAAAGAACGTTGGTTATGGCACAGAAGATTATGTTATGAAAACTTTGATAATATGGTCAAGATAAGAAAATTTAGAAAAGTAAGAGGTATCCCTAGTTTGAAGAAGCCATATGTTGGTTTATGCAAAAATTGTCAGATTGTCAAAATGGGAAAGATTAGTTTTAATAGCAAAAACTATCAATCTGAAGATGTCTTGGAAATTGTGCATACTGACTTATGTGGACCTATTGGAATAGAAATTTATAATGGAGAAAAAATATTTATTCTTTTTGTTGATGACTACTCTAGAATGATGACTGTTATGTATCTTAAAGAAAAGTTAGAATCATTTGAGAAATTCAACTGGTATCTGGCAAGAGTAGAAAAAGAAATAGGAAAAAGATTGAAATGCTTAAGATCAGATAAAGATGGTGAATTCATCTCCAATGAATTCAATAAAAATTGCATTGAAAGAGGAATCGAAAGGAAAGTATCAACCCCTAGCACTCTTGAGCATAATGGAATAGCTAAAAAAAGAAATAGATCCATCATGGATTGTGTAAGAACTCTAATGATTGAAAAGAATGTTGCTATCAAATACTAGAAGGAAGCCATCAGCACTACAATTCATACTTTGAACCGAGTACAATTGAAGAAGGACTCACATAAAACTCCCTATGAATTATGGTATGGCTACAAACCCAATGTAAGTTATGTGAAAGTGTTAGGTAGTAAATGTTATATCTTGAAAGAGTCTAGAAAAGGTAAGTTTGATGTGAAAGGTGATGAAGGTATATTCTTAGGATATTCCTATAGAAGTAAGAAATATAAATGTTTGAATTTTTCTACTCATAAAATCATAGAAAGTTCACATGTGAGAATTGATGAGGTTGCAGAAAAGACTGAAGGAGAAAGAAAAAAGGAACTAGAAGATTACAAAAGATTTGTTTACTTCGAACCTGATACATTACCAAGCATATCTAACAATAAGGAGACTTCACCTCCCAAGTCTTCCATAGTTATCGAGTTGCAAAAGTACAAACTAAGTCATAGGGACCAAAGTCATATTCTAAATCTACCGAATCAATGCCTACAAAGTTTGAATGACCCGAGCCTGAAGTTGAAATTCAAAATGAAGATAGTGCACTCATTCAAAAGGCAAAGAACCTATATGGACTGAGTATGTCAAAAGGCGTCATGAATTTGACTAGATTATTGGAGACAAATTTGATGGAACAATGACAAGAAGAAAATTAAAATTTACATGTTTACTTGCTGATTTTGAACATAGAAGTACTAAGGATGCTCTAGAAAATGAAGGTTAGATTGAGGCAATGAACAAAGAAATAAAATAGATAGAAAAGAATAAAACTTGGACTCTTGTTCCTAGGCCCAAAGATAAAAATGTGATTGGTACAAAATGGGTATTCAAAAATAAGCTGAATGAAGATGGATAAGTGTCAAGAAAGAAAGAAAAGTTGGTATGTAAAGGCTATTCTCAAGAAGAAGGAATTGATTATGGTGAGCCTTTTTCTCCTATTACAAGATTAGAAGGTGTTAGGACTCTACTTGCATATGTAGCTCACAGAGGATTCAAAGTATATCACATGGATGTTAAATCTAAATTCCTAAATGGAATTCCTGATGAAGAAGTGTACATTGAATAGTCAGAAGGTTTCATTGATCCTAACAAAAGGGACATGGTCTATAGTGTAATGACCCTTTCCAATAGGCCACTAAACAAAACCCTAAATTTAATATAGTATTAAAGTATATTGCTGAAATAAGGAAATAATAGTGCCAATGTATTCATTCAATGAAAACCAAATGTTTTTACAAATGATATGGCAATTTTCAGCACCAAAAAATTATGACATGGCACATTACAGAAAAATCCTAACTAGCTGTATACAATTGAGAACTTGTTACAACTACAAACTGAAATGAAGAACCTGGATTGATCAGATACTGGAGACTAACTGCTGAAGATGATATGGTGAAAATGCAACTCCACTTGAAACTCCAAACCAGAAATTAAGCACAAATGAAAGGACTGAAATATCCTTCCCATAGCTACAATAATTTAGGTGGTCTTTCACACCCTCAAAATTGCGTACCAATTGAGAGTTTTTTGTTCTCAATGGCCAATTGTGACTACTTGTAGAAAGCCTAGGCTCCACAACGCACATCAACAACTATCAATAATAAATCTTGATGATAGGCAATGAGCCCTCAATGCCTATTTATTATTTTTTCTCGATAGGTCGGCCTCCTTTTTAATTTTTTCTCCATTTCTTCTAACAACCTCTAGAAGATTTTTTTATTTAATATATAAAGTTACCTTGTAATATTTTTTTTTTTAATTGATAACTTTATAATTAACTCCTCCAAAAAATGGGACATTACAAGTCTGCCCTTCCTAAAATTGCTTGGCCTCAAGCAATCTTAATGATGGATGCTACAAAATCACTTCTCCCTCCCAAGTAGCATCTTCAACAGGTAAATCTTTCCACTTAACTAGATACTCTCTGATTACTCTCCTGCAAAGCTGCTTCTCTCTACTATCCAGAATGGATTCTTGCACTAAGATCAATTTCCCCTCATCATCCAAGGGAGCTAATACTACAGAAGGCATCATATTCTGACCCAATTCCTTTTTGAGGTGTGATACATGAAACAAATTGTGCACTCTACTTTTTGTGGGAAGCTCCAACTCATAAGCCACCTCACCAACTTGTTTGATGATCCTGAATGGTCCATAATAGCGTGGCTTGAGTTTCTCTACACCACTCTTCTTGAGAGTGGACTGCTTATATGGCTACACCATGAGGTAAACCATATCATTTACCTCAAAACTATGCTCAGTCCTCTTCTCGTCTACATACTACTTTTTTTGGTTCTAAGCTCTAGCAATGTTGTCTCTGAGAGTAGCAATTATATCCTTACTTTCCTGTAATAGTTCACTTACATGGGGTACTCGACTATCTCCCAACAAAAAATCTAAGAAACTAGGTGCCTCATAACTATAAAGTGCCATGAAGGGTGTCATTTGTATAGTCATATGATATGTAGTTTTGTAACAATACTCACAGAGATATATCCATCTAACCCAAGCTCGCTGTTGATCTGCCACATATTCCTCAAATACCCTTCCACCCATTTTTTTACAATCTCTGTTTGACCATCAGTCTGTGGATGATAACTAGTACTAGGTGTAAGCTCAGTGCCACACAACTAAAATATCTCCTACCAAAAGTGACTCATGAAGTGGTTGTCCCTGTCACTCACAATGCTCTGAGGCAAACAATGTAATCTAAAAATCTTCCTAAAGAAGGCCTTTGCCACTTGAGTTGTTGGATATGTAGTAGTGATAGGGAAGAAATGAGCATATTTTTTCGGCCTATCCACCAACACATAGATACAATAGTGCCCTAGGCCCTGGGCAAGCCTATAATAAAATCCATAGAGATGCACTCCCACTTCCTGTCTGGAATAGGAAGTAGCTGTAGGAGCCCTATTGGATAAGTCTACTCTTGTTTTTTCTACTGGAAAACATGACACTCTCACACATACTGCAAAACATCAGCCTTAAGTCCCTTCGAAGTGAACAGCTCCTGTACTAACCTATAAGTCTTGAAATACCTAGGATGGCCTATTGTAGGCGAATTATGGAGTGCTCTCAAAATCAACTGCTTCACTTTTGATCCTAGGACTAAGTAAATCCTATTCTTGTAAATGATCAAATTATCTATGAGAGTGTATCTGGTGTCAATTGTTGTTCCCTCCACTATAGTAGAGGCCCACATGTCTTTGGCATGTTCTGCTACAATCAAGTATCGTCAATCCTCTGATATCTAAATCATAGAGGTGAGGTGTGGCCTACAAAATAAAGCATCTGCAAAAATATTTTTTGTCCCCTTAACATATGTGATATCAAAATCATACGCTTGTAACTTACTCACCCACTTCTGCTGACGATCATTTAGGTCTCGCTATCCCAAAAAGTGCCTCAAACTATTATGATCAATTTTTAATACAAAAATTGCTGCCCACAAGATACTGTCTAAATTTGGCCAAGACATGCATGATGGCCAACATCTCCTTATCATATATGCTAAATGATCTCTCAGCCCTTCTAAGTTTCCTACTCTCATAAGCTATAGGATGCTTGTCCTGCATGAGTACAACACCAACTCCCTCTCCAAAAGCATCACATTGAAGCTCAAAGGGCTTTGTGAAATTAGGCAATGCTAATACTGGGCATGTAATCATTATTTCCTTGAATCGCATAAAACACTCATGTGCCTCCTGAGTCCACACAAATGCCCCTTTCTTTAAAAAATTTGTCATGGGTGCTACATGTTGTCTATAGCTACTAACAAACCTATGATAGAATCCACATAGACCAAGGAACCCTCTTACCCATGTAAGGTTCTCTAGTGGTGGCCAATCAAAAATAACATAGATCTTTTCAGGATCCATTTGCACTCCTTTTGCACTAATGATGTGTCCAAGATACAACAATTCTGTCATCCCCAAATCACATTTGGACTCCTTGGCATAAAAGGACTCACTCTGTAAAATGCTCAATACTCTCTCCAAGTTCTCTAAATGTTCCTGCCATGTCCTACTATAGATCAAAATATCATCAAAGAACACTAGCACAAATTTCCTCAATTGATGGTGAAAGACCTTGTTCATAGTGGACTGAAAAGTGGCAGGTGCATTAGTCAAACCAAAAGGCATGACTACAAACTCAAAATTCTCATAATGACATCTAAAAGTAGTTTTTTCAATATCCTTCTCTCGAACTCTGATCTGGTGATAGCCTAATCTCAAATCAATTTTTGTGAAATAACAAGCCCCATGCAATTTGTCTATCAACTCATCAATGCATGGGATGGGATACTTGTTCTTTATAGTTCTTTTATTCAACACCCTATAATCAATACACATTCATAGAGTTCCATCCTTCTTTCTTACCAAAACAACAGAAGATGCAAAAGGTGACTTACTTGGTCTGACATGTCCCATCGCTAGCAACTCCTTGATGGTCCTCTCGATCTCATATTTGAGTCATTTTGGGTGCTGGTATGGTGTGATCATGATAGGCTTAGCACCTTCCTCTAGCTCAATAATGTGCTCAATACCTCTACCTGGTGGCCTGCCTGGTGGAATCTCACTGAATACCTTTCCATACTTGATTCTCAATTTCTGATATCTAGATGATATTCAATCTTACGTTGCTCCCCCTGGGTAGGCATCAAGGTGCATATTGTCGCCCACTCTATATTATTATGCTTGGCCAATCTCTCCAACCACCTAGATGAGATAGTCCTGACATCACCATTATAGATAGCCTTCAACACATGAGTCTTGCCATCCACCAAGAATCATATTTCCATATCCTCCAATCTCAAGATAACCTCCTTCAAAGAATGTAGCCATTGCATCCCAAGTACTATGTCCATGTCACCCATGTTAACCACATGATAGTCTGCCTTAAACTCATAGTTGTTCAAGCACAAAGGTAGATCTCACACCATCCTATCACAACGAAGAGTATATCCATTAGCTACCTTAACTCTTAGTCCCTCAAACTCCTTAGTAATGAGTCCATGCCTCTTCACAAATCATGCATCAATGAAATTATGTGTGACACCTGTATCCAATAGAGTAATAACCTTTTGTCCTACCAAGACTCCCCGAAATCTAAAAGATCCCTCTCTTTGAATACTAGACAGACGTGCCTCCTGTAAATGTATCTCTGGAGCCTCTTTTTCTCAGCACTATCTACCTCTTGTTCACCCTTTACCTCATTAGGATCCTCATCATGGTGCTTTGAGATTTCTGAATCTGAACCCTCATAATAAGCCCACATTGCTTAGTTAGCCTTCCCTTTAGGCCTCATAGGACAATCATTACTAAACTCATAGGGACCTTTGCAAAATAAACATAGCTTTTTCCTACATAGGTCATTAAGTGTTTCCTTATCCCAAGGTGCAACTAGCTTGCCTTTTTAGTCACTAACCTTCTCTTTACCCTTGCTGAATTCCTCTTTGTTATCTCTAAATGATGAAGAACCCTTTGAACTAAACTGGTTTGCTGGAGCTACAAGTTCCATATTGCAGGCTTTCTTCATGGCTTCCTATAATGTAGGAGGATCAAAGGCCTTTACCCACCCCTTGAGTGGTTCAGTTAATCCCTCTATGAATAAAATGACTAGCCTCCTTTCTAAAATGTCAGGCACCATGACTGCAAGCTTCTGGAAGTCATTGATAAATTGTTCTAAGCCTCCTAACTATCTCAACTGGGCTAACTCCCAGAAATAAACTTCAAGATTTTTTTTATCAAACACTTCTATCAATCTATCCACAAACTCTTGATAAGTGGTTACCTGATTGTGTTGCAATGTGATCATGCCATGTGTCCACCAATCATGTGCTACCCCATCTAAGTGTAAAGTGGCATACTTGAGTGCTTCAAATTCTGTCACAGTCTTCAGAGATAGGAAAGTATCCACCTTATGAATCCAAGCATGAGCAATCATTTTTCCACTACCATCAAATGTGGGTAATACCAACTTTTTGGTGACTCGTTGCAACTCACTATGTTTATCTACTTGCTTCTACCTAGAAGCTCTATAGTTTAGGTACCTGTCAAATTTCCATCCATCCTGTACATATTCTGGTAATGAATCCCACTCATTCCTCACTTGTCAGAGTTCATCTACAATATCTATTACCATAGCATTAGGTGTGTGTGTTGGAGTTTCTTCTTTGAATGTAGGACGTGTGGGTCTGTCAGCTATTCCAAACCGTGTCCTATGTTGTGATCCTGCTATGCTTCTATCATCTTGGTCATTATTATGATTATTTCTCCCATTTTCCCCAATCAAATGTTGCATCATAACCATCATTGCCTGTGTACTTGCCTCTATTGACTATCGAAGCCTCTCCTGTTGCTGTAAAGTCTCATCATCTTGCACACTTCTAGATGGGCTTTGAGAAATTCTCTTGGCCATATTCTTAGTTATGTTGGTTCTTTTTTAAAATAAATTAAATGGTGGCTAGGTAACCTTATTAGGCTAGCAGGAAACTGCTCTGATACCACTGTAATGACCCTTTCCAATAGGCCACTAAACAAAACCCTAAATTTAATACATTGTTAAAGTATATTGCTGAAATAAGGAAATAATAGTGCCAATGTATTCATTCAATGAAAACTAAGTGTTTTTACAAATGATATGACAATTTTTAGCACCAAAACATTATGACATGGCACATTACAGACAAACCCTAACTAGCTGTATACAATTGAGAACTTGTTACAACTACAAACTAAAATGAAGAACCTAGATTGATTAGATACTGGAGACTGACTGCTAAAGATGATATGGTGAAAGTGCAACTCCACTTGAAACTCCAAACCAACAATTAAGCACAAATGAAAGGACTGAAATTTCCTTCCCACAACTGCAATAATTCAGGTGGTCTTTCAAACCCTCAAAATTGCGTACGGATTGAGAGTTTTCATTCTCAATGGCCAATTGTGACTACTTGCAGAAATCCTAGGCTCCACAACGCACAATAGCAAATATCAATAATAAATCTCGATGATAGAAAATGAGCCCTCAATGCCTATTTATTCTTTTTTTTTCATAGGTTGGCCTCCTTTTTAATTTTTTCTCCACTTCTTCTAGCAACCTCTAGAAGATTTTTTTATTTAATATATAAAGTTACCTTGTAATATATATTTTTTAAATTGATAACTTTATAATTAACTCCTCCAAAAAATGGGACATTGCATATAGATTACACAAAGAACTATATAGTCTCAAACAAGCTCCTAGAGCCTAGTATGAAAGACTACATAACTACTTGATAGAGATTTGTTTTCAAAGAACAAATGATAACAGTAGTTTGTACATCAAGGAAGGACCAGATAAAAAAATTGTGTTGGAAGAGATATTTGTGGATGATACTCTATTTACAAGAAATGATGACCTATGAAAAGCATTTTTAGAACAAATGAACAAAGAGTTTGAGATGTCCATGTTTGGTGAAATAAAATTCTTTGTTGGATTGTAGATACAATAGAACAAAAATGGTATGTATATCACCCAATCCAAGTATATAAAAGAGATACTGAAGAAGTTTGGAATGGAAGATTCAAAACTAGTTGCTACCCCCATGTGTATTGGACTCAAGCTTACCAAAGATGATGACTCCAAAGAAGTAGATTAGACCTTATACAGATCAATGATTGAAAAATTACAATATGTAGTTTACACAAGGGCTGATATTGCCTTAGCAGTTCGGATAGTGGCAAGATTCTTAGTTAAACTCAGAGAAAATCACATGATGGCAATCAAAAGAATCTTGAGATATTTGAAAGGTACTGAAGACTATAGTTTATGGTACAAACTTGGAGGAAACCTTGACCTAAAGGTATTTACTAATGTTGATTGGGCAGGAAATCCTGATGACAAAAAAAGCACTAGTGGTGGAGTTTTCTTTCTTGGTAAAAGGTTGGTATCTTGGACAAGCAAGAAGCAAAATTGCACATCTCAATCCACAACAAAAGAAAAGTATGTAGTAGCAGCAGTGAATTATTCTAACATTGTTTGGTTCAAACAATTGCTAGAAGGAATGAAGGTTAAAATCAAACAGCCAATAGTCATGTATTGTGATAACACCAGCATAATTAACATATCAAAGAACCCAGTGATGTATTCCAAAAAAAAACACATTGCTATTAAATATCACTTTGTTAGAGAATTGGTGTAGGACAAAAAAATTAGGTTGGAATATTTCCATACAGAAGAAAAAATTATAGACATATTCACCAAGCCATTACCTAAGGATGCATTCTTGTATCTAAGAGGTAAGCTAGGGGTAATTCCCCTATCTAAAGCTCACTAAATAAAGTTTAGTGATGCATTTACAAGAACCAAGTCAAAGATCAATCAGTTGATGCAACATAATCAAGAGAATATTGCATATGAATCAGTACTCAAGGTATATTGATACAAATTTAGCATGCGTTATCAAAGAGGAAGAAGTTTACTATCATTATCTTTATCATTCTAAAATTTTGTAGTGGGAGAAGTTTGAAAACAAGTCATGAAGTTCCTTCACAAAGGGAGAATATAGCATAAAGAAGAAGTTCTTGTGTAAAATCAAAGAGGAAGAAACTTTCTCTAAAAGGGAGTCTTGTTCTCAAAATTTTATTGTGCTATGACATGTTGTGTTGCCATCAATGCGAAAGAGGGAGATTGTTGGATACAATTGATTAATTGTGTGTTGTCTTTGATGTTACACAAATATCATATCAATTAGAAATTAGTGCATGTTGTGCTCACTTGGTCAGTGAAGAAAATTTTCCTTATCTATCGAGTGTTCATAGGTTTACTCTGAACAAATGAAAGGTTCTACTGAGCTCACTTGGGCATCGAATGAATTCAAGTAGAAAAGAGTGTCAAATGAGCTCACTCAGTTAATGAAAGGAAAGTTGGACAGAGCTAGTAATCATCGAGTTCATTGGATTTCCAAAGGATTCTGCAACTTCATAGTGTTAATCGAGCTTCTATTGGTTAAGATAGGAAATCATTCCAAAGTTAGTTTCTATTGAGCAAGGTCAGCTTACGAAGGATTTTTCTTGTTTTTGCATATGAAGCTTAATTACTTTATGTGTTGATTCTAGCCGACTATGATGATGAATATTGGTTATTGTAATTTGAATTTGGGATGACTTAACAATATGGAAGGTATAAATAAAAGGTCAAGTTGAGACTTCTAGTGTATGTGTAAGTGTGTTGATTGAATTGAAAAGAAAAGAGAGGGAGAAAACTTGAATGATAAGTAGGTATCCTTGTGGATTAGAAAAGTAATATTTGATCAAGAAGGATCAAGATCAAGTAGAAAAGAGATCTAGATTCATCAATTTAGTTGCATCACAATCAATTCATTTCATTGTTACTCTCTAACTATTGTAGTAGTGATTTAAAATCTCTTAACAAAGTTGGTTTAACAACTAGTTGTAAATCCTCTAACAAGGTGGCAATTCCATTGAATTGTTTTAAGACCTCTTGCAAGGCCACTCCTAATAGGGTGATTAAATCCTCTAACATGGTCACAACTAACAATGTGTTTTGTAACCTTTAACAGGGTTGGCTCCTACTAGGGCTCACTTCAAAAGAGTAAAAAAGAGTAACTAGTTACATTGGTGATTTTTCTCAAATTGGGTTTTCACATTAAATCTCGGTGTTTCATTTGTTCATATTATTTTTCTTATGTTTACAAGTTAATTACTGATAATGTTTTAAGATTTTCTAAAAGTATTTCACTCTTCACTTATTGAGTTACAACAATTTCTATTTGTTTACTGATCATCAATAACAATTAGTTTTCTTAGTCAAAATTTTATGGTTGACATCAAATGGATCTGGGATTTATTATAGTAGTAACTAATTCACCCCTCCTCTCAGTTACTCCTTCTATATTTCCAAAATTAACATCCACGCTAATTACTTTAAATATCAATTACAGAAATTAAAAAATAAAATATGAGCTACTGGAATAATTTGATTGAAATTAGTTACTTTAAATAAAATAAAATAGAGCCTATATTCGATAGAATAAAATGGGTAATGCATACAATTGCTTTATAATATTTTGTTAAATTGGGAGATTATTAGAACACTTATAATATTATATATATATATATACATATATGTATATATACATATATGTATATATACATACATATATGTATATATACATATATGTATATATATATATGTATATATATATATGTATATATATATATATGTATACATATATATATATACATATATATATATACATATATGTATGTATATATACATATATGTATATATACATATATGTATATATATATATATGTGTATACATATATGTATATATACATATATGTATGTATGTATATATATATATATATATATATATATATATATATATATATATATATATAATTGGTAAATGGCCAAAGCCTTGTATTATATTAAATAATAAAAATTAATTGTTACAGTAATCTCCATTCAAATGGGCATTGATAGGAAAGAACGGAGTAAGAAAACCTCTAGTCTTGCCCAGGACCAAAGTCCTATATTATACATTTTAAAAGGGGCATACCCCTGTATAAATATAATTCGTCTTACAAATTTATACAAGTTTTGATTGGTTATTATACATTATAAATACATTTAATGCATGGGGAGAATAATACTTGAGGTAAGAAAGCATGCTAAAAGGAATGAAAGACCATCTTGAGTGTAGAGATCATATCAACATCTACAAAACACACACAACTAAACTTCCAATAGGTGAGGAGTAACCCAAAAAATAATAAAATATGAGGGAAAACAATAATATATGAGAAAAAAACCAGATAATAGATTTAGAAGATCTACACATTAAGCCTTTTAATAATGATTCTCTTTCCTTCCTATTCTAAATTATCCTAATTAGAAATCTCAACACTTTTATTGTTATTTGAATTCATAAATTGACACTATCTATTATTAGGCCTAAGTTTCGAGTAGTTCTTGATCTAATCTAAACTGATGAGAATTTTTAGATGTTTTTAACATTAATCTAATATGTTGATTCTTTATACATTGTGTTTTCCTACCTTTCTTGAGATGTATTTAACATCAAAGGTTTATTATTAGTCTTAAAGAGTTCTAATAGGGCTAGTTCTATGATATGTTCCTATTGAATCCTTCTAATCTTATGTTTATCGTTCTAGTTTATAGAATTATTGTATATGCTTTCTTGTAGACATTAATTGTTGTACCTATAAATCTCTTCATTAATTTAATTTCTAGTATTTTATAGTTTGATATCCTCTATTGCTAATTGTTGACCTTGATTTTTGCCTTAATTTTCTACCTCCATTTGAGAATAGGATCTAGACCCTAATTGATTTTGCATTGATTTTTTTCGTGAAGCTTTGTAAATTTAATGATTACTTCATAGATTAAATAAATAAAATAGGATAATCCAAATTTATTGATCATAATATTGATACTACATCTACCATCTACTTGCAGACAAAGAAGAGGGAAATGTAAACCATTCCATATCTCCATATGTGTTTAATAAATTGTAAATCTAAGCACTAACCATCCTTACCAAATAATTAGAATGTATATAAAACATATTTTTAATATTTATTGATAAATATATTTAGATTGGTTTTAGTATTCATGTAAAACATATAATTATGTAATATTATATGATAAATTTAATTATGTTATAAATGAATAGTACAATATTTGATTTTTGTATAAGATATAATTGAGTTAGAAATATATAATATTTAGCTCTATATTTGATATGATTAAAATCATGAATTATGATCAATTGATATATTTTTAAAAATATTAGAATAGTCATAAGGGGAGAACATGAGTCATGTGACAACAATTTTAAGTAAATGGATCAATCTATGCATTATTAATAAGAAATTAAGGGAAATGAATGTAAAGAGGTACTAAGTTCAAGAATTTTTCTTCAATAGTTTTCATAGTATTTGTAGCGATTAGGTTGTCATATGTTTCTTGATCTGTTGTTTCTAATTATTTGATGACAATTTCTAAAAAACCCTAAAATCTATTGTTTTAACTATTTCATCCCAATTTACAAATGATTTTTTACAAATTAATAATCACTAAAAATTATTAGTTTAAATTATTTCATAACTCACAAGTGGTAAGGGCCTTTAATTTCCAAGCAAGTGGGTGGAATAAATCTAAGTGGTTTCCTAACAAATTTTCCCCATTTAATGTTCTAATTAGATAGAATGATACCAAGTGTATGATCTCATAGCCTCCATGAATGCATAGAAAACCTTGTTTTCTTCATGTCACAAGCTCAAAAGTTCCTCATGATCAGACCCAAGGATAAGATCTAGATTGAACATAATCCCTTCAACTTTGGCCTATTCACCCTCACCCTCATGAGAAGGATGTTATGAGGGATTATATTTGTGACCATTGGGAATCTAAACATGCTCAACATAGATAGTGTGTAAAAATAGTTAGACTTTGCAAAAATGAAAATAAAAAATGAACAAATCAAAACTACTTTTTACAAAAATAAATTGTTAATGTGTTGGCAGATATATAAATCAGCAATCTCCATATAAATCTTCATGCAAACCATATGTCTCAACAAAATAACAACACAAACTGTGTAAAAGAAAAAGATGATTGTTGACAATTAGAACTTAAATTGTCCTTATTGGATTCATCACTAAAAAATTCCATTATTGGGTTCATCACTCACTATTCTTGTCTAGGACCCTAAAATTAATACATTTGCAAATGAAACTCTATCAAACCATTAGGAATATAAATTTGAAGGAGTCAACCAAATTTTTTTAATAGAATTTTTTTATAAAAATAATAGCTTGTAATGATGGGCATGATTTTTAAACAAAACACTAATGCTAAAATGCTTGACAATCCTTTGATTTAGCTTTAGAAGTTACTTATGATCTTGATAGTATTATCAATGTGAGAGGAAGATTAAATTATAGGGGAAATAAAGAAAAGATTGTGAAAAAGGTGACGACTGATAAGAAATGACAATGTAATAGCCCAAAAAAATCATAGGTATCTAGCGTGTTTTAAATAACTATTTTCTTTTTAAAATAGACTAATATGCCTAGGAAGGCATATTGAAGAGTTTTGAACTCTTTTCATTTTATGGTTGCAATTTACTATAAACCATGTACTTCATGGTTGATTTATTATATTAGGAAGGGATAGAAAAGTTGTGGAACTTAGAAGGCATTGAAAAAGTCCATTATAAATAAATAAAAATTAAAAGAAGAAAACACACAAAAAGCATAGACTAGAAAATATAAAACAACATACAATCACATAGCTTATAAACTGCAATATTGTTTGAAATCACAAGCAACATTGATTAATAAAGCTTTATATGTTCAAAGTGAAGCCTAATTGAATTTACTAAATTTGAAGTAAGAAACTACTTACCCATATCTATCAAGTGAGAAACACGGATGAAATGTGCGACCTAATTTAAGGCCAAATTTGTAGTCTCCAGATCCACAACCAATTTTTTTATTTCATCTAAATTGGATGTTACATCCATAGTTGTGGGGAGGAGATGCATTGAACTTAGGATAGTGTGATAACATTTGCCACCACACAAAACCTAAAAAATGGTTCATTTGTTGCCTTCACAAAATACCATGACTCCATTCTTGAAACCTAGATTTTCACTTAACTTTCCTTAACGAGAAAATGAAAAAACTATCTAGAAAAATGGACACATGCAATCAAACATCTAAAAATTAAATTCAAATTTTTTATTTAATCATAAGTTTTACTCAGGCCATAGTATAAACTAGTTTTTTTACAAATTAAATGACTACCAAAACAAGGATTAATGCTAAATAGTCAATTGAAAACTATAGTCTCCCTATAAATAGGAAAAACTAACAAGAATTACATATAACTTCAATCACAGAAGGAAAAATAAAAGGGTTAACCTATAATTAGGGATTTCACTGTAAACATTTACAAGATCATTTACAATTTTCAAGAAATAAAAGGTACAAGATTATTAGTCTGTGATAACCATCAAGATTATAGCAAAAGATTTTTTTAGTAAAATAATTATTACCAAACATTTATAGGCCTAATTATTTGTATCCGATGAATTTATGATGCACACTAATTAGGAAGAGGAGCCCTTTGTTTACTTCAGCTCTTTTGATGAGGTACGGCATGATGTGATCCACTCACCCAAATGGAAGATATTTAGTTAGTTGGAATCTCACTTGAACTAAACCCAATAAAATCATGTACGCCATTCCTTTTAGCTATACTAACTATATTCTATCATTTTCCTTCCTAATATTCAATTCCTCTACCTTGGTAGTTACAGCCTTAGCCTCTAACAAAAATACTAATACATTAATAAAATTAATAATGTAAAATAAGTTTAATATGTAATATAATTTGTTTTATATTTTTGGTTCATAATTACACTTTCTCTTGACAAGATTACCAATAATTATTCACTTAAATCATCAATAGCAATTCACAAATTTCTTGTAATAATGTTCAAATGAACCATTCTTGGACAAAAGATCTTTAAAATAACCAAATAGTACTATTGATCCACTACTCACAAAAAAAATTCTTAAACATGAGTGTTGGTTTCTTTCCCTATATTGTTTAAATAGTTGAATCTTATATAAAGATAATTTAACCTATGTGGGTGTGAGCCATACACTTGTGTATGCCTTGTATGAAAGAATGGATGGGTGAGTAGGCATGCTTATTTGGTTCGTATGGAGGTGTCACCATCTAAGTAAGTTGCTAACTCTATCTAGAAATGGAAGCTGACATAACACCACAATCTTCAAACATGCAAAGCTAACCTTAAATTCAAAGGAATAGACAAAATTTAGCAAATACAGTTGAGGCTTAATAAATACCAAAGATTATGACTATACATACATAGAACTTTAACCACTCATAGATTTGAATAGAAATTAAAAACTCATTACCATGATCTATATTAAAAATCCCTTTTCAATGATAGTTTTCCCACAAAAAAATCTAAGCCTGAGAAGGATATAAAATTTTAATTTTACAGTTGAAATTTTAGGCAAATGCAACCTTGAATTATGCTAAAAAAAAGATTTCAAATGTTTAATCCCTCTATGCAAATACTTTGTCCCTCCAAACCAATCAAGGATTCATGATACGTGAATGCTTCTGAAAAATGAAACTAATTTAGTAGTTTTAAGATAGTGACTAGACATGCACAAGATTTAAAGGAAAGTTAAAACCCTCTTTGACATTTTATATAATATGAGTAAATTGAAGGAAAAATATTAAAGAAAAATTAGAAAGTTGTAAGGAGGAAAGAAAATTAGAAACTTGTTGGCACGAAAGAAATTGGAAAGTTGCCACAGGATTAAAGTCAATAATGTTAAAAGGAAAGTATGTTAATTGGAGATGAATAAAGTTTAATTTTTATAAATTTGAAAAATAGGTTTTCTTAACTACATCATCAAAATAAATTAATAAATATTAACACTAACATCATTCCTAAAAACAATACAATTTTTTGGAGAAAAGCTTTCACACAAATCCTATTGGCTGAATTATAAGGTTAAGGTTCATGGTTGGAGTTAGGATTTGTAGCCTTTCAAAAGTTGGGATTTTGACCTTTTTTTGTGAAATTTTAAGGTATTGACCAAAACCTCGTGAAAATTTGGAGTTAGGAAAAAACTTTTGTGAATAGCTAAGGTTCAAATATAAGTTCATGAAAATTTAGACTTTGCAAAAAAATTGTGAAAAGTTGGGGCTAGGGAATTTTTTCATAAGAAGCTAAGGTTTAAACATTTTTCTTGAAAATGGATGATAGTTAAGGAAATTATATGCAGAGAGTTAAGATTTTGCAAAAAGTTGGGGTTTGGATAAAAAAATTATGAGAGACAAAACTTTTCACACAGGGGAGGACAATTAAATAATTAAATAAAATTATTTTTTATAAATTAAAATTGAGCCATTTACTTGGCAAAAGAATTAGACCCCAAAACACTAAACTTTTGACCATATAAGGAACTAGGCTACAAGCATAAAATAAATTACATATTTAAAATTGGACTTACAATTTTATGCCAAACTAAATAGTAGCATCACAAATGCTTGAACAACACCAATGAAGCTCTAGTAGCCAATATTGTGTCTAGACACTGAGTATGAATCTCCACATAATGTTCACCTTTCTCTTTCTCCTTCACAATCAAAACACTCAATCTTAAATATAAATTTATAACACAATGTATAACTCTATCATCTTCTATAAAGAAATGTATACAATCCATAAATATTTCAAAGCCATATTACCAAAAAATAGTGTACTAAACAAAGTCAATCTTCACTAATGCTGGCTCTAGCAAGATGTAACATTAAATCAAGAGCTAACATTCAATAACCATGCATACTGATGGATTGAATAAAAAATTATATTCTTCACAAAAACTATCAATCATTATTCAATAATGAATATCTTGTGCAAATACCAACACCTAGGTCTATGATTATTGGATTAGATATATTACTTTGTCTACATGCTTTATATACAATCACATCCTTCAATCATACCAAGAACTAACAAAACCAACCTTAATACACTAACTATCCATAAAATTGTATCTCATACCCACATAACTTAACTATCAAAATCATCTAGTAGAATATTTTACCTCTAAACATGATCAAGAGTAAGTATTATTAATTATCATAAATGAGAACATATTATGCATACCATTTGCTCTTTCCAACAATCGCCCCCTTTGGTCTTGATAGAAACAGTTAAGGAAATGATCAATTGTCCATCCAGAATAACCTTTTCATTCTCCCTCTAAAATTGAATAGTCCCTTTCCCAACTGGGTTGAATTTGAACAAGTTACCCATAGAAATCTGAATTTGTGTTTCCTCTACCTTGGGTGTGTGCACCAAGTTGGTGTACAAAAAAGTGGACACCCCATAAAAAATAATCTTCAATAACCTAATTAGGTTATTTCAAATTAAAAAAAGAAGTCAAGAATTGGTAACCAAGCCTAGCCTTTTATTATTAAGTAATAACCTACTTAGGTTATGTAACTAGATCAAGTTATTGAAACATTAAGTTTTATAAAATCCAATTAGGTTTTATAAAACTATGATTTTTTTTTTAAAACTGTGGCTTGCCTCATTTTAACACCACAGAAAATATAAATAGGAGCTTGAGGAGAATGGGAAAATAGTAACCCAATCTAGGTTTGAAAATTTCATTGCTATTTTTAGCATTTCCAAGCATGGCTCCTCGTAAACAAGGTATTTTTAAAAGTGTTTTTTGTAAACAAAGTATTTTCATTGCCATTTTCAGCATTTTCATTTATCTTTGCAAGATATTTCTTATTAAATTTAGGTTTGTAATTAATTTTAATTTTAATATTAGATCCATCAAAGAAACCTAGAAAATGAGCTAGAGATGAATAATTGTCTCCTACATAAACAATGCAATCAACCCCGAAGAACAAAACCCTTCATCGATTATGGGACAACCACAAACCCCTTCACCTATTATGACACAACCACAAAACCCTCCACCCTCTATGATACAAGCACAAAATGCTTCACTCAATATTCCCCTTCAACAACCATGGCCATGTATAAACGCTTAACACATCCCATTAGATCATGTAAATGCTACAAAGGAGGAACTCAACAACTACCTTACACAAAATACCTCTCACAATAGTCAAATGGTCAAGAAGTGGAGGTCATCTAGTCTTGGTCGCCCCTCAAACCTAGTGGATACATTAGAACAAATGACCAAAAGTGAAAATGAGGTGTCTAGGGAGGTTACAAAATAGGGCTCATTGACCTATACATTTGTACATTTGTGCTAGGATGCAATTAGCTTTTTGGGATAGGTGGTATGTGGTATTTGACCTACCACTATATAATAATTATGACGTGCCTTTATATTTTTTGAGAAATCTATATTGTGAGTTCATCCTTGGTGAGAAGCTAATGTACTTGCATATCTGTGAGTTCTAGGGTAGAGGGAAAGGCTCTAGATGTATGATAGATCTAGGGCCTGTAGGGTGGTAGCAACACATGAGAGGAGATGCACAACACATAAAATATTCCTCATTTTGAGGTCTCAATAGTCATAAAGGAGTTTATCATTGATCAATGTCATCATTCAACATTGCAAGTAGTTAGGTAGTGGAGTGGATGGATCATCACCTACAACACCTCCACTATCATCAGATGTGTCATCATCATGGCCTACAAAAGATCCATCATCATCACCTATACTACTAATGTCACCCCCACTTGTGCCATTTTCATCATCATTACGTTCATCATTAAAGTCATTGGCAGCCCATCAACATATGTATCTTTGCTACTAGTGTATATGTGATGTAGTAGATGTTGAGGTGAGTGAGGATGGATTGACATCCCATTCATGTACATTGCAATGAAACTAATAATACAAAGTCCCTTAAATATTGTTTCTTAATTGTTACATCATCCAAACCTATTTGGTCCAAGGCTCCTTTTCAGGACCCTTTGGACTTTGAAACCTTACATTATTCTCATTATTGCAATATGGAATTATTTCCCTTAAAATTTTCTAATTCACTTGTCTTGAAGCCTTTCATCCATCATATGCCTTAAGATATTGTTCACCTTTATATAGGTTTCCACCATCTACATCTACAAATCCTCCACCTTATCCACTAACACCCAAGTCTCCAAGGAGTTTTATAAGGAAGCTAATAGAAAATCCATCTCCTAAAGTCGATGAATCATGTCATCTAATTATATCATGTGAAGTTTCTTGTAATAAAAAATTTCCATCTCCCACATCCATCATTCCTCTTCCATCTACCATAACTATCAACCCTCTTTCATCCATCCCAAATATAGATGCCCCTCCATTTCTTGCCATTATTGAAACTCCACTTATAGATCTCATTCATTAAATCCATTCAATTCCCATCCACATATCTTGTTCATAAAATTACCTAAACCCCATCTAATTAACTTTATGAGTCTATCCTCCATATACCCATCCTCTTCAAAGAACCTACCATCCATCCACTAACCCCATCTTAGGAGACCATCCAAATATTCATTAACATAAATGAAGATCCTACAATTCTACCTACTCCATCTCAAGATCCCACTATCCCACTTATTTTCTAACATGATCCACATCTACCATCCAATCCATTGAAAGAGTCATCATCATCTTCTCAATATCAATATCCTACCATTATACCTACTCCATCTCAAGGGATTTTACTCTCCCTCCATCCAAATCAAGATACTATCCTCCTTGATTTCATTAGCCTATTTTTACCACTAGTCCAAAATAGCCCACCACTTTCACTCTAACCCCTTGGTGTTGGAATTATTTACAAAAATTGGTGGGGGGGGCAAGGTGGTGGGGGTGAAGCAATTATCCAAGGTCTAGATGTATAAATAAAACTTTTTATTTTCTTAGTAGATCTATATACATAAAACCTTATTTATGCATGCATCCATTAGATCATGCAAAACTTAAACTTTGTAGGTTATTGTCCTAGGTCAAAACAACTTTGTAGAAATGTAAACATGAAAGATAATGGATTCAATAACACATTTGACACAAGGATTTTGTGTAGAAACCTAATTTGGAAAAAACCACGAGTAACATGCTACTAATTCTCACTCTTCTGAAGTGATTCCCTGTAAAAGGCCAACCTTGTTAAAGGTTATAATACACACTATTAAATGTGACCCAGTTAAAGGATTTCAATCACCTTGTTAGGAGTGAGCCTTGTTAAAGGACTTTAAACCATTCCATTAGAATGTCACCCAGTTAAAGGATTTACTGTTGGTGTAAATACGTACTTTACTGTTTACACTTACTTAAGTTTACTTAGGTTAATGCATTATTTAATTATTTTGCATTATTTTATTATTTTAATTTATGAGACACTTAGGAGTTCACACACCTTGTGATTTTTCATGTTGACAACAATAGAGTACGCACCTTTATTTGAGTACATGGTGTCTACAACACTGTTTTGCATGTCCCACTCTTGTAGGCTTATCCTCTCATCACCACACTTACTTTCGTGCTTAATGGAGGATAATCCATAGTTAGTGGACATATGCTTGGTTGTATGACACTTCATGATGCTAACTTCTATGCATTATAGAAGCTCTCTTGAGGCCTTTATATTCAGGCACTCCTAGTGTACTCCTAGCATCATATTATTGAATACATTGTTATTCTAATCATACTTTGTCCATTTTTGGTCTACAGTTGTGCTTGTGGTTGAGTTCTTAGTTCTTGGGTGAATTTTTCCCTTAGGCAAATTATTACATGGTATCAGAGCTTGGAGACTTTCTCTTCACAAGTCGTTTGAGACCTCTTGCATGCTTCATCACCTCAGCCCGAATCTAGAGTGCTGCAAAAATTGGGAGCATCCAACATCAGATCTGACCTTTGCATTGCGTTTGAAATGCTAAACCGATGAAAATAGACTATAAGAATGCCTACTTTGGCCCAAAGTCGACTGTGAGGCAATTTTTTTTTTCAAATCAGAACCCAGAGGCCCGATTTGCGGTATGGGTATGGTTATTTTTTGCAGATTTAATTAATTTGTAATTTCATTTCTCGGTGTTTAACTTTTGTCAATATATTTTGTGGAAATTATTATATTTCATAGGGTTTAATTTTGGTTAGTGGGCTAATTAAACCCAAAGTGGCTAACCACCTTCCAGCAGTTTGCGAAGCAACTAATTTAGCCCTACTACCGGCAAGACACAGTCCGAAATCGCACTAGCAAGCAACATACCTACTAGCCGCTAAGTCAACTCCACCAACATGCTCACCATTGCGGCAGCCCCTTCCACAACAAGGTGGACTATTTTACATTTATGTCTATGGCAATTTTTTTATTCACTGTACAGACCTCCCACACACCGACAATGTGGGATTAAAAACCCACATCTCGGCGGCGACCCTGCACAAAATCCAGTGTCGATGGTGCACAATCCAGCGTCAGCAAACAAAAAGTTTGGTGCCCGCTCCTCCTAGTGCTGTCATGCCCATTCTACCACATGGCTTGCTCTGAGTTTCCTATGCTCTCATCTGACCCACACGCAGACCACTTAATTTTTTCCACGCGTCATACAATAATTGGCACACAGTCAGCAGTCTGCTCCACCTCACACTTGAGTCAGCAACACATGTCAACTTCTATACTGACATGTAGGAGGACATGTCATTTGTTTTTGTACATTCCGTATAGGTGACATCATCATCTGTGCAAGGTGACATTATCGAAGGCCAAAATTTTTGCTAATGTCAGCAAAATATGAGGCTAAAATTGACGACCGTATGACCATCCTTCTAGGCCATTGTAGAACTATTGTGACAGCCATTTGGATGTCAAATTTAACTTCACAATTTCTCCTCCAGACCCCTCTCCATATTGCTTTTCAATTGGGCAGCCTAACTTTGTGAGCTCATAACTTGGACATTCGAACTCCGATTCAGGTGCAATTTTTTTGAAATCAGGTAAAATTTCTTGAATTTTCCAATGGTGGTGTTGTTTTCTAGTTTTGGTGCACAAATTTTGTAGAAATTGTGTTTTTTGGCGACTGTACCTACATAATCTTGCATTTTACAACTTCAGAAGCTCCGTATGGGCACATTTGGTCACTTTTTCAGGTTTCATTTTTTTTGAAAGTGCATTTTTTTCCATCTACTTTCCAGATCTGAAGTAAGATTCTAAGGTTGTTTGGACAAATTTGTCACTTTCAGAATTAGGCCTTCTTTGGCATTGTAATGCTTTGATTCTTTTTCAGAATTGTTTTAAAACTAAGCTACAGTGCTTAAGTGACAGATTTCAGCCTCATAAGGCAGTTGTAAAAGCAAAATCAGAAAGTCCATTTTGTTCATTTTGACAAGTGGCTCATTGTAAACACACTACTTATAAAGTGCCAAAAGCATCTCTTTTGGGGGGGGGGGTCTTTTCATTGAGTGAAAAGGGGGGGGGGGGGTGTACTATGTTCTTTTGTCTCTATTTTGTGATCTTTCATTTCTGCATCATAGGTTTTAAATGTCCTCCTTTAACTTCACGCAAATATTATACATGGAAAGATATTGCATGGAGTAGATTAATGGAAAAAGGATATAGTTTGTATGTTGATGGCACAATCACTAAACCTACTGATGCTAAAGAACTCATTGATTGGACAAATCTAGACCATCAGGCTTTAGGTGTAATTAGGAGTTGTGTACATGGGGATCTTTTCTTTCACATTAAAAATTGTTCAGAATCTAAGGAAGCTTGGGATAAACTTGAACAGTTGTATGGTAAAGTGGATGAAGAAAAGGGATTTCAGATTGAGGATGATCTACTTCTCTTGAATCCTAAGAATTATGACACAATTCAGGATTATCTCATCAAAGTCAATGAGTATAGGGCACTACTAAATGATTATGGAAATCCCATAAAGGATGATAGGTTAATTCATCACATCTTGAAGAAGCTACCTTCCGAGTACGCCAACTTTGTTTCAAGTTTTAATACTCACAAGTTGACCATGGGATCTGCTTACCAGAAGCCTTCCTTTGATGGCTTTGCAAACATGTTGATTGTTGAACAATCTCACTTGGTGGATTTTGGCCTTCTCAAGTCATCTAAGACCAAAGCCTTAGTAGGCAGTGATGATCAGAAATCTAGTCAAGGGGGAAAACACAATCTAAGACACAACATGACTCCTCTCAACAAGGTGGTTCTTCTTCAAACAAGAAAGGAAGTAATGAAAAGAAGGACAAACTCTTTTGTGCATATTGCAAAAAGCCAAATCATGACAAGCATCATTGCAAAACAAAAAGAATCTATGAGTTAGAAAACTACTCAAGAAAAATAGAATTCAAGTGCCAGGTACTTCCAATGATTCTAATCCTACCTCTTCGAAGGGTAAAGGTCAAGCACTTATGGCAAACACAAATTCTTTTTTAGAATGGATACTTGACTCAGGTGCCTCTTACCACATGAGTTCTTCCAAGCAAGATTTTTCTTCATTGAAGTAGTCACAGGTACCACACATCTTCATGGGAGATGATGTAAAAATGGAAATTGAAGGGAAAGGACATGTAGAAATGGAAGATGGGGAATTCAAAGATGTTCTCTACGTTCCCAATCTAAGCTCTAATCTCCTATCAGTTTACCAAATCACTCACCTTGGAGATGGTCATAAGGTTGAGTTCCTTCCCGATTCAATGATGGTGCAAAGTCTCAAAGATGATTCATTGGTAGCAGTTGGGAAAGCCAATGATGACAAGAGGTTATACTCCTTCTCCCACTTTGTGCCTAAGAGTTCTTCTCAAGCCTTGTTAACTCACTCTACTAATTCAAACAACAATTTATGGCATGAGCAGTTTGGTCACCTTGACTTCCGCTCTCTTTAGCAGCTTTGCTCAAAACACATGGTCAAAGGTCTACCTAATATCAGCTTTTCTAAGGGAGAGTGTTCATCTTATTCAGTGGATATGAATCTCAAGGAGAAGTATGATAAAGGGAAGTCTTCTCAAGCTCTAGTTGTTCTTCAGCTAGTTCACATGGTATTAGCAGGACTGTTTGCAGTGACTTCAATCAGCCAAGGCTGCTACATACTCATATTTGTTGATGACTTTTCAAGATTCACTTGGGTCTTTTTCCTTCACCATAAGAATGAAGTAGTTCATAAGCTTCAAGAATTCAAGGCTCATGCTGAACACAAGTTAAGGAAAGCCATCAAAGTAATAAGAGTGGACAATGAGAATAGATATGTAGATAGAAGACTTAAGAACTTTTGCAAAATTGAGGGCATTGATCTTCAAAACTCACTAGCATTTAGTCCGCACAAGATAGATGTTGTAGCTATGAGGATAAGGACTCTCAAGACCATGGCAAGTTGCATGATAAAGGCCAAATCTCTCGATCCTACACTTGAAGTTGAAGCCATTAGCAGTGCTACTCACATACTTAACAGGTCTCCTCATCCAGCCTTAGATGGCAAGACTCCTTTTGAGGCATGGTACGGAAGAAAACAAGTTGTGAGTCACCTTAGAGTCTTTGGTTGTCTAGCATGGGCAAACCTATCTTCCAAGAGTTGCAAGGCACCAACACCCAGGCCTTGTACCTTTATTGGTTATGAATACAATATGAAGGCTTATAGACTTATGGATCCAGAGACTCATGAGATTTTTGTGGAGAAGGATGTTCATTTTGAGGAAAGTTCTCCGAGCTTGTCCTCTACTCCTCTCCGCACTTCATACACAGTGGAAACTGATACTGACACCAACGATAGTGCTTCAACAGTTTCAGACATGTGGGGTTTTGTCGACAGTTGCAGTGAGAGGTCACATCAGTCTAGTCCACATGCTTACATTGCCATAGTGAAAGGTCCACCTCAGCATGGAACATCTCATCTTCCAGCTCTAGCTTCACTTGACTTGGGAGACAGATTTGAGGACACACATCTTCTCATTGATGATGATAATTCTACAATTTTTGTGAGGGCTCACTTTGACCCTCAAGTCCATTCTCTACATGATCAATCTGCACAAGTTGGCATGATTATGGATCCTTATGAACAACAATTAGTAGAGATCTCTTCGTCAATTGAGGAGATAAGTGGTTTAGTTGAACAGGTTCAACAAACATCCTTGCCAAATCTGCATTCATTCTTTTCAGCACAGTTGGAAGGGGTGAACTTCAGCATCAGTACAGGGATACTTGAGTAGGTTTTAGGGCCAACACACATCTTTATCAATGTACCTTTGCCACTGTTTCTTCCTAAGGGGAGGAACACCATTCTGTATTCATGGACCAGCTTCTTCCTGAGAGCAGCTTTCACTTGTTGGAATTCTTCTTTTGGGGGGGGAGCCTCTTCTGTCTCTCTTCCTTCTTTCATTCCCTTTTGTATATACTGGATGTATGTCATAATGGGGGGGTCTTGATTACTCCATCCATTGATGCATCCTCTTTCATCTCTCTTTTTGGGGGAGGGTTTTTCCCATGAGGTTTTCCCTCTTTCCCCGCTTTATGGGAGATTGCACTTCATTATGTACATGGGTACCTAACATGGCCTAGTAGCCGGGACCCATTATGCATCTTCATCCTAGTTCATAAGCTTAAGGGCATTCCCCTAAGTTGCACTTAAGGGGGCGTGTTGGTGTAAATACGTACTTTACTATTTACACTTACTTAAGTTTACTTAGGTTAATGCATTATTTAATTATTTTGCATTATTTGATTATTTTTATTTATGAGACACTTAGGAGTTTGCACACCTTGTGATTTGTCATGTTGACAACACAGGAGTATGCACCTCTATTTGAGCACATGGTCTCTACAACACTATTTTGCATGTCCCACTCTTGTAGGCTTATCCTCTCATCACCGCACTTACTTCCGTGCTTAATGGAGGATAATCCATATTTGGTGGACATGTACTTGGTTGTATGACACTTCATGATGCTAACTTCTATGCATTCTAGAAGCTCTCCTGAGGCCTTTATATTCAAGCACTCCTAGTGTACTCCTAGCATCATATTATTGAATACATTGTTATTCTGATCATACTCTCTCCATTTTTGGTCTACAATTGTGCTTGTGGTTGAGTTCTTAGTTTTTGGGTGAATTTTTCCCTTAGGCAAATTCTTACATTTACAAATGACTATTAGGTCAACCTTAATCCAAAGGATTTACCGTAGACTGGTACAATGATTAGAAAGTAATAGTAAGGCTTGACCTGATAACAAATTACAACTCACTTGTAGATTAGAGATATTTGTTTCATTCATCCATTTTTCTTGGCATTCACATGCTTTAGCTCTAGTAGCTTGTTCACCCTTCAAGCATTCATTCTCTTAATCCTTATTTATTTGCATGCCAATTGTAGTCTCTTCTGTTTGGTCATTGAATGAAGCAATACCCTAGACTCTTTGTCTTCCTTAGGTTGTTGCACATGACAACCTTTTCTTTTGACCAACTCTCTCTATAAATAGAGAATCAAGATCCTTTTTCACTTAACCACAATTGTCCATTTTAGGGTTAGGTAAGATTACATAGGATATAATGAATCTACCCACTTTTCTATTTGGTTCCTCTAGAAACTTCTTCTTAAATCTTCCTTGAATAAACCTCAAAATGGTTTATCTTGAATTTTGTGCAACCAACTCATCATAGTTATCTTCCACATGCTTCACACAATTCAAGAAAAAAAATAGTCAGCTCAAATTTGTCAAATCTATGATTTAACACAAATACTAGCACTTGAAATCAATATGTTGTCACTCGATTTCTATATCACTCTTCCACTCAATCAACACTATTTTACTTGGAAAACACTAAAGTTTACTGATGCTTGGAATCAATTAAACTTTACTCAGCTTATAGTAACAATCACTCAGCTTGCACTGGTTTTTATCTTTTCTTGGCACCTTTGTTTTTCACTCAACTTCCTCTAATTTTTTCTCGGCTTGCATTGACCATTTGACAAGGCTCAGTAGACACTTTTCATACTTGATCTTCTTCTAGTCTTAACTTGAGTAATATTTTATTTTATACTTTAAGTAGATAAACAATTCACTAGAGTATCAATGTCTTACTTGGTCTTAGAGCTTCTTTTACATACCAAATAACTCAACCTTTCTCTAGCTACTATTGTTATCTCCTCTTTTCAAATCCTCTTCATTAATCAACTAAATGATAGCTTTCAAACCAGAAAGAAATTGTCTCACCAGCAAGTTCGATATCATTAACAAAATAATAATTATTCCATTATAGATTCTTCACTTCAAAACAATCTTATATCAACACTTAGTTCACTTACATTCACTCATGGTGGACCACTTGCAGCTGAAGAAATGAATTCCATATCCCCTATTTCTAGCCCACCCAATAATGGGATCTCACTTTTTTCTCCAAATAAGAAATATCCTAGCTTCTTTTGAATGCTTAAGAAATGGAATTATCAAGGTAAAGGTTTAGGAACACATGAGAAAGATAAAATGGAACCTATCCATGTTAACAATCATCCACAATCTTATGTTCTTGGCTACAAATCTAAAGGCCCTTCATCCAAAAATGTCAATACACTACATCTTAAATCCAATCACACTTCCAAACCCACCATCTCATCTTCCCATAATTCCTCTAGTACATTTTATGCCATCCGCCCTCTACCATCATTACAACCCAAAACAACCTATCATATCCATCCTTCCCTCCTTTAAGACTCTCTTTATCAAGATTAAGAAGAGCAATTCACAATCTTCCCCTTAAAGATATTCTCTACCAAATTCCCAATGCAACTTCTTTCTTGATTTTTCTCCTCTATATATTTCAAAATATTAAACCTCCATATCACATAGTATGTCTTGTAGGAGTGTGGAGGTAATGAATCTACACTTGTATTGCTTGACAAGGTCCAAAAGTTCATTGCTATCTCTCTTTTCCTTCTTGATCTCTTTGTTTTCACATTTAGGCCTTATAGCCTTTTTGAGCCCTAATTAGGCCTCTTTTCCTATCTTTCAAATATTATTCCAATATTGTCCATGCCTTGATTGGTTCCTTCAATCACCCACTACAAGAATCAACTCACATTCATCAAATTCCTTATGTTAGGGTATACAAAATAGTGTTTATAATGAAGAATGATCAATAAAATATCCAATTACCTTCATGCCCTTCTTGTGTCTTATTTTCCTCATATCTCCTTCATGATCTTTACTATTTTTTAGGGCTTGTTGGGGGCTCAAATTTTTGAAGTTGATGATGTCATGCTTTCTACTATTAACTTTAGCCTTGAGAGCTATGTGGAGTCATATTTTGTACACCTAAATTTTAAAATTTTAATTGAACTCATGTTTTATCTTATTTGTTCCTCTTATGGTAATTTTTTTCTACAATAGGGTACCCCACATAGCTCAAGGTTGGGAGAAAAGTGAAATAAATCACCGAGCACACCCACAGAAATAATGTATTAAATACATGTTAAGTTAATAGTTTGAATTTTTTTATGAATGAATGTATATACATGTACTCAATATTGATGAATATGTTCTTACCTTTTTTTTAATATATTTAGAAACAATTGTCTTTTGTAGAGTTGATGGATGCACTTAACAATGCTAATGTTCAAGATAGGAAAGAGGTAAAATTTTCATATTTTATTTAAATTAAATTTCATCACTATCATAACATGTTATGTTTCTTCATCCAAGAAATTGTCAAAGTTGTCTCATCAATGGTGTTTCCTCCTATGAGTATTGGACATGCATATAAGGGTATGTTATGCATTTGTTCTATATGTTAGAGTAATAAAGTATTTTCTTATTAATTAAATCATATTGATTTAATTATTAAGTCACTTATTATCTCTAGTTTACTTAAGCTAAACTTTGGGCATATAATAATTAATTATTTTATTAATTATTATCACATGCAACCCAAGTTAGTTACCTATTAGGGTTTTGATCTCCTTTTATAAGGATTGATCTCTTTGTAATTTATTCATTCAATTTTGATAATAGCAATTTCATTTTTGCACATCAAGAATGTCTCTTCTGTGGATCTTTGAATTCTAGCCTTCATAGCCTTTTTCTTCTCTCGTCTATGATATGTGTTTACATGTAAGTGATTCTTTGGAGTTGTGGGGTTGATCGTTCATCAACTTCAACATGGTATAAGGGCTTTAGATCTAGATGCCCCTATTCTGGTTATGAGAAGTTTGACTTGGCTCTTAGACTTGTGCTTTTTTCTTTCAGATGGTTTCATTTTTTAGAGTTATTTTGTATTGAATTTGGGGGTTATGGGTCACTTTAAGCCCAAATGGACATCACCGTTGAGTTGAGTGCCCAAAAACACCTATTTTCATATATAATTTATCCAATTTGGACATAGTTGGAATCTGAAGCAAAATAATATTGCTTCTAGATTGGGCACGTTTCTTAAGGTGGTAATTTTCTAAATTTTGTGATGCAAATCAAGATTTTTTTAGCACAAAATTGAGATTTTTGGCATGGGAATCAAAATTTCTAGTACAAAAATTGAAAATTTTGGGTATGCAAATCAAGATTTTTCAATACACAAATTTTTAAAAATTGCATGTAATCGAGATTTTTCTTACTCTAACCAAAATATTGGTATGCAAATTGAAGCAATTTGGTAGGGTAATGTCAAATTTGGCACAAACCTTGAGGTAATTTTTGGTACTAGTGGGCAGACTTCTCAATGTATTCTAGTATAGATCTTGAGGCATCACTTTTTTTTTGCTTTCCTAGCACTTTTTTGACCTACCTATGGTTTTTGGGTCATAACTTGCTCATCTGGACTATGTATTTCGCAAAGAAAAAATCATCGGCAAATTCGTTCAAAGCCTATCATGATAGTGCAGTTTATTTTGATTTTTGATGTTGTCTGGTTGCCAATTTATGTAGTCAAATTTAGAGGTTGTATTTTGCACTCTGGGAGACATATTTTGAGACATTCTATTTTCAAAATTCTACTCCAGGCACATTGATGCAGGAGCATCCTAGGTTACCTTGTTATCCTACTCATTTTTGTTCATTTTGCACTTAGTTGGTGCCAAGTTACCATAGCACTTAGTTGGTGTCGAGTTACTATAGCACTTAGCTGGTGCTGAGTTACTGTAGCACTTAGTTGGTGCTGAGTTACTGTAGCACTTAGCTAGTGTCGAGTTACTATAGCACTTAGTTGGTGCCAAGTTACTATAGCACTTAGTAGGTGTTGAGTTACAGTATCTGTCGAGTATCAACATTTGGACGTGATTTTTTCCAGCTGACTTGTGAGATTTATTTCGATCATGATATTTATGTTAAGATCTTTTCTTAAGTTGTGTCTAAACCATTGTTCATTCAGCCTTCCTCTTATGTAATGTTCTAGAATGATCTGTAAGTTGTTTTAGCAAGTATATATAGAGTGTTTTTACTTAGAGTTAGGCAATTTTTTGAAGAGGATTGCATAGCAGAACTGGAAAGTGCATATTTTTTGTTGGATCTTTAAATGTGAATGTATTTGTATTTGGTCGTAACCTAGAAGGCCTTATAGTTGGGCATGTACAAAGATATTTTGATGAATCAATAAAAGTATTCTTTGGTAGTTGTTCTTTGTGTTTGCTTCCATTGTGTTAACTCTTGTAGAGTGGTTTAGATAGCTAGGTGAGCATTTGGCCCTAGTTATTCATCCCTTCCCTATGTCAAGTGGTATCAAAGCTTGAGGTTCATCCTTGTGGAGATTGGATCGCGTAGAACCCTGATTTGGATTTAGTTATAGGGTGGCAAATCTGTAGATTTGACGTATAACTTGTAGAGCATTATGATCTTATAGGAACCTAATTTTTAAAGATGGTTCATGGTAGAGGAAATACTGATAATACCATATTGGATAAATTGAGACAAATTGCAACCTAATTAGATGCTATGGAGATAGCCCAGAGGAGAGGAGCACATCTTGATGATGTAAGTGATGATGAAGCAACAACATCAAACCATAATCCAAAACCTAAAGAAGATCAAGATGAGGAAAGATTGTTGTGAGTGTTGTTTAGAGAAAATTCAAAGCCTGCTATAGAAGTTGTTCCTTATGATGGAAAATTGGATACCAATGTTGTGTTGGATTAGATCTCAGATATGGAGAATTTATTTGAGTATGAAAATACTCATGATAATAGAAAGGTAAAAATTGCAGCCACTAGGTTGAAAGGTCATGCATCACTATGTGGGAACATTTGCAAATTGATAGACAATGGAGAGGAAAGGAGAAGATCAAAACTTGGCCAAATATGGTGAATAAGGTAAAGAACAAATTCCTTCCTGCTGATTACCAAGTTAGCTTGTTGAGAAAGATGCAAAATTTGAAACAAAAGGACATGACTGTGAAAGAGTATATGGAAGAATTCTATAGATTGGACATTAGATTTGGACATGTGGATGATGATGTTGAGAAAATTGAAAGGTACATAAATGGATTGAGATCTAGAATTCAAGATGAAATAAGTTTTGTGAAATTGGAAAGTGTTCAAGAATTATATCAATATGCCTTGAAAGCTAATGTGATCTTAGCAAAGAAGCATGAACAAAGACAAAGAGGTAGAGGTGGTAGATTCTAGAGAGGTAGAGGTAGATCTTATGGTGAAGGTGGTAGATCTAATAGTTTTGTGCAAGATAAAGGAAAATCTAAATGGAAGAATGATGACAAAGGAAAGATTGAATAGAAAAGTGGTAATTCTTATCAAGAAAGTACTAATTCTTACTGAGGAAGAGGTAATTCTTATTCTAGAGGTAGATTTCATGGTAATTGTTTCAGATGTGGTAAAGAGGGACATAGATCTTTCGAATGTAGATCCTCTGAAGGTGGGCAAGGTAATAGAAATGCTATGATTCAAGGAGATGATGAGGGTTCACCAAGTGGACCTAAGGCTGTAGAAAATCTAATGGTGAGAAGAACCTTATGTAATAAGGGAAGTGATGAGGAACCTATTTTAAGGAGAAGTCTTTTCAAGACAAGATGTAAGATGACTGGAAAATTTTGCAAAGTGATCATTGATAGTGGAAGTTTGACAAATTTGGCATCATGAGAGTTGGTTACAAAGTTGCAATTATAGAGGCTGAAGCATCCTTAACCCTATCATGTTTCATGGATCAAAGATGGGCATAAGGTATTGGTAAGTGAGCAATGCCTTGTGAAGTTCAAGGTTGGACATTACTTTGATGAAGTTTTGTGTGATATTATCCCCATGGATTGTTCTCATATTTTGTTGGGTAGACCTTGACAATATGATAGATATGCTATGCATGATGGAAGATTGAATCAATATACTCTTTGGGTGAATGGGAAGAAACAAATATTGCTGCCTTTAATTGAAAGTACAGATGAGGTTAATTGTACTACTATAAAAATTTGCATGGTTAATGGTACCAAAGAATCCAAGTTGTGTCAATAGTACTGAAGTGCCAGAAAATAGTGTTAACCAAGTGCTAGTCAGTGGTGACCAAGGGATAGTTGGTAGTATTGATCGAGTACCAGAAGAAATTACTAAATTATTGAATGAGTATAAAGAGATTGCTACAAAGGATATACCTGAAGGTTTCTCTCCAACAAGAAGTATAAGTCATTTTATGGATCTAATTCCCGAAGCTATTTTGTCAAACAAAGCACCATATAGATTGACACCTAAAAAGAATGAAGAACTTAATAGACAAGTGCATGAGTTGTTGCAGAAAGGTTTGATTAGAGAAAAATTGATTCCATTTGTTGTACCTATTGTATTAGCACCTAAAAAGAATGGAGAATGGAGAATGTGTACTAATTCTAGAGCTATTAACAATATAATAGTGAAATATAGGTTTCCCGTGCCAAGGATGTATGACATAATGGATTGTTTCAGTGGAGAACAGTATTTTACCTAGATTGATTTGAAGGGTGGCTATCATTAGATCAAAATTAGAGAAGGTGATGAATGGAAGACTACTTTCAAGACAAAAGATGGTTTGTATGAATTTTTGGTTATGCCTTTTGGTTTGACTAATGTACCTAGTACTTTCATGAGGTTGATGAATGAAGTTTTGAAAAGATTTTTGGATAAGTTTGTGATTGTTTATTTGGATGATATTATGATATTCAGTAATACTAAGGAAGAACATCTTGAGTATATTAGACAAGTATTGTAGAGGTTGAAAGAGGAAAAGTTGTTGATTAATCTAAAAAAGTGTTCTTTTATGCAAGAGGAGATTGTGTATTTGGTATTTGTGATTTCAGCTGATGGATTAAAGATGGATCCTAAGAAGGTTAAAGCAATTTTAGAATGGCCTACCCCTAAGAATGTGGGTGAGGTAAGATCATTTCATGGTTTGGCTAGTTTTTATAGAAAGTTTATAAAGAATTTCAGTGCTATTTGTAATGTTATGACTGAAACAATGAGGGGAGATAAAAAGGAATTCAAGTGGACACATGGAGCTGATAAGAGCTTTGAGACTTTGAAACAAAAGGTTGTTGAATTACCTGTATTGGCTTTACTTGATTTCAACAAACTATTTCAAGTTGAATGTGATGCAAGTGGTAATGTAATAGGAGTTGTATTAAGTCATGAAGCTAAACCCATTTCTTTCTTTAGTGAAAAGGTTAATGATGCCAAAAGGATGTATTCTATGTATGATCAAGAATTTTATGCTATTATTCAAGCATTGAAGAAGTGGAGACATTATTTGATTCCTAAGGAGTTTGTGCTATATACTAATTATAAAACTTTACAATACTTGAGAAGTCAACATAAATTAAATTAGAGACATATGAAGTGGGTTGAGTACTTGCAAAGTTTCACATTTGTTATTAAGCATAAGAGTGGAGTTACTAACAGAGTTGGTAATGCATTAAGTAGAAGACATTCTTTTTTTACTGAAATGAATGTTGAAGTTCTTGATTTTGATGAAATGAAAAAGTTTTATGATGCTGATCCTATTTTTTTTGAAGTGTGGAGAGAGTGTAGAGCACCAAATCTGACAAATCACATAAGTAAGTCTGATGAGTATTTCATTCAAGAAGGTATGTTGTTCAAAGGTATTCAATTGTGTATTTCTAGAAGTTCTATGAGGTTGAATCTAATTAAGAAAAATTATAGTGGTGGATTGGCTAGAAATTTTGGAATTGATAAGACATTGAGTTTGCTGAAAGAGAAGTATTATTGGCCACAAATGTATAAGAATGTTTAGAAATTTGCAAGGAGTTGTGGAGTTTGTCAAATTGCAAAAGAAGTAAGTCAAAATACTAGTTTTTATACACCTATTATTGTTCCTGAGAAACCTTGGAGTGACATCAGTATGGATTTTATTCTTGGATTACCAAAGATAATAAAGGTGTATGATTCCATTTTTTTTTGTAGTGGATAGATTTTCTAAGATGTCTCATGTCATACCATGTAAGAAGACATCAAATGCAGAGCATGTTGCTGAAACTTTGTTTAAAGAGATTGTGAGATTACATGGATTACCAAGAAGTATGATTTCTGATAGAGATAGTAAGTTTTTTGGTTATTTTTGGAACACTTTGTGGAAGAAGATGGGTATTGAGTTGAAGTTTAGTTCTACATTCCATCCACAGATAGATGGACAAATAGAGGTTGTGAATAGAAGCTTGGGTAATTTGCTGAGATGTTTAGTTGGAGATAAGCCAAGTAATTGGGAAGTAGTGTTGGCACAAGTTGAGTTTATATATAACAATTCTATGAATAGGAGTATAGGGAAAATACCTTTTGAGATTGTTACTAGAATCCAACCTAGAGGTATATTAGATTTGAGAGATGTTGCAGGTGAAGAAAAGAGAAGCACTACAAGAGAAGAATTTGTTGATTTTATGGAGTCTTTGCAGAAGGAAGTGAAGTTGAGGTTGGAACAAAGTAATCAGAAGTATAAGGAGAATGTTGATAAGTCTAGAAGACATCATGGTTTTGAATATGGTGATGAGGTGATGGTTCATTTAAAGAAAAAAAAATTTCTATTAGAATATACAATAAGCTGAAGATGAACAAATTTGGAATTTGTAAGATCTTGAAGAAGTTTGATAGTGGTAATGCTTATGAAGTTGAGTTACCTGATGACATGGATATATATCCTATATTCAATATTGCTGATTTGTATGAGTATCATGAGTCATATGATGAAGTTGTTGTATTAGAAGATTATCCTAAGAAGCAAATTGAAGAAGTTGAACAGATATTGGATCAAGAGTTGGCAAGAGCACAAGAAGAAAAGATTACTATGAATATTTGGTGAAGTGGAAGAATAGGCTTACTGAAGATGCTTCATGGATTTATCAATGTAAGTTGGATTCAACTCAGATTATAATATCTCAATGATTTAGCAGAATCATTTCTTTCAACCCCGTTTGTCTAATGTAGGAGCATCCTAAGTTACCTTGTTATCCTACTCATTTTTGTTCATTTTGCACTTAGTTGGTGTCGAGTTACTATAGCACTTAGTTGGCACCAAGTTACTATAGCACTTAGTTGGTGCCATGTTACCATAGCACTTAGTATGTGCTAAGTTACTATATGTAATGAGTGTCAGCATTTGGACATGATTTCTGCGAGTCTGCTTGCAGGATTTATTTTGATCATGATATTTATGTTAAGATCTTTTCTTGGGATGTGTCCAAAACATTATTGGGGCGACCTTCCTCTTATGTAATGTTCTAGAATGATCTATAAGCAATTTAAGCAAGTTTATATAGAGTGTTTAGGCTTCGAGTTAGGAATTTTTTTGAAGAGGATTGCAGAACATAACTGGAAAGTGCATAGTGGCTGTTGGATTTTTGAATGTGTATGTATTTGTATTTGGCCATAACCCAGAAGGCCTTATAGCTGGACATGTATGAAGATATTTTGATGAATCAATAAAAGTACTTCACTCTTCTTCCTCCTTTGGTTGTTGTCATTGTGTTAACTCTTGTAGGGTGGTTTAGATAGTTAGGTGAGTCTTTGGCCCTAGTTATTCATCCCTTTCCTATGTGACACATCCTATTCATTTTTTTATTTTTCTACATTCAAATTGATATCCTAATTGTTTCATGTCCAAAGATCAATTTTATTGTTTCAGATGTTTTTTCATTGGTTGTATCTATTGTATCAGCCTTATGTCTATTTTGATCTTTGTTGACATCCTTTTGTAGTACTTTTGCAAATACACTAAGATAAAATGTCACTCTATTGCATTTTGGGATCTTGCATATAATTGTGTTTTGTTGTACTCACACTACTTTATAAAGTGCCTTGGGGGATTTCATGTTGCATATTATCCATCTTCCTTTGTCAAGTGAGTGTTCCTTCCTTGATATTAGCCTTGTGATGTGTTGATGACATGTACCAATATAGGTGTTTGTACTTCTTTTGCACTCTCAATATTCCTGGTTCTTCTTTCTATAAGAGATATTGCATTCAGTTTCAGTGTTCATGTCTTACCTCTTAGCATTATAGGGGGGTTATATTGCTTCTATAGCTTTCTTGGTTTGATGGAGTGAGCTATGTATTCAGTATTTGATCCTATGTACTAGTAGAGTAATAAGATATTGCCTTATTAATTAAATAATTTTTAATTTAATTATTAAATGACTTATTATCTCTAGTTTACTTAGCCTAAAATTTGGGCATAATATTTAATTTTTTAAAAAATTATTATCATGCAACCTAGGTTTAAACTTTTAGGGTTTCAATCTTCTTTTATAAGGATTAATCTCTTTGTAATTTATTAATTCACTTTTGATAATAGAAATCTCTCTTTTTGCTCATAAAGAATGTCTCATCTATGGGTCTAGGAATTCCAACCTCCATGGCTTTTCCTTCTCTCTTTCTGTGAAAAGTATTTGCATGTAAATGATTCTTGGGAGTTGTGGAGTTCATCTTTCATCAACTTCAACATGGTATCAGAGCTCTAGATCTTCATGCCCCTATTCTATTTATGAGAACTTTGTCTTGGCTTTCAAATTTATTTTTTGTATTGAATCTGGAGAGTCACAATTTTTTGGTGCACTTTGAGCCCAAATTGACCTCACCATTAAGCTCAATGTACACAAAAACCCCTATTTCCATATAAAATTTGTCAAATTTGGACACAGTTGGAATTTGAGGCAAAATAATATTGCTTCTAGATTGGGTACGTTTCCTGAGGCGATGATTTTTTGGTTTTTAACCACTTTCCAAGGTGGCAATTTTCAAATTTTTAGGACACAAATTGAGGTTTTTGGCACATTTTTTGAGGTGGCAATTTTTTGAATTTTTGCATACAAATCAAATTTTTTGATTCAAAATTTGAGATTTTTGGTACTTTTCCTGAGACAGTGATTTTCATATTTTTGGTACACAAATGCATTTTTTTTGTTTCCAAAATTAAGATTTTTGGCGTGTTTTATGAGGTAGAGATTTTGTGATTTTTGGCACGAAAACTGAGATTTTTTAATATGTAATTGAGATTTTTTGATATACAAATCAAGATTTTCATCACACAAATTGAAATATTTGGGTACACATATCAAGATTTTTTTTGTACAAATTGAGACAATTTTGGTATGGACATGACACACTTTCCGAGGTAGTTCTTGGTATTGGTTGGCACAATTTTTGGGGCATCTAGCATGGATCCAGAGGCAGCAATTTTTTTTCTTTTCCAAGACTTTTTTGGACATACATGTGGTTTTTTGGCCATAACTTGCTCATCTAGTTTTTGTTTTTTGCAAATGAGATATTGTCAGAAAGATGATTCTAAGTTAGTCATGAAGGTGTAGTTTATTTGGATTTTTGATATTTTTTGGTGGCCTATTTAGGCTATCAAAGTCAAAATTTCTATTTTTCACTTTGAGAGACATATTTTGAGACATTCTATTTTCTAGATTTTGCTCCTAGCACATCCCATTCATTTTTTTTTTTTTTGCATTTTGATGAATATCTTGGTTATATTAGGTTCAAAGATTGATTTTATTGTTTCAAATAATTTTTCATGGGTTATATTATCTATTGTATCAGCCTTATGTCTTTTTTGATCTTTGTTGACATCTTTTTGTAGTATTTTTGCAAACACACTTAGATAAAGTGTCACTCTATTGCATTTTGGGATCTTGCACATATTTGTATTTTATTGTACTAGCACTACATTATAAAGTTCCTTGGGGGTTTCATTTTTTACATATTCACCACCTTCCTTTGGAAAGTGAGTGTTCCTTCTATGACATTAGCCTCATGATGTGTCGATGGTGCATGTCATTATAGGTGTTTGTACTTCTTTTGCACTCTCGATGTTCTTGGTTGTCTTTTTGTAGGAGATATTGCATTCAGTTTCAATGTTCATGTCTTACTTCTTAGAATTATAGGGGGCTTATATTGGTTCTATTTCTTTCTTGGTTCAATGGAGTGAGCTATGTATTCAGTATTTGATCCTATGTACTAAGTGATTGCAGTGGTTGGAAACCTAGGTATTTTGGTGAGATGGACCATTTACCATATAGACATTCTTTCATTACTATTTTTGGAGGTTGTAAAGGTACCTTTCATATTTGATTGATCATCTCTTTAGACTTAGTCTTCTCTACCTAGTCATATTATATATAGTGGAGATTCTTCAGATCAACAGTTTGGCAGTGTTTGCAACTCCATGCTTCAGTGGTGTTCTTCATGATCATCGTTTTGTTCTTATCTTATGGAACATTTTATTTCCATCTCTTTTTGGAGTCAAGTTTTTCCCATGTGTTTTTCTCTATTTCTCCTCTTTACAGAGATTTGGTTGTGCTTGGGTACCTCATCAGACCTTATTGTCGGGACCCAAATTTTCTTTTAGTAGTAGTTTCTAGGTTTTTAGCTACTCCCTAAGTTTATCTTAAGGGGAGTGTTAGAGTAACAAGATATGTCCTCATTAATTAAACCATTTAAATTTAATTATTAAGTCACTTATTATCTCTAGTTTACTTAAGCTAAAATTTGGGCATATAATAATTAATTGTTTTTTAAATTATTATCATGCAACCTAGGTTTTACCTATTAGGGTTTTGATCTCCTTTTATAAGGATTGATCTCTTTGTAATTTATTAATTCACTTTTGATAATAGGAATCTCTCTTTTTTCTTATCAAGAATGTCTCCTCTATGGATCTAGGTATTCTAGCCTCCATAGCTTTTCTTCTCTCTGTTTGTGACAGGTGTTTGCATGTAGGTGATTCTTGGAAGCTATGGCATTGATTTTTTATCAACTTCAACATGTACTAGGCGACTGCAGTGGTTGGATATGTTGGCAATTGGCTAATTAAGATATGTAATTTTCTTCATTTATAGTAACACATGATTTGCATTCTTGTAGAAAACCTCAAAAATAAAGATACTTAGCTTTTGGTACCCAAAAAATTGTCTACGTATGAAATTGGTTTACAATAGTGTATTGTTTTGTATGTAACTTGTTACTGATGTCATATTATGATTAGTGAAGTTCGATGGAGATAGTATACATGATGATGATGATGTGTACAACCTTAGAAATTAGTATGGACTGGACAAAAAAGAGATATTCATGTTCTACCAGTGAAACAAAATAATAAAATTAAAGGTAAAGGAATTATTTTATTTTCAAAATAATTACTTGACCAATTAGGGCTGACATTCTAGATGTCTACTCTAAGTTAGAAAAGTATATTATGGTCTTAGCTGACCTAGTAGCAATTTGTGAAAAGGCATGGTATTTATGCAAAGGAATCTTGCAAATTCAAATGTGGTGTAATAGTGTGCATTTTTTATTGTGATGCAAAATTTCTATGAAGTGATATATGTGAAGTTGAATCTGAATTGAAGACTGAAAATACAAATCTTAGAGCAAGTCTAACAAAGAAGGCATTTGAATTTGAAACATTGAAAAAAGGTCATGAAGAACTTCATTAAAAAACACTATTGTGAAAGGTGAACTAACTCAGTGCAAGCAACTTGAAATTTTTTATTCTAGCAGAGAAAAGCTTGATGATTCAATGTCAATACAAAGACCTACCTATGATAAGACTAGTCTTGCTTATCTATTTAACATGTCTACAAAGAAACCTAAAATTAGATCAAATCTAAAAGGGAAAGATAAATTTGGTGATAAGATTGAATCCAATCAATCTTCTGATAAATCTAAAGAAGTTGGACAAGACATGGAAGTTGAGATATTGGATGAACCAAAGAAAGTGGAATCTCCTAGGGAAACTAGGTATGAATTTAGAGGTAAATTTTTTGCATGTAATGAAATAGGTCATATGAAAAAAAATTGTACAAATAAATCATTTAATCATGTTACAAATTTTTATTGTCATAATTGTCATGGTATGGGTCATAGAGAAAATGATTGTAGGAAATATAAATATGATCATGATAGTTCAGGAATAGTAGAATGTCTGGAAATACTAACCCTACAAGTAGAAGAAGATCTAATAAGAGGACATTGAGAGAAGGAAGACATTATGAAGAAAGATGGAAGACCATGTGTTATAAGTGTAACAACTCTAACACAGCCTAGAATTGTCATGCACCTATTGATCAATAGAATCTTAGAAGCAAAACTCCAGTATGTTAGTTATACAACAACTTAGGACATATAGTAAAGTATTGTAGAATGGACAAAAAATTTGGAGATAGAAGTAACAATGGAAGAAACTTTAGAATCAGAAGGAACAATGGAAGAAACATCAGAAGTGATAGAAGGAACCATGAAAGGAAATTTGGAACTAAGAAAGATAATTAAGAACAAATGAATGTAGCTAATGAACTTTGAGAAGAACTTAATGAGGCATTTGTGAAGGGATTGAATAATTCAAAATAAAAGTTAAATGATGTAGAGATAGGAAGATTGAAGTCAATAATTGAGTTTGATTCAATTAAGTTGAATTAAGCTTGTTCATAGCACAAGAATTTGAAACTTCATCTAGAGATTGAACTAGAGGTAGCGAAGTTGGGAAAAGGTGTATCAAGATAAGTTTACACTGTAGCTAAGCTCACTTCCTATTTGGAGCTTATCAAAACTTATTATGAAGGAATTAAGAGTTACTATTATGATAGAGAAAGTTAATTCTATGGTAGAAGATGAAAACTATTTTTACAAAGAATTACTTGGAGTGAAGTTACTTCAAGCATTGTCATGATGGAAGGAAGCTATGGTAAACTTCAGATGGCATTTTAAGATTGAACAAAGATTCCAAGTAGATATTTGATTTTGGAATGAAATTGATAGCTTTCTCATATTTGAAAAGTATGCAATTAATGAAAGTTCAAATTCAATGAATAAAATGAAGTATAGTTTGATTACCACTTCATTATGATCACATTAGAAGCATGGAGCACTTAGAAGCGACTTGACAAGACGATTTTGAACTAAACTCTATTTTTGGAAAGAGGTATTTTATCGTTTCTCCATAAAATTTCTTTGATAAAATTTTTATTTGATAGAAGCATGGATATGTCAGTTGTTCATAATGTTGATAATGAGGAAAGATCAAAATTGAAGATCATTTCCATGAAACCCATAGAAGGAACCCATAATTCAAAATTATCCATTACTTTGAACAATGTATTGTATTTGGTAGATATAGGAAGTTATCTTAACAACAAGTTTGAAACTATTGGGAGTGAGGATATGAACAAAGATATGGAAGTTGTCTTTAACCATGATCTGTTAGTTAAGCCTAGATTTGAACATTTGAAAGAACTAGACCTTTTCAAATATAATTTCTACCATGAACTTAATACTGAGAAATGGACATAGATTATACTAAGTAGAATTCATGATGGAAAATTGCAAATGGAATACAATGTAGTTGACATCTAAACTTACCTTATTCATGAGGTAACTGGTCTTAGCAAATAAGGCAATGTACCTATAAGTGAGAAACTAGTTAAGAAGAAGGTTGAGAGCTACACAAAAGTAGTTTATAATAGGAAGGCCATGGTGATCAACACCATTAAACAAGATGATGTAAGATTTCTAAGAATTATCACTGCCTACTCTATATGTGCAAGTTATAAGAATTATGAATTGTTAGTAGGATTCATCTATGTAATGCATAAGATTTGTGTTGAGAAAATACAAGTCAATCTTAGTGAAATTCTAAGAGTGTAACTCCTTGAAAGCTTAGAGAAGATCAAGAGGATAAAGAATGGTGTGTTAGATTCTAGTCATTGATCAATCATATATTCTTTCATGTACTTAAGAGATTTCCATACTTATCAATCACAAAGATTATGAGTAGTGAGAGATGTACCATGGAGAAGATTATAGATGTATGTAGAAGACATCTAGCAGATAAAATCTTGGATAGTGGAAATTTGATCATGAAAACATTTCAAATGGGATGAGATAAAGATTCAGAATTGCACCTATAATTGTAGAAAGATTCAAAGATGATATATGTGTTATGGTTGATACAAATTTAACTCATATTCAAGTAGTAGAACCTTGGGAAACATTCCTTGATCCCTTAGGTTATGATTTAAGTGATAATATAGCAATTGGATATATTGATCTATTATTGAAATCTAAGGACCAGGCTGAGTACAGATTTGGGACATATTAAGAAATTACCCAATTAGCTCATCAAGCATCCTTAGAGAAAGAATCTCACAAGAAGATTGAGACAATAATGAAGAAAGCTCTAACTAAGGCTGATATGACCAAAAGTGAGTCACAAGAAGTTAGGCAGACCATGAAACAGGGAATAATGTATGTACAACCACTATTAGTTGGGCAACCATCTAGTGTGTTTATTGTAGAGATACCTTCAGAATAGAGCATTCCATATGCTACAATATCAGTTGAATAGCCAAGTGAGCTGAAAAGGAAATCAAAAAGATTAGTGGAAGCTGAGTCTACCAAGACTTAAAGAGTCAAGCAATAGGCTATTGGATAGGTAAAAGATAGAAAACCTTGTTGACAATTATGGAATCCAATGAAGGAGAAGAACAAGAACAAGAAGTTAGATAGGTAGAGAAAGTTATTGTTTCTAAACAGTCAGTGGGAAAAGTAAGGAAATCTTGGAAGTCAAAGATCAAGAAGATAAACTCAACCATTGCAAATGACGAGAACTTTGTTCAAATGAACAAATTTTATGATCTATATAATGATATTAAGAGAGATCAGATTGATATCTCTACTATGAGATATATAATTGCTAGCAATCTAAAACTTAAGGATATTGAAGGTACAGTAAATCAAAAAGTCTATGACAAACTTATAAAGAAGAAAGAAAAATCTTGGGAAGAGGATATAGAACTTCAAAAGTCTATGATAAGGACCATATGCAAGATAGATGGTGAGGAAGAAGTCAAGAAATTGTTGGAGAATCTAGCACCTTACTTGAGGAATAAGGTGAGATCATTTCTATTTATGGTAGGTGAGAAGGATAAAATAAGGAATGAAACAACCACATCTATTAGTCAGATGTTGACAGAGTCTAAGGCAGTACCTTCACCAACACCTAGAACTTTGAAAGTGTTAGAAGTGGTGACACTATGCAAATTGATCAGATCAATGTTACTATTAACATTGGTGATACTAACCCTTTTGAGAGTTTAGGACAACCTAAATCTCATGCCGAGGTTATTCAAGATAAATTGAAACAAACTGAAGAGGAAAAGAGGCTATTAGAAGTGAAAAAGAGAAAAATAGAAGAAGCCAAGCAAAAATTTCTTGAAGAAGAGATGAAAAGAAGAGTTGAGAAAGAGAAGAGAAGAAGAGTTGAGGAAGAAAAGAAAACAATAGAGGAGGAAGAAAAGAAAGAGAAGGAAAGAAATGAAAAGGAAGAGAAAGAGAAAGAAGAGAGAAAAGTTAAAGAGGTTGCAGAGAAGAAGCAAAGGGAAGATGAATCTAAACAATCTAGTTCATCTACTCTACTTTTGCTTGCTAGCCTAATAAGTGATGATGATGATTAAACTAACTTGATCTCATCTCTTACAAAACTTATTGAGAATTATAGGAAATTAAAGAGACTACAAAGAACCTTAATAGAGGTAACTAACAGGTTACATAATATTTTGGCAGTCAAGCATACAGAGGCATATCTTGAACAAAGGGCACAAGGAGTATTGAAATCTTTTGATGAGGAATTTATAAATTTGTTGAATGTTGCAAAATCCAAGGCCCAAATTTCACATGATGCTAATTTATTTAGCACCATTATTTTGAATATCAAGAATGATTTGCTAAGTCTTGATACTTTGTCAAGGAATTTTGGAAATGTCAACAAGATGGAAAGGTATTGTACATTAAGTGTACCTTATCTCACAAGTTGACTAAGGATTTTGACTATAAGATTGAAGGAAAGTTGAATGAGCTAGAAGCTCTATCAAAATAGATAAAACAACCTTCCAATAAAGTTGATGACTTTGAAGGACAAGTGGCCAGTGTTCACAGTGATATCAGGAAATTGGAACTTCAGAAGGACCAAATTTTGAAGATAGTATTAGAATTCAAAGAGTCTATTTCTCTAAAGATATCATCTATTAAGACACAGTTGGAGTGTGTAAAAGCCAAGGACACCTATCCTCTAATATTAATGCAGTGGAAATTGCATCATATACCATATGTGCAATTCTAACCTCTATTGAAAAAACCAAGGATACATGGGTAAAAGGTTTGATTAGTCTTAAGGAATTTTTTGATGATTGGATGAAGATATTATTAGCTTAAGGTGGATGATTAGAGTTTTTGATAGTAGATGAATATTTTTTGACATTCTAACCTTTGTCATTGATGTCAAATGGCGAGAAGATGCATAAGAAAATTATAAATAAGGTAAGGGAGAAAATGCAAAGAAGGTAAGGTATATAATCATATCGAAAGGGGCATCATATGTAAGATGGATAAGTTGTAAAAGATAATTAATATATTGATACTGTAATCTTCTAGACAAGTTTTTGTTACTTAGCCAATTTTCCCTATTTTGTTGCCATCAATGCCAAAGGGGGAGATTATTGAAAATTGGCTAATGAAGATATGTAATTTTTGTCATTTAGGGAAACACATGATATACATACTTGTAGAAAACCTAAAAAATAAAGACACTTATCTTTTGGTACCCAAAAAATTGTCTAAGTATGAAACTAGTTTACAACAATGTGTTGTTTTGTATGTAACTTGTTATTGACATCATATTATGATTACTGAAGTTAGTGGATATAGTATACATGTTGATGATGATGTGTAAAACCTTGAAAATCAATACAAACTATAAGGATAATAGATATGCACATTTTACCAGTAAAGCAAAATAGGGGAATTAAAGGTAAAGGAATTATTTTGTTTTCAAAATAATTACTTGACCAATTAGGGCCAACATCCTAGATGTTTACTCTAAGCTGGAAAAGTATATTATGGTTAGACAACCTAGTATAAATTTTTGAAAAGTCATGGTATTTATGCAAAGGACATCTTGTGAATTCAAATGTGGTGAAATAGTATGCATTTTGTATTGTGATGTGAATTTTCTATGAAGTGATATATGCAAAGTTTTGAGAAGCTATTTTTGTGATGTGAAATCAAGCTAAAGATCATCGATTAGTCAATAAAGAAGTTACAACACCTATATACCAAAAGTCTAATTACTTATTTGGCAGTGAGCTCTTCTTGTAATTCGAAGTGCATGTTTGTGTAGTGAGCTCTTCTTGCATCTAGTGTACTACAACTCCTAACAGGGTTGAAATCTCCTAATAGGGATTCAAAGTCTCCTAACAGGGACTCTCTCTACTAAATTTTCTCATTGACTCCTAACAAGGTCCATCCTCCAACAAGAAACATATATATCAGTATATTATCTAGTGGGCATCATCCCTACTGGGGTTTTCCCTTGGCTAGGGTTTCCTTAGTTAACAAAATATGGTGTTATGAGTTATCTTTGTGAATGGTTACTATTACTATTTAGCATTACTTGTTTACTTTCTTATGTATGGTTCAAAGTATTAAATAATATCTAGTTGGCAACTAAATTTTGTAAATTATTGATTCACCCCCCCTAGTAATTCTTATTTCTAACAGGATACCTATGCATTTAAGTGAGATGGATCCTTTACCATATAGACATTATTTCATTCCTATTTTTGGAGGCCATGAAGATACCTTCCATCTTTAATTGATCAGCTCTTCAAACTTAGTATTTTCTACTTGGTCATGTTCTATACGGTGGAGGTTCTTCATATCAATAGTTTGGCAATGTTTTCCTTCTCAAACATTCTTTCCATCTCTTTTTGGAGTAGGGTTTTTCTCATGTGGTTTTCTCTATTTCTTCTCTTTGTAGAGATTCGGTTGTGCTTGGGTACCTCATCAGGTCTTGTTGTTGAGATTCAACTCTTCTTTCAGTAGTGATTTCTAGGCTTTTAACTACTCCCTAAGTTTATCTTAAGGGGCGGGGGGGGGGGGCGTGGGGGGCCGGTGTTAAAGTATTTTCTTATTTATTAAGTCAATTATTATCTCTAGTTTACTTAAGCTAAACTTTGGGTATATAATAATTAATTCTTTTATTGATTATTATCATGCAACCTAGGTTAGTTATCTATTAGGGTTTTGATCTCTTTTTATAAGGATTGATCTCTTTTTTTAATTTATTCATTCACTTTTGATAATAGAAATTTCATTTGTGTATATCAAGAATGTCTCTTCTGTGGATCTCTAAATTCCAACCTCCATAGATTTTTTAGTTTTATAGTACATATATACATATTAAAAAACTGGATTTACAAATGAGTACATATATTTTTTAGTTTTATAGTAATTATCCATAATTTTAGGTTATTAACCTATGTTAATTATATTTTACCTATCACAACACCCTTTGTGACTTCCTATATATTTTTTATCATTTTTTTTAGGAGTCCCAATCATCAAATATGACATAAAACATGATAGAGGCAAGAGGTATGCATGTAGATTCTTAGTTGAAGGCCTCTTGTGATAGAAAAAATGGAATTCCTATGTGTGACATAAATCCCTAATACCTACATCTAAAAGGCTAATATTTTTATCACTTACCATGTAAGTTGTGTCTCATACTAGCATTGATTCATCATTGGTTGTGTCTCTTACTAGCATGGGAGATCCAACTCAGTCTTTAGTATGTTTTTTTTTTTTTTTGCTCTATTTAGAAATCCCTAACACCTACTTCTATAAATCTAACATTTTATCAATTACCATACAGGTTGTGTCTTATACTAGCACTAATTCATTAGTAGTTGTGCCTCCCTCTAGCACAGATCTAGCTTAGGCTCCAATACATATTTGGTTTTTACTTTGTTGATGTTTTGAAACATCATGGTTTCAAATTACCCTGATGAGAATAAAATATATATATAGGGACAGCTACTTCCCATTTGCAACATATCCTTTTAGACATCGAGCCAAGTATAAGGCTAGACCCTTCTTCTACTTTAGGCTGTGCAAAACCTAGACAGGTGGACCTCAGATTCACTTATATGGTACTAGTGCTAAAACATATACTTGAACCTAATAGAGCAGATAAAAAGCTTAATCTTCTAACACTTATGCAAAGATCCCAGACATGAAATAGCTAATAAAATGGCCTAAGAAATTGATGAGCTAAGTGAGGAAATCCTTTTCAATTTCTTCAACATTAAACAAAAAGATGTTTGATTAATGATGTTGATTTTAGAAAAACCCCAAATATGTAGTAGTAAGAACAAGTTGATCTCGTAGCTAATCAGTGCCTTATCTATTGAACAATTCCATGAATCACACACATACATCTATGATATCAGTGACATATTCCATACATCAAGATATCTGATCTATCTTATCACTTTGTGAATCAGACATCAGTGTTCATAAAGACTTCATTCTCATGAAATATCCTTCTCAAATAACCAACAATCCTATCAAATACATCAAATATTTACTTGGCCCTTTGTTCTAATAGAAAAACATATCAGACGTACAACCTTAAGGGGATGCAAATGGGTCTCAATTATTTGTCCCTAAACCACATAAGATTGCATATTACAAAGACAAGAGACGAGAATCAAAATGAAACTAAGGAGATTCTTTCCCATTGTATTCATTTCTTTGAAACTATACATTCATATGAATATAAAATAATTCATAAAACTACTAAATAGATCAGAACTAGCTATATTAGCTTAACTACTACTATTCATACAAGAGAAATATGCTAAAGACTGGAACCATAGTGATGAAAACACATCAAAACTATAACCCTAGTCTCACAGTGAAAACTGCCAACCCTTACAAATGGATGAGAAAGAGAAAGATATAACAAAGGAATGAAATCCCAGATCTAATCTAGAAGTGACATTTTTCCACTTGAATCCTCATTCCCTGCTGCTGTAAAATATCTCTCATCTTTCTACCCATGAAATCCGATATGATTTTCATCATTATTCTGTACCAAACTTGGAAATATCTCTTATGGATGATGAAAAACTTTGTGTTCCCAAAATATCTGAAATGTTGATAATACCTTGATTCAACTAACTTGGAGGTGAGAAAATCCATTTCTAATTACATTCTTACTACCTTTTTATTTTCATCCAATTCACCATTTCTCTAGAAATCAAATCTGAACTGCCCCAACCAAATGAAACTAAAAAATGGATACCTAATACAAATCCTTGCATAACTTCAACCAGTGGCTTCATGTGAAAAAAGAAACTCCAAAAATGGAAAGCTCATTCTCTCCCAATTCTAGCGATATATAATAGTGCCATACTTTCTTAACAGATACACCCACAATCTCAGTTTGTATTTTCGGCTCCTATTATGGCTCTAGTCTACACCTGCTTTTTAAATTTTATGAAAAATTTAATACATAATCTATAGTTCACACTTTAGGTTATATCCTCTTTAAATTTAAAAATTATGCATGGTCAACACTTTAAGGATAATAAAAAATCAGATTTTTGCATTTTGAATTCTTTCCTTTTTATTCCATTCAGGTCAAAAACTTTGACCAAGCTAACACATGTGACCATCTCATTGGCCATCCTGCTACATAGTTATCTAACACCAGGGGCCATGTGGCACCCTTTGATTGGTCTCTAAAGCACTACCACTTGTTAATATATCATTGGTCCTCTTGATGGCCCCATCATTGCCATGTCACCATTCATCTCACACCTGCCAGCTTATTGCCACGTGTCACTTTGTCATTAGCTAGATCACTATACCTACCATGTCATTGCTGAACGGGGCTTGCTGCCACATAGTAGCTAGGCTCTTCCCCATATGTATAGTCAATAGATGTTGACTATGTATGTGGGAATGTGCCCTTCTGATACATGTCCTAGTGTGACATGTAAGCACCTCAGTTTCTGCACTAGGTTGGAACATCCTTGCCATGTGTCATTTAATAATTGGTTCTCAAGTCACCACGTGTTAATTTTTTATTGTTCCTATAGGTCCAATTCATACTAACATTATATCCTTGGGTGACATGTTTTTTCAAAATTTTGCTTATGACACCCACTGGTTGAGTCCCAACAAGCATTTGCTTTTCCTTCAAAAGGCACTTGTCTTCAAGACATTATATGATTTGTTCAAAGATGTATTTAAATATATCAAAATACCCCATCATAAGAAATGTAGAATAAAATAGAATGATCTCTTCATAAAAACTCTCTGCATATAAAGAACATTCATTGACACTGAGGTACATCCTCACTACCTTTGCTAGACCAAAATCCTCCAACCGGGCCATTTTGAGCCTACTACTCCTCATAGCCTCTGACACATGTTTCTAAAGTCAGCAATGTAGTCATTACATAAGTTAACCATCTCCTTGTGATCACCAATGTAATCAAGAAATTGAGAATGGCCATTCTTGCAGTCCAACTAGAATAGCACAAGGAGAGTGTAGCACTTCAGCACCTTCCATCCTCCAATGAGTACAGAGCATGTATGCAGCTTCATCTCTCTCCTTGTGGTTAATTCCACTTGGAATCCAAACTACATTTTTCCCTTCATCCAAACCAATTCTTCAATCTCCAACTGAGAAGGCCCTACCTTTCACGGGGAATCTCTACCCTTTTTACTCTCTCACTGGAGTCACATATTGTCCCTATTAGTGAGCTTGAAAACATTTGGTGTTCCCTTTGTATATTGACGTATAGTCAAGTTCCATTTAGTTAACTTGATATGTCATGTGCTTCATGCTAGTAGATAGAAATGGCATCCCTTTATGCCTTATGCATTCTAGAACTATTGGGCATGGAATGGTGTCTTTCTAAGAAGCTAGATGTGAACATTCCCTAATAGCAAAAACTCATGCCCCATTTTCCTTCTTTCCTTCTGTAATTACCGACCATTCATTCCTATCCCACTTCAAATTGGTCATTTTAAAAGATTTAAAAACCATTCCTAGACATGGCATGTGAGAGGATTGCAAGAGGAAGTCAATTGTTATGTTCATGCTTTTATTTCAAAAACTATTGTCATCTTCCTCTGTGCTATTAATGAATGTGGAAAAAATATACCGCAAGTAAAAATGGGCAGGGTTTGGGTCAAGATGGTGACAATTGGATTCCCTCCAACTAGTTGTAGTTGCACCACCTCTATTCTACTTTATGGCTTTCCTGCCAGTCTGTTGAACTTGTATTTGAATCTTTGGATAGATATTAAGAGCACCTTGGTTGGAATAAAGATATATAGCATGAGATATAGATTGGTCCAATTTCACATCCAATCAGCCTCTTTGCTTCCCTTTTATGTCTTGGACTCATTTCTTAGCTATGCTAGAATTGGAATTCCCCACTTTTGGTTAAATGTTTAAAATATTTTAAACACTTTCCAATATTAGTACTATTAGCACCATGTAAAACAATTTCCTTGCCTTGCTAATTCATCGATGTTGCTAGTGTTTCCCTTATCCACCATTTTACAGGCTAGGGAGATACTTTAAAAATTCTTTATCCTCATCATTGTTAGATGCATCATCACTTTCCTTTTTGGGATACTTCAAACTAATATTGGACATGAACAATGACGGTGCTTTTGCTCATTATTAGATGGTCAGAAAGCACTACAAGCTCATTGATCTGGCAAATTAATTCATTAACTCTTCTATCAAAAGACAAAACACAATATTCTGGAATCTAAAAATAATTTTAAGCAGGATCATTAATCTACTTGGTTTATCATGAACTTCTACTTTGATCCATTTGAGACAATTCAATTCCCAATATCTTATCAGTATGATGGAATCAGTCGAATCCCAAAGTGGGAATTTTTTTTTTTTTCAAACAAATGACATTTTAAACTAGCTCATTCACCATCTAGCATTGATTTGAAACAAATTTGACCATTGGAAAGAATTTTAAAACTCATTTTACATCTTTCTACAAATTATCAACTTCATGCCAAGAGGTCCTCTAACTAGCCTTAAAAACTGACTGAAACACCTTATCAAGTTGTAAAAATAAGCACACTAATTCTCTATTCCACATTCTATTACCGTACCAAATTTCATCTCGTGAAAATATCTAGGTCAAAAGATATTGACCATTAAAGTTCCTTCTTAGAACTATCTGCAAGCAAACATGTCAAAAAACAATAAATCGTGTTCAGATTTGGCTTTGAAAACAGGGAAAACTAACACTTGGAGAAATGAAAACTGGGGAATTGGTTCAATGTCATGAGGAGACTATAAATCTATGATTTGGGCTAATTAAAAATAACTAGGCACATTTTCCAAGCAGTCAAAATGGACTACTTGGATTTGCAAGATAGGAAACATTGGTAGAAAAGTGATTTTTGCAAATGGAATGGACCTAAGAAAGTGTGTAGACAGATTCATCAAGACTTACAAATTGGCACACTTAAAGAATTTTTAAAGTGGAACATAGTGGTACAATCCATTTTATCTAACCTATCCTAGATTCAAAATTATGATATCCCGAACAGGGGTACCAACCAATCTACACTTTATGACACCAGTAAAACTTTACAAATTGCAAATGGAATCATATTTGAAAACTAATCAAGTGGATTTGGCATAAGCTAAAATTAGAAACATAGCAATTCTCTAACCTCTAGAATGTAATGAAAAAGGAATTGTCTCATTTTGGTCAACTAGGTCAAAGTTATAATAAGTCAAATAGGGCCTCCCAAAATTCTAAACAATTTACATCAACATGACAATAATAAATAGCCAACTTTGAGAGATTCAAAACCTAGTCAAAACATATTGAAACAACTTGAAATTTGAAAAATAGGTTCTTTGATATGGATATTAAACACTCTCAAGGTGGTAAGTCATGAAACATAATTGGGTCCAAGATATTCAATTACACTTAGGTAAAAATGTAGATTTGGACATTGCTCAAGACAAAACTTCACAAAATGACTCAAAATGGAAGTTTATCTTCATGGGATGAGTGGATATGCTAAATATAAGGTGTTAGAAACATTAAACACCTGTTAGACCTCAAAAGGACAGCAAGGTACACATGCATTAAAAAGCACTTATAGGGCTTGATTTTAGTAGGGTACTCAAAATCGAGGCTTCAATTTTGAGTCCCAACATACTCCATGCATTTTTTGTCTAGTATTTATTTACTATTAAATTTTTTAATTTTACCATAAAGAAATATATACTAACTGATAAATATCATAAGTTGTGGCTCCTACTAGTAGCACGAGGCATCTTGATTCATCGATAATTATGTCTGCTATTAGCATAAGACATGTACATGAGGTTTTGGTACACATTCCATTATTAGTCCATACATTTTTGGTTTATTAGTATATTTTTACTTCTATAACTTATGTTTTTTTTTTATAAATTCATATAGGCACCTTGAGGACTACACATTGTCTCTCGGCATCATCATTTTCATAGGATTCCTTCTCATCCACAAAGGATAACATTATTGTTATCATTCAGTCCAGGTGTAGAACAAAGAGATCCTAGGTAATCAATGACTCAACTACCAACAAACTACCTGTAAAGCCACATACTACTTCAAAGAGGCTCTATTTTTAGAGTGTAGTAGAGTCATAGATATTGATAAAGATATACATATGTAGTTGTGGTCATTACATGACATTTATATATATTCTACTTTTATATTATATATATTTGATATTTGTATTGTATGCATTCAACATTTGTATGAGATGACATACTTTTGTAACTATATGATTGATATGGCCCAATATTGTTCATTTTGATATAGATTAAATTTGAACTTCCAACCAATGTGTTCGTTGTGTGCATACAAAGTTGTACTTCATCTTGCTTTCTTGCAATTGATCAAGGTCAGTGTGACATGGGTATTGCAAATAAAATGTTTTTTGGATTCGATTGTGTGTATTTTTTTACCATCAACATTTCGAACCATACTACATGATCCATCATCAAGATGAGAAAGTGTAGGATATTAGATGTGTTTTTTTTTACCATCATCATTTCAGACCATACTACATGATCCATCATCAGGATGAGAAAGTGCATCCTGATGATGGATCATGTAGTATGGTCTGAAACGTTGATGGTAAAAAAACACACACAATCAAATCTAGAAAACATTTTATTTACAATTGGATTGTGAAAATTTGATCATGTTAATGGGTACTACAATCAAATTGAAATATGACTTATTTTGATGTAATATGACATGAAAAGAAAAAACATGTAATGATTTTGTGTATTTGTGTCAAACTATTAAAATTATTCAAATAGACCCTTAGTGACACTAGTGACCCTTAGGGACACTTTTTTGGAGCATACTTGAGAATTTTTTATGAACTCTATGGTCAAAATAAGGTTGGCATTAGCATTTATCTGACCAAGCAAAACTAACAAAGAAGATGATTTGATTCCAAGATGAATGATTTGAAAGATATCATCCTTGCTCATTTGAATTGAGAAACTTTGCAACTTTTGGAATTGTATGAGAAAGGGATGTCAAATCTAAACAAAGTTGGATGTCCTAAAACTAAGATCAAAGTTGGATGTCCTAAAACTAAGATAGGCTATTATAGGCCTGGACAATGCAATCCTATTGTACCTAACTATTCATCAATAGCTTGCATGAGATCTAAGATATTCTCACTCAAAGCTAATTTCCCAATGTTTCTTAGTGACCCTCAGGGATACTTCTGTGTAGTGTGCACAAGAATGTTTGGCAAACTCTATGGCTGAAATGAGGTTGGCACTAGAATTTACCTAGCCAATTGGAGCTAATGGAGAAGATGATTTGATCCCAAGATGAAGGGTTTGAAATATATCCAACCTTGCTCATTTTAACTAAGAAATATTGGAACTTTTGGCATTATATAAGAAAGGGATGCCAAATATCAATGAAGTTGGATCTCCTAAAATTGAGATAATATATTTTAGATCCTTACAACATGATCATGTAGCACTTGGTCATTTATCGATACCTTGCACAAGCTCTGAGATATGTCTACTAAAATTTTTCTTCCTAGTGTTGCTTAGTGGCCCTTAGGGACACTTCCATGTAGTGTGCTTGAGAATTTTTGAGGGACTCCATGGCTAAAATGATGTTGGCACTAGTGTTTACCCAACCAACCAGAGCTAATAGAGAAGATGAGTCAATCCTAGGATGAAGGGTATGAAAGATATCTAGCCTTGCACATTTGAACTAAGCAACACTACAAATTTTGGCATTATGCAAGAAAGGGATGTCAAATTAAAAAAAAATTGGATCTCCTAAAACTAATATATTCTATTGTAGTTCTTGATAACACCATCCTGTAGCAACTAACCATTCATTGATACCTCACATAAGCTTTGAGATATGCCTGCTCAAAAATTTTTGCCTAATGTTTCTTAGTGACCCTTAGGGACACTTTCGTGTAGTGTTCTTAAGAATGTTTGAGGGACTTTGTGGCCAAAAAAAGGTTGGCACCAGTTTTTACACAACCAATTAGAGATAATGGAGAGGAGAGTTTGATCCAAAGATAAAGGGATTGAAAGATATCTAGCCTTTCTCATTTGAACTGAGCAACACTGCAACTTTTAGGATTAGGCAAGAAAGGCATGCCAAATTGAAACAAACTTGGACCTCCTAAAATTGAGAAAGACTATTGTAGGCCTCAATAATATAGTCTTGTACCATCTAATAATTTGTAGATACCTTGCGCAATCTCTAAGATATGTCCACTCTAAGATTTTTGTCCAATATTGCTTAGTAACCCTTAGGGATAGTTCCATGTAGTGTTCTCAAGAATGTTTGAGGAACTCCATGTCCAAAATGAGGTTGGCACTAGTATTTATGTGGCCAACTAGATATAATAGAGAAGATGATTTTATCCCAAGATGAACAATTTGAAAGATACACAACCTTGCTCATTTGAACTTAGAAAAATTGCAACTTTTGGCATTATGCGAGAAAGGGATTCCATATCCAAACAAAGTTAGATATCCTAAAACTAATATAGGATATTGTATTCCTCAATAGTGCAATCTTGTAGCACCTGATCATTGGTCAATACCTTGCACAACCTCTAAGATATGTCTACTCAAAGATTGTTGACCAATGTTTCTTAGTGACCCTTAGTAAATAGTGACTAGCTAAATCATTTCACATTCTTGTCATTGTTGGAATGTATTGATGCTACCACCATGTTCAATTGGGAAGTTTTTCCCTAGGTTTGGTACCTCTTTGCCCCTAGCCACCCTAGAATTCTTGTTGAATATCCTACTATCAACGTACCTTATGTTCTCTAAGGGGAAAAAATGCCAAACTTTGACATACTATTTCATGCAAACTAGGGCACTTGTATAGGATTTGTATGTACCTATGGGATCATTTTAGGCCCCCCTAAAATATCCTAACTCAATTTTTGTACACTATAAGTCATTTTTTTAGAGAAATAACTTTTTTTTAATGTAAAACTCATCAGATGCACTTAATAAATAGTGCCTAGGTAAGTCATTTCATGTTCTTCTCATCAAAGGCATCCATATCTATTGTGTCATCATCCTCAACCTCAAAATGAAACTTAGAATCAGTAATGGGACCCAGAAGAAGGCTCTTACACATAATTCAATTATGTGGCAAATAAACATATGAGGAACTGCAAGATGTCCTAACGCCAGCATCATCAACACGAGAAGGCAACAATGACCTATTCTAGGTGACTAGTAGACTATTCAAATGATGAATGGCTCTAAAAGATGTTGCACTAGCCTTAGTGATGTCGTTAGGATGTTTTACTAGAGGAGGGGAAGGGATATTAGGGGGCATAAATATGGTGGCTTTCTTCTTCTTCACCCCGTGTCTATCCTACAAAGCTCCACCTCCTACACGCATATTCAACTTCATGCTCCAATAATTAGCTTTATGCCCTTTGAAAAACTCAACATATAATTTTCTCAATAAATATATGGACACCTCAAAATCATCATGTGGTGGTTTTTCAAAAACCATCTACCAACGATCCCAAAAATAAGTTCTAATGGCCTCATTAATACACCATTTGATTGATAATTTTGGATTTTTAGGGTCAACTTTTATACCATTTTTGGGTTTGTCAAATACATTGGTTAATTATTTTTTACTAATATTAAGGGAAACAACCCCATCATAATCCAAAACATCATCAAACTGGTAGTGCATCTCATCATGCCAAGGAAGAGTTACATCATGTTGCTCGGTAAGGGACTCAATATTAGCCACAATAATATTAAGGGTGGCTAGTATGGGAGATAAACTAGGGATAGTCTTATATGTTTGTTTCACAACCCTAAATTGATTTAGATTTCTTCAATTAGGCCTTGAATTCAAGGAGCATTTTTAGGGGGTAGTGGTGGTTTTGGATTGTTTTGAGGATCATCGTTTGGCGAGGGATTGTTTGGAGGTTGGTTAGAGTTTTCCATGCCCATTTATAATTTAAATGAACATATAATTACAATTTGAATGAACAATTTATAAAACAATATTCTATATTAGCATATATTGAATTTTTAAAATATTTGGACCCACCAATATCCCTTATCATGTGCAATTGCTCCTTTACATTCTCTTATTATAATTTATTTTTTTTTTCTTCTAATAAAACATGTACCTTAAACTACTTATATGAAAATAATTTAATTGATTAATAGAATAATAATCATGAGGAAAGTAAGGGTATGTGCTTTACTTCAAGTCCAAGAAATAATAATAAATTATTTAGGGGTGTGAAATTTGTAATGCCTTGTGTCAGGGAAAAGGAAAGGAAACAATTTTTATTTGTTTTTAACAAATCTTGAATATGGTTTTGAGTCATTAATATTTATATTTAATTATAAGACTATATAAAAATTAAATTTATTCTAGCTTTTAAAATATTAAAAGAAATCAATTATACGATTATTTAGTCAATTGAAAAATATGCAAGTCACCCTAAGTTACCCCTAGTGAGAAATGGTGTAGTCCAAGTAAAAGAGTTGTATGACATCAAAATATGATCAAAAAATGTGTAAGTGGATACAATTATTGTGTTTTATCCCGAGTCAAATCAATAGGTCAAATATATAGTAGTACTCTAATGTAGGAATGGTGTTAGACAAGACAAAGTCATGGTCATGTGTATTTTGAATAGATGTGGTGATATCATTATACATGCAATCTAAAGATTTTATTTTTTTTGGATCCCCCAATTAGACACAACAAAGTAAAGAAAATAATTAAAGAATAGTATATACAAAAGGTAGGTACAATATTGGTTGTTAAGATGTGGTATGCTCATAATGTTCTACTTATTATTATTTGTTGAGATTAATTATTATTATGTGTTGATTTGAGTGGATTCAAACCCAAGACCTCTCCAATGGGAGGCTCACATATTACTATTGTGTTATGGGCTCTTGCCCAAGTTTTATTTTATTTTATATTAGATATTTAATATTGGATTAATTTTATATTTCATGAATTTCAATGAAATAAATGAGATTTTATTTAATTACTATTTAATTTGAATGAGTTTATAATAATAATTATTAATTTATATCTAAATATGTCGGTTCTAGTATTTATAATTTTTTATTGTAAATATTTATATTATAAAATATATTAAAAGATCACACAAAATAATCTATTATTATAAAGAAGAACATATAAAGGCACAAATACAACTTTGAAAAAACTACCAATTTTTAAGGTTACACCAATTTTTCAATTGTATATATCCTTCTTATTTGTAATAACTAAAAAATTAAGTTGGCTATGCAATCACACTTTAGGATTCAATTGTGTAGTTTATGAGTCAAACTCATTGACCCATTGTTCATAAGTAGTAGCTCCAAAGTCTCTCATTAGAATCAATAGTCCACTTAGCACTCATTTCATTTAGGGATATGAGGATTGTATGAAGAGAAGTTTTGAGAATAGAGACACTAGTAGAATTGACCCCTTTTTAAATTAAAATTGGTCAAAATTTCAACTCAGATTAGTTGAAAGTTCAACCAATAGTGTTGTTGGTATTTTTTTGGTTGAATATTTGACCAGTAATTGTAGAGGTCACACTTTCTACACAAAACTTGGTTGAAAGTGGCCACCATCAATTACTCATGGGTTAATTGAAGATTCTATGAGGATTAGTCAAAAATTTTGCCTCATTCAACCAGGATGTCAAACCCACTATAACATCTTGGTCCTTCATTTGGTTGAAACTTTGAATATGATTGGTCAAAAGTTTGATGTATAAGAAATTATTTTTAAAAAAGTGCCTAGAGAGAGATATCTACACTAGTCACCAACGACATCTTGGTCAGTGATTAGTCTAGATATTTATCTTTAGGTGTTAGTCCACCTCCGTTTGTTTGTGTAGTTGTGGGGGCATTTAAAATTAATGTACAATGTGGATTAAATCATCTTAAGTAACTTTTCATTGGTATAGAAGATAGATTGAATGAGCAAGAGTAGGGGATGCCTTAGCTAGATCCCTAGGTAATGCAGTGTACTAGGAAATATGAATTCTATTAGTACCTAAACACTAGCAATTAAAGTATTTTATAGTAATTTTTAATCCGCTACTTCAAATGCGATTAATAAGAAAACACTTCAAAATTATTGAAGTCATCGAACTTTTATTATCTTTTTAACTAAATAAATAAATTTTTGTATTGTATCATTATCCTTGCACTTATGTTTAAAGAGATTTAGTTTAAAGATAATATACTATTGCTACTACTACTAATACCATCAAAAGAGTCTTTAGTTGAGACAAGGACCTCAAACACTATGATTTAATTGCACAAGAGTTGAAGTATTCAATTGAAGGAGAGCTCAAGGATTTAACAACGCGAGGGAGAAAGTTGAAATTGGATATAAGAATATTCAATTGAAATTATTGTTTGTCCTAGGCATGTCAAGATTCCATCTCCCTTAGCCTTTTAAAAATCTAAAAGAGTTGTCAATAAGTATATGTAATGATATTGAGCTCCCACAAAATTTTTGTTAGATGTATTTTTTGCAAAAGTTGGACCTGCACGATAACAATTACCTTCAAGACTTGACTAATTCATTTACTAACCTTTGATGTTTGATAAATTTGGATGCTCAATTTTGGCCAAAGTACCAGAAGATTTCTATGAGAATAACTAGATTGAAGACCTATCATAGTGAATCCCCAAATTTAAATGATAAACACAAATGAAAAATTGTTTGACCCTAGCAAGAAGTGAAGGTGTACCTTTTGATTTGTAATAATTTCTATTATCTTGAAGACCTCTTTTACAATTTCATCATTCTTGTCTTCACCCTCAACCTCATTATTAATACCAACATGATGATGGCCATGTATATTTTTGGAATTGCCCATATAAACTTCAACGGATCAAGATTCGTACAGTATGTCAAAGATTTTATCTCACCTCATATTATTTAATTGATAAGGTAAATTGGACACTGCAATATTAAAGATACATTGAATGATGTTTTTCAATCAAATGATAATCTTTGCACCATTAAAGGAAGTCCCTATAGCAAACTCAAGAGACTTGAGTTTTTTCAACAAAGGGAGTATGGTGCAAGAGCACCCTGACCATCTCCAATGAATTTTGGGTCATATTAGTATGTTTTGAGTAATGATAAGATTAGTGAAATAGAAGTTATTTTAATTATGTGCAATAGTGTGTTCAATTAAGGTCATGTAAACCACAAATGTAAGATATTGCAAAAGCTTACATTTTAAGAATTTTGGGTTCTTTGAAGAAGATTACATTTTCACATTGCGATGCTTTGCAAACTTGCAGCTTTGGATTTCCTACCTCCAAGCTCATTACCAACTCTTGTGCTGCATTTCCTCAACACAATCAAAAATTAATGTAAAAACCTCAACTTGTCTAAGAAATTACAAAATGAGATGATTAATTTTAATGAGATTCACAGAGAGATCCTACAAACTGCATTGGAATATACATTTTGGATTAACATCTATATTTTAAAATAGTTAGTCATAGTTGTATTATATAACAAATTGGGTGTCTTTTCTAGAAAGAAGAATTAAGATAGAAATATGATTTTTAGATTTTCAAATTGTTGATAAAATTGGAGATGATGATTATCAGTTTGGATTAGATGAAATCAAAAGTTTCTTTGGTTATAGAAATACAAACCATACAACAATGTTAATACCCAATATTATTTGCACATCCCAGTTCAAGTAAGTCATGCTACACACAACAATAAGTACAACTGAGTTAATTATGGTATGAGAGATATTTTTTTAATCTCTAATAGTTGTATGTCAAAATAAACACAAGAGGAGAATCACATTATACTATTTTCTAAATGTATCAATCCTCTACTCTAACACATAAATATATGAAGAACAATCTTCTACTCTTGGTTTTTTTATTAATGTAAAATATCTAGACCTGTCATTTGGTGCAACAACACATTTAAAAAATACAAGAATACAAGAGAGCTTAGAACAAGATAATTGAATAGCTGAACTTTAGATTTAGGACTATGGATATGTAGCATTACCAAATTGAAAGATAATCCAATACAACCTTTAGATTAGACAATAGCCTTGAGATGAGAACTAAGCTTTGATTGTACCATATTTCTAAATTGTTGACAAATAGAGATACAAGTAGTGAGTAAATTAATTGCCTAGATAAATACTTAAATATAGTCCTTTGAAAACAAATCTACAACTAAATTGAGATAAGAGAATTGAATACACATGGTGTAGAATTATATACCATAGTGTGGCAGTTGATTTCATGGACAATTTGATGAAAGGCCAACTCTATTACAGCAAGAAACCTATATTGAGTTAGGGACCCCTAAGGTATAAAGTGAGTCAGAGACCCCTAAGGTATCAAATTTTGTCCAAGGTCAAAAATGCATCAAATTTGTATTTCATATGTTCATTTTAAGACATTGGACCTATTTGAGGTGCCAAGTACGCATGTGGTAGCATAAAATGTCAAAAATGGAAAAATTTGTAAAATGTTGCAATGTTGAAAAAAATAATACTGACAACATTTTCTTGCAAAATGACAATTTTGGAATGTGAAGGGTCATCAAGCTTGTATGCTTGGATAAGAGTCTTTAGGAAGTTGAAAATTAATTCTCATTGCATATATTATGCAATCCATTGTAATGAAGAGCAGTGATGAAGGTAGGATGGTGATTTGAAGGTTAATGTAATGTGATAGTTTTGGTTTTTTGTGCAACTTAGATTGTACCTTGTGTTTTGATTGTGAAACTATACTTCTTCCTCTAGATCTCATGGACATGATTTTACAATAGCCTTTAGACATCTAAATGCATATTCCTATATTGGTTGTGTATACATTTGTCCATTGTTGTTAATCTTTATCTATTGGGTAATCGATATGTCTGTTAATGCATCAATTAGTCTTGTTTCCACCTTGATTATTAAAGCTCATGGTTTTGAAGTTAGGAGTAGGAGTAGGTTAATGTTATCATTTTTTTTGTTCCATTTCTTTCAAGTTTGCATCGTGGCCATGAATAAAACTAGGTGCTAAGAAAGACATTCCTTATTTGTCCTGCTAGAAATATCTCTAAATAGTAGAAAAGAGTTGAAGAAGAACATGATAGAGGCTTGGGTAAGGTCTGCATGTGTGTTAGAGATCTTTCATGCATCCATGGGATGTTGAAGAACCCATTGGAAGAGTTTGGTAGGTGACGCAAGCAACATCATTCAAAATGTATACTTAACTTCCTTTATTAGGGATCTCACATTATCCATTACAAACACATTTCATGTACAAGAATAGTCTTGTTCAAACTATTCTTCAATGACCCTTAGTATGGGTTTTAGGCATCTAATGCCTACTATCAACTTTAGTCAATCAGTCACTTCCAGAAACACATAATATATCTCCAAAATATAAGTTCTTATGGAAATTTAAATTAATTTAAACTAAGTCATCTATCACTAATTTACCTTAACCGATTCATCTCAATCTTCTAATCCATCTCTTAGAATTCAATTCTAAGCATTGAGGTTCTTCCATTCTTTTGGGTGTTCTTTACTAAGTCTCCATGTCTTCAACAAACTTTCCATGTTGCTTTATTTGTCATACTATCCGTAAGGAAACTTGTAACAATGAATATAATTGTTTCCACATAACCCATAATAGATCTAAAATAAATATGCAATTAAAATCCACATGCATGAGAACAAACAACATACCCACAAAAATTGTGACACAAGATATACCCTAGGAAACCCTCATTGAGGGAAAAAACCTAGCCTCCAAAAGCATCCATCACCATGTAATATTCAACAAAACACCATTGCAATACACCCATGGAAGCCTTCAAAGCCATAGCCACAACCAAAAAATCCATGTGAACAAGCATGAATCCACACATCCCATGCCATGCTTCCAACCTTCACAAATGCTCCCTTTGCTAACCTATCAAGCATTTTTCCCACTCGAATCTTTCTTTTTTTCCTTCTATCTTCTTCTTCTTCTCACATCAACAACTACCCTTGTGACTTCTTATATAGTAGCAAGTCCCACAAAACCACCAAATGATATTACAGAAACTATGTGCTAAAACCATGTGCTACCTAACCCATTGACCCCGCATTTAATATTGGAAATTTAATTATTTTTCTCAAATATTAAATAATTATATCAAATATAATCACAATGTTACAATAAAACTCATCAAGTATATCCCATGGGAATATTTACATGTTGCACATCTATCTAGGTGCAATATTACATAATAAAATAAAATAATACAATATAACAATATTATGCAATGTGTGCAACACAAATAATCTCAACAATCTCTCACTTGTATACATTGCATAGGGTCAATCTGTAGCCACATAAATGAACAAGGAAAATCTCCCTCCTAGCACGTCCACCATCATGGATCAAAGTATACCATGTGCTCCATCCTAGTACCTACAACAAAATCAAAGTATCCATCATCTCAAACATGAATGAAACCACCTCCTATTATGCCACTACCACTTGACATACATAGAAGCCATCCAAAGAGAAAGCCACCCAACCTGTTGCATTAGAAGATCATAAAATCATGTACCAACTAAAATGCCAAACACAAAAACCTAATCCAAAGGTAATCACATGTATCTATAGTTGTCAAAATATATATAACTGAAATAGCACCCATAGCAAGTGTCAAACCCATCCAACTATCCATACCTCCAAAGCTATACCAAGTGAATCTCACATCATCAACATATATAATCTGTAACCTACAATCACAAGCCTCAAGAGCAATACCTACCACATATATACCAAGAAGCTCCCACTACAAAAGATAATATCAAAACTATAACCAATCCACTCACAACATCTCAAATAAGTGAATATATGTACTCTCAAGGACATCCACAATACATAAACCAATAACCTACTAGAACAACTCTCATAATAAATCTTCAATAGTCTCCCAAGCTCTTCACAACTAAAAAAGGAAAGAGATAAAAGAATAACCATGTCATCTCTCACATGACATACATGAGCCCAATCCAATGATCAAAATATCTAACCAATCTCAAATCCAATGTAGGCAAAACTGAACATCTAGGAAGATAACTAAGACCAAAGAGAAACCATGCAAATCATGACCTATATCATTTTCTTTGACACACACCTCTAGATTTAAATTGTGCAAGTATGATCTCCTCCATAAAACCCCAACAAGAAGCCTCGAAAACATCTAAACCATATCATATAACTAATCATGGATGTAAGCCTCTCACAAGAAGATCAAACTCATAAACCATTCCTAACTCAAGAAATAACCATTCCTAATCCCAAGAATAAGCCCCATATAAAACCATCTCCCTAACTTTATCAGCATAGAAACATATGCACATGAAGATAACCAATGCTAAACCATCTCTCAAATGAACCCTCAAGAACTAACTCATGTACCATAGCTCAAAATCCATATCCATGAAAGACAAGCATAAATATAAGGCACTTAAGAGAAATAATGGGTTATACCTCTCAAGTAGTAAACCATCGAGTAGAACAAGAGTGGGGAATGAGAATGCTCATCAAGATATCCAAGTCTCCAACCAAGACTCATCTAAGAACAATCTACTCTCAAGTCCATATCAAGTGAATGTCCTTTAGACTTCTTACTGAAAACATCAACTGTCCCAAAAAATACTTCTCTAATCCAAGAGAAATCAACATCGCCATCATCTCTAAGTATCCATGAGCACTTGTAACCAATCAATCATTGCCAACTCCAAATGCAACATAGCAATATCATAAAGTATCCAGCTTATGATCAATGTACTCAATACCAAGAAACTAGACCAAGATTAATGTCAAAGTTCCAACCATGGCCTCAGGAACATAAACATGACAACATGATCTTACCATCTCAACCAAAGAGATAACATGTTCCATATGAACATACTATAACATGACAAAACTCTAAATGTATATCAAGAGTATACCATGATATAACAAATGAAACCATCCTCACACCAAGGATAACATGCCAAGTGAAAGTATAAATCACACCTTTACCAAGAACTCCAAAAGTTCTCAAGATGAGTCCATCTTCAGACACCATGAAGAAAACCATCTCTACATACCATGAATAACCATCTCCACACACCATGAAAATAACCAAGAACCCCATGTGTCCTCATGATCTAACCATCTTCACACACCATGAAGATAACAAGTGCACCATGCAAATATCAAAGATGCTTCTGCAGCAATAGGATCTAAGACAAACCTCCAACATCTACAAACAATAAATCATTATATCAATGCTAATAACTCCCACTCAACCATGGTACTTAGTCATCCATGGCATCATATAAATCTATCTCCTACATGAAGATCCTCTAGGTCTATGCTTACACATCCAAAGTGTCAATACCAAGTGAAACCAAGATCTCCAAACCAAGAAGATACAAACCAAACTAGGAACTAATCTTGCACTATCACCCCATCATTGCTACAATCTTCCACTAAACCATGTATCTAAGCTATATATCTAATCATGTTATGCCAAAATCTATGGCATAATGATCGCATCCATGAACTAGGCATCTGACTCCCAATATGTCTAACCTGTCAACATAAAATGGTCAACAATAATTTTCCACTATGATTATACCTAGTAACAACATCTCATCCCTTTTACATGAAGAAAAATTAGCAAATCATGTGACTTAGGGTATAGACAACCCAAATCCAAGCCACCTATCTGAATATGCACCAATAATGAAAGATCAATGGGCAAAGATAACCCATAACCAAGCTATAAATGTGACTTGTAAGTATAGACAACTTACAACACTACACAACTTGTAGATCCAACAAGTCATCATACATATTCAAACCAATACTGATGATTATATCATCATGAGACCAATCTAAAACACAATCTGAGTATACAATGACATCAAATCTTAAATCTCCAAACATACAATGTCATAAACTCACAATGCTAGCATAGTCAATATATAGCATAAATTGTTCAAATAAATATATCACCAAATAAACTATCCCAAACCTACACCAAATATAAACCAATGTGTAGAGCTCTCCAAGAGCTTTTTGTTGACTACTCAAAGTCCAAAACTTGACTCTGTATGCCCATGTTATGCCCTAATTTGTGATCAAAATAAATAAAATCTAAATTTTAGGATCTTAAAATCTGAAAAGTGTCAAAATCATAGAACCAAACCTACACCATGTTATAGTGATTTGAATTAGCTTTCCAATGCCTATAAGAAATCTAAAATATGATATCCTGAGAGAAAGTTATGGTCATTCTGCTAAGACAGTCATTTTACCATTTTCACTATGATTTTTTTTTGTGGTGAAAATTCTGAGAAGATTAAATTTGACAACCATCATGAGCTGAAACTAAAAGACTCATTTGTTTCCTCTAAACATGGCCAAACTAGGGCATATTATATATCAAAATTTATGGAAACATCAACACAGATTCAATGGTGAGGTTTGTTTTTACCTAGGAGGTCATTTTGCAAGCTCCTCCTAAAACCCTCTTTTAAATGAAACATCCAACAAATCCTTTTGTCCAACAATTTCACATGCCCAAAATCTACCAATATTCCATCATAAAAACAAACCAAAACCCTCAAATCTCCAATAAACAACTCATATATCTTGCCTTTTCTTTTATCCTATTATACATTCCCATGGATTCAATCTAGGGTTACAATAATACAACTATAGCTCTAATACCACTTGTAAGAAAACTTGCAACAAAGAATATAACTATTTACACATAACCCATAGTAGATTATAAAATAAATATGTAATTAAAATCCACATGCAAGAGAATAGACAACATACTTACAAAAATTGTGACACAAGAAATATCTTGGGAAACCCTCATTGAGGGAAAAAACCCAGCCTCCAAAAGCATCCATCACCATGTATTATTCAACAAAAACATCATTGCAATATAACCATGGAAGCTTTCAAAGCCATAGCCATAACCAAACAATCCATGTGAACAAGCATTAATCCACACATCCCATGCCATGCTTCCAACCTTCACAAATGCTCCCTTGGCTAACATGTCAAGCCTTTTTCTTGCTTGAATCTTTCCCTTTTTGCCTTTTGTCTTCTTCTTCTCACATCAACAACTACCCTTGTGGCTGCTTATGTAGTAGCAAGTCCCATAAAACCACCAAGTGGTATTACATAAACCATGTGCTACCTAACCCATTGACCCCACATTTAATATTGGAAATTTAAATATTTTCTCCAATATTAAATAATTACATAAAATATAATCACAATGTTACAATACAACTCATCAAGTATATCCCATGGGAATCTTTACATGTTGCACGTCTATCTAGGTGCAACATTACATAATAAAATAAAATAATACAATATAACAATACCACACAAATAATCTCAACATTTTCCTACACATGCATTCGTACATTCCAACACACAACATCATACCCATCAAGGGTACTTCTTACTATTAGGGAATGCACACACTCCATATATTATCAGGAATACAATTTGAACAACTTACAAACACTTTCTACAAAACATTTTCATTGGTCTTATCAACATGCAATGTCAATTCTAATCAAACTAAAAATATTTTCTTCATTACCTTTTATTTTCTCTAAGACAAGCTTAGTTAATACCCAAAGAATTTTATCATTTCATTTACTCTTTAACACAAAGTAAGTTACCTTTAGACCCCACTCAACATATCTATTCTTTGTCCAATTGCAAGAAAGAAAGATAATTTGAAATCAATGTAAATGAACTATAATATGTGAATTTATTGTCTTCACACTAAGAATTTACTACAATTGCATGCTAGGGCATCCTAGTTCTCTTAGCAAACAACACCAAATGATGCAAAACTTAATACATTGAAAAGAGTTTTAAGACAGTTCTAGACAAAACTAGTGGATCTTCTTCAATGTTCCACAACCCAATCTCCAAATGATTTGAAAAAAACCTTTAATACATATTATTAACATTCTAAAATAATAAATCCCAAGATGCAATCAACCAACCACTTTCAAATGCTTAGAGCAGTGACTGTCATGATTGGTTTTAACTCTCTTAACAAAGAGTTCAATGTCTTAATGAAGAGTTGAAGATCCAAGATTTTGGAATTTATCTAAAGATGCTAGAAGATTCTATAAAAAATTTGTGCTGAAAGAACATATAATGAAAGAAGAAAGGTTCTAAGCATTTGGAAACTAAGGTTGAAAGCATCTCTAAAACATATCTTTTATGCCTCCATAATTCCAAATTAGTATATGTTGTTAGGCTCATGTCTATTTTTGTCCCTATTTGTTATACTATGACTGTTACTATTTTTTAGTATTTCTTTTTAAGTTCTTTCCAAACCCACCAAGCATAACCACTTTAATGATCTCAGGCCACAGACAATCTTGACAACTACAAATTCTTTTAATTATCAGTTGCAGCTTTTTTAAAGCTTGACTAGATTCTTGTAATTGTCAATCAAACACATCACAGCATCATCGTTTGGACATGATGTTGCTTCCCATTATTTCTTACCATAAAAATAACTTGTAAGAAGAATTACATGAATTTTTTTTACCCTCTTTCTTCCTCTTTTTCTTTCTCTTCCTCTATCTCTTCATCTTACTCTACCTCTTTCATTGCTTGCTTCCACACTACTTCTTCCTTTACTACAACATAATTTCAAATTAGAAAATAAAGTTAAGTTCTCTAATTTAACACAACATTGAATTCAATATAAAATTAAAAAAATCAACACGAGATTTAAATTTGTGGTTCAACCTTGTTGTCATTGTATCTTTTTCTCAATGGCTTGATGACCCAGTCTAATAGTATTTGCAAACAAAAACAAAAATTATTTGTGAAGGTGGTATTTATATTAATTTTATCTAGAAAATACTTTTGAAAATGCATTTCAATTCAGTTTACAAAAGCTCTCTCACATGCAGATAAACAAACAAGTTAAACTAAAAATTGTAAAAAGGTTAATTTGAATATAATAAAAATATAATAAATCTTGCAGATTTGATGCATTCAAGAAGAGACTACTTACACAAAATGATGCCAAATCATGCCAAACAAGTTGAGAATTGGACCTTTTAGATTATTATTTGATAGTTTCCTGACAATGACACATTCAAAATGCACTTATGAGAAAAAACCTAGAACAAATGAAATTGATTAAATAATGAAGGTATGTTAGTTTGAGCTTCACTTCATTTCAAAAATACTCTAATATTCTCTACTTAACAAGGCCAACCAAGTGAAGGTGGAATCTCATCTGGCCTCACCCCCCCCCCCCCCCCCCCCCCCCCCCCCGATAACATCAATCTAAATTCCCCATTAACATCTAATAACACACTTCATTCATTCATTCATCCATTTATGAACTATAACATTCAATCTATACAATCACATAGCATTCATTAATACTAAACACTGATAAAGAATTCATTAACACATAAAAATATTCATTAACATGACATAAAATTCAATATTAATACTGAACATTCATAGATAATTACTTAAAACAATGTTCTTTCATTATCGAACAAAGTTTATCAAACAAGGTTTATCAAAGAACATTTTTGAAAAATCATTTCTCTTTTTTTTTTTTCTTAGATTTCTTAAGGAGAAGGATGATAGGAGAATCAATATCTTCCTCATTTTTCTTCATCTTATGGTCCTAATGTCAAATTATGATGCCTCCTCCTTCTTTGAGGAGCATGAGGTTGGTGCATTATAGGGGGGTCATCTGCAATATCAAGTAAATGGGTTAAATTCACATACTTTTTTTTTATAGTTACAAGTGCTTCATTAACTAGTAGAACATAACATGCATTTTTCTTTACCAAAAAATGCCACATCATGTGCAGTAACATTTTGATTGGCCACCACCTTAACATATTGAACACTTTGAACATGCTCCACTCATTTACCATGATGTTCAACATGCTATAAAATATTCAATAAAAAGTTACATGACCAATTACAAGTAAAGATGTTAAATTATATTAATTTTTACATAATTTATTTCAAATAAAAAATTAATACCTCCACCACTATTATGCACATCACAGATTTCATCACATGTAGGTTCTGTAATAGGATTTGAAGGCTATAGTGAAATGTCATGCACATTATTATCATTGTTTGATATATAAAATAGAAATTGTCAATTTATGTTGGAAATTAATACCAAACATAAAATTTCTCAACTATTCAATTTGATTTACTTTTCATTTGAGCAATTTATCTGTGTCTCATCTGGTGCACCAAATTCATTGGTATGGCTTTTGGATTCCTTGCGTAGGCATGCAGCCACGACTTTATAGCCTTCCTTCAAGACAATATTGTTGTCTTCATCCATAGGCTCTACACTAAATTTTGTGCCCTAAATTTTTGGCTTAATATCATCAGTTTTGCATGTATGATTTGATCAAAATTATTGTTTTCAACCTTATATTAAAAAAATTGATATGAAATTCCATTGCTTATAATTACAAGTCAAGAGTGAAGTTTCATATAGCCATCAGACCCAAGTTTGTGTTGGCCAACCTTTTGTACTCTTTCTTTTGTAGCTTTTCATGTGTCCTACAGTCTATGAAATTTTTTTAAAATGTTAGATTATATATTTACAAAGATTACTAATTAGTGCATGATTACATCCTACTTAATACTATCATGACATACCTTCTTTTTCTATATTTCGATTCAATTCCTTTACCCTGTAGCCCCTTCTCTACTGCATCTTCCATTATTTCATTCCACTCCATCAATGGAATCATAGGAGGATGCTCGTGCCTTGGGTTATCCTTTAGAGCTCTTCTATATTGGTCCCTCACAGTATTGATATGTTTCGATGCTCTTTTTGGTTGAAATATAAATGGAGTAACTATGTGGGGAGAGGGGGGGGGGGGGGGGGGGGGGGGTGAGGGGTGAATCAGTTACCACAAAAACAAATCTATAGATCCCTTAGATGTCTTAAATAACTAGTTACTGCTATCACTTAGTAGCCACACAGAAAAATGTTGTAACTCGGTAGATGTACTAAAAGTTAACTTATTCACTACTACATTTGACTTCATTTTTCTACCAAATTTTTTTACCATAAACTAAAAAAGTTTAGGTTGGTTAGAATGTAGAAGGCAAAAATTTGTTTCTTTTACATCTAAGCCCCGTGTTGGTCAAAATTTTGACCAACATATGTAGGTCGAAATGTGTTGGTCAAAATTTTGATGAACATGGGGCTTAGATGTAAAAACCAAAAACATTTCCTTTTTTTTTTTTTCACATGTGTAGGATCATTTGGGTTTTGTTGGAGTTGGAAACTTGATGCGCCATTACTAGACAAAAAACCCAATGCCCTGGTTCTACCCTAGCTTGCTCACAATTGGAGTTTTTAAAATTCTATGGTTTCTTATGAAATACCTCACAAGTTTCTATATAGATAATCATAAGATTTGTCCAGATTTTGTAGTAAACATTTAATGATCCTTCCATTTAAATTCAACATGTTGCTCAATGCAAAAAGGTTCAGACCATGGAGGGTCACCATGTCAGAGTAGGGGCATTATTTTGGAGTTCCAACATATTATCTCTAGGAAGTAGGGATCAAAACATCCTTCAACATGATATTCGTGCTCATGGTAACCCAAATCTAGCCCATCTAATATAATGGCTCATTGTTTTCTAGGCCATAGTTTTTAAAGCAGTTTTATATTCAATAATGATATTATTATTTAGAGAAAATGTTGGATGTTGTAGTCTATTTAAAGCTTAAGGGTTTGTATTGAGCTTGTGATAGACTAGCTTGGTGTATGGGGTAGGCTTTGGGCTCTCCTGCTGTGATTTTAGGTTCAATGTTGCCTCTACTCTTATCAAATTTTCCCCTTTTAAGTTGACAATATTTTTCCCATATGTAAGGTATTCAAATTTTTTGACTTAGGTTGTCTAAGTTATGGGCTACCTTAAGGGGGTTAGCCTATTTGAACTTGGGTAGCTCTCATATAAATGCATCTTTTTATCAATACATCACCAATGATTTGGTCACAGGCTATTAATGCAAATCAGTTTTGATAATTAAGTGCTCTCACCTGTTGTGGCATTGTATATTTGGTATAGTTCAATAGTAAATTTTTCAATTGTAGTCTAGTTTTCTTTAAAAAATTATTTATATTCCATATAGTGTGGAGCTTTAGTGCGAAGTTAGAATGCATAGAGAACATTCAATTCAAGAGTTTCAAATAAGAACTTAACATTGCTTAGATAAATTGTTAAGAGATAATATTTGGGCCATGCAATGAACTTTGCATATGTTGCATTGTAATTGTGACTTGAAAAATGCTCAATAGCCATTTTGATTGAAATCCTATATTTGGGCATTGTAATTGATTATTGGAGAAATTTGTGAGATTGGAAAGTTGAAACTGGTCATTTACAAACATAATAGGGCAAAATGATATTGTACCCACTTATTCACCAAAGTGTCTAAGCTTCATACATCATGGATTACCTATTTTTATCTTTAGGATATAGTTGAAGTATATTGCAAATATTAGCATAAGAGATGTAAAAAAAACTTTACATCACAGTGCTCATCTGAAGGTTTTTTCAATCATGGCAGATAATAATGTAGAGCCTATGTTAGTGACTAAGGATGAAAAGAATTTTCAAGCTACTAACAAAAATGAAGGAGAAGTTTGGCCAATGGTCAACAATGAACAACAAGAAAAAGGAGAAACTCCATTGTCACAGGTGAAGAACTTGGCAGATGGTGGTGGAAATTGGATTGGGGCAACCCAATTAGAGTTTCAGAAAGAAAAAGGTTGGCACATTCCCAATTTCATATAATGCTTGCTTGTAGTTTTAGGAATGTAATAAATTAATAACATTAATTTGATCTATTGTTTGAATTTGTTACAATTTCCTCTTTTATGCCTATGATTATGAGAAAAGTGTGGGAGAAAAACATGATAAAAATTTAAAAATGCCAAAGTATTCTTAAGAAATCAAATAAAAATTGCAATCGCTTTTTCATGCCATAAATAGTGCGTAGAAAGACAAACATAGGACATAAATATAGAATTTATCAACAAAAAAAAACTTGAAAATATAATTAACCTTTTTGAGATTCCTTGACTAGAATGTGAAACTAATGGCATTGTATCATTATTCTTTTCCCTCATTCAATATGATCAAATCATCTTCATAAACATGATAGCATCCAATTAAAAGCTTTCACTACTTATGAAAAAAATACAAAATGTGATAAAAAAAAAATAGTATTAAGGGTGGTAAAAAAGCTTGAACAATAATACATTATAATTAAGGCTTCATAACATCTGAATTTAGATTCACAAGTATGAATTCTAAATCTATGGGTTTTTGTACAGCTTTTGGTATGGAATCAACTGTCAACACAACTTGTGGTAAGATTTAGTGAGCATACAGCTACTATTAAGGCCATTTCTTGGTCCCCTCATCAACATAGACTCCTTGCTTCAAGAGGTCGGATAGCTGATAGATGTGTTCGCTTTTGGAACACAGCAACAAATTCTCACTTGAATTGTATTAACACTAGTAGCCAAGTATGATATAATCTTGGTTTATGAGTTGGATAAATTAGAAAATGTAGTGAATTATAGGATCTTTAAGTTTCTTTTGTGTGTAATTGTATGTCATGCTGACATGCATCTATATTGAATATAAAATGTAAAATGTTCTTGTTTTGGCAGGTTTGCAATCTTGTTTGGTCTAAAAATGTCAATGAACTTGTTAGCATGCATGGCTATTCTCATAACCAAATCATAGTGTGGAGATATCCAACCATGTCAAAGGCTAGAAGATTTCACTAATTTTTTAATAATTTATTGACTCCTCAAAATTTGGGATTACATTTTTTTTTTTTTGAAACTTTTTCTTTGGAACACTAGCTCTCTTACATTTGAATGTTGTAGTGTATTTTCAAATATGTGGAGTCTATCTATGACATATGGTCATTTGATATTTTGAATAAATCTAATTTTTATGTTGCTTATTGTGTTATAATTTGCAGGTATAAAATATTTTAAGAGTCTAGTATTTTTGGAAATAAATGGTTGCATTCATTTTTTTTAGTTACAACTTCTTTTGTTTTTATGTAATGTAGTGAAATTTTTCATTGTAATTCTTATGCATTTTTTTTTGGGCTTAGCTTGTGACTTTAATAGGCCATACATAAGAGATGAAATAAATAGATAAATATTTTGTCTTAGAGCATAAATTAAAAAAGGATGCTTGAATTAAGAAAAAATAGTGACTATTGTTCCTCTCTGAATCACTAGATATTGTTTGCTAAAAGCATTTCAATTGATTGTTTGCTTTCATCTAGAGATGTGGACAAAGAAATTCATTGTTATTGAAGAGAAATTCATAAAACTTGCATTGCAATGGAACTGAATTTGGGAAGTGGAATATCTTCTGTTGAAGATATTAATCAATGGGGACTAAAAAGATCAATGAAAGAGGAAACATGTTGACCACTTGCATGTTGACCATACAACTTGTAGGCATAAGCCCTATCTGCATGTCATTGTCACTTAATAAAGAATCTTGCATGCTCGGTCTCCTTCATGTTGACTAGGTGGAGGTTAAAGCTTAACATCTAGAATTTGCAATTAATCCTTGTTAAATTGCACCATATTGGAAACAGTTATTAGTGGGAGGTGTCACAAATTGGCTACTAAACTGGAATCCTTGATCACATTGAAAGAATGGCATCACAAGAAGAGAGAACCATCTATGAATCACATATTGACCTCTTGATAAAAATCTTCTAATTGAGTGCACAACACATGGAAGTAGAAGAGTTAAGAGTAGATCAATGTTAGCTTCCTTCTTCTTTCTTGCAAGTTGTATGTGGAAGAAGACTAGAAGCTTTTCTATTGAGAATTTTGGAGGTCAAGAGTATTGGTGATTGATTTAGCCTTGTGTAGGGCTTACTCAATCTCATTTATCATACCCTCACCTAGGGCATCCTCACTCTGATACCAAATGTTGAAAGATTAAATATAGGGAGTTTTGAATGGAAAACACTTCAATGAATTTATCTCTTGCATATTAGTGATTGTTACCTTATAGGCTTTTAGAAATAATCAATGCTATGATATTGTATTATCAACATAAGAAATGCATGCCTATGTATACAAAGTATGTCTGAAATTATACTATTTATAACTTGTCATTATGTACAGTCAAGAGAAATATACCTCCACTATTTCTATCAAGAACCATCCACGGACTTTAAAGATTACATACATAATCCCTATTCACCAATAAATACAAGGTTGACATTGTTGTGATACAATGACAATATTATTCTACCATAGAGTGTGGACAAGCCATAATTTAATTGGGAATGGTAGTAAGAAGGATGGAAAAAGAACACTATCATGCTAGAATATAATTTTGAGTGTTATGGAATATAATTTTCAGTGTTATGAGCTTTGCATTGCCAATAGGCCTTTACTTGAGATTGTGACCATTGTTAATTTTATATACTATAGAGGGTGATGTGTTACATTTTGCAAATTACTTGGATTTGAAATTAGTGGCCCATTGACCATATCAACCATTTCTTGCATTGTTCATTGGGTCATGATTTACCACAATCAAAGCCCACATTTGGTTGGTGCAGATATGAGCTAACTAAACCATACTTAGCAGTTTTTATTTGGGACTTAAATAAAAAAACCTAATGCCTTGAAATAGGATTAGAGTTATGTATAACCTTAGTTTAACCATGCAATCAGTTATGGGTAATATGATTAACCACCTTAATAATAATAATTGTTAATATCTCAATTAAATTTTAAATACCTACATCTTTTAAATATGTTTGGATGCATGCTTTTATTCATCTTTATAATGCTTATTATGTTGTTAATGAGTTAGTATGGATGGAAATCTCACAATATCTTTTTTTTGTCTGATTTGGAGTTTTAGTTCTTCACTACAAAGCCACTTCCTTATGATCCATCAAGCTTGCCTAACTACCCCCCAAGCAAAGAGTTTGATGCAAAAATATGTGCTGAAGAAGCTAGATGGTATGAGAAAATAGTTGTGATTTGTTCTTGTTTACATCATTTCTATGCAAATGCTCGAAAATGTTTAAAAGGTTTGGTAGACTGTGGAGAACATAAGGAAACTTCTTTGTAACTTACTATACTTTTGTTTCCAATTTAAATCTATATGTAGCATAATATGATCTTTGAAGCAACATCATTTTTGTTGAATGTTTTGAAGCCTAATTTTCCAGAACATGCACATCTTCAAACTAAGGCAATTTGTTAATATGATCATGAATCAACGAGCTTTTAAACCTAGTTTAAAAGTACACTAATGTGCAAAGTCTAGAAAAAGAGTGAAAATGTAACTATTTATACATTGTTGATTGTAGAAATTATTGTGGTTTTGTCTTTTCTAATTTTATTTTCCTTGCAAGTTCTTGAGATTAATTTGGTCATTTCCCCTAATGTTGTTGATACTATCTTGGAAAATGGAATTTTTAGTCACTATGACCATCCTCGTATAGTACAATTACGTGAGAAAGTTGGTTTATTTATGTGTGCACTTCAAGTAGGTGATTCATTGGGAGTACACTTGAGCTTTAATATAGATTGAATATTTTGTATGAAATATTATCTATATGAATTTTTGTGGAAATCTTTTTTAGGTTTACTCCATTTTTCCTTATGTCAAATGGTTTCTTAGGAGAGGAGGAGAATGAGTATGTTAAAATTGCTTAAGAGAATTATTTTCTTGAGAAAAATTATTTTTTGGACAATGGTGTCTTTTATTTTCATGTAATTATGAATTTTATTACCAACATGTGAATACTATTATGTTAATGTAGAGAGAGTACTAATGAATATAGCAATGATGAGGATATTAGCTAGAAGGTTCGAAGGGTAGTAGCTAAGTGTTTGTCTGCTATGATAACATCTCATCCAGAAATGCTATTAAAGATGTATGAGGAGGCATGTGCTTTGAACCTTTCTCAATTGTTGCTGGGAGATATTTATCATTTTCATAAAAGTTGACTCTATTTGTCCTATACATTTGCCATGTTTTTTGACCTTTGTATGCCCAATAATTTTGGCTTAGTGTCTCTTTAGAGTTTATGGTTTACCTCCAAAGAGTGACAAGAATGGCCCTTTGTCTTTGTTAGAGTCAAGAAGATACATAAATTCCATTCTCTTGGCATAACACTAACCTGCTAATGTTATGCATAAATAGGAATAAATTGAGTTTGAGATGATATATATCGGTTCTTATCTCATTTCAAAATGTGGTTAGCTTTAGGAATTCTTTTATAAGGTTTTATATGAAATGATTGCTAGCTAACACCTACCAAGGAAACATAACTTGCTTCTTCCCATAGAGAATTCTGCTCAAGGTTTTGGCATTATGAAGTGTAGCCCAATTCTTTATGTGCCAATGGAAATACTGAGAATGCTAAGAGATGGCATGGTTACTCTTGTTGATGTTATTTCTTTTTTGATAAATATATCTATTGCATTTTCCTTGGTTTTTTAAATGGGAAGTAATCTAAGGTGAGAACAATTCATTATTTTTCCCAGTAAGTGTTTTTATAAATATAAAATGAGAGATTTATTTAGACTTGCACAATACACCAATTTTTTCTTTGCTTCAATTATTGAACACAACAATTTTGTGATATCCCTGCGAATATGTTAACAGTATTGACATGAATCTTTTTCATTTATTAATTTCTCAAGGAGATTAATAGTCTCATTTGGCACGCGAATGAGTTCTAAGGTTGCATGGAATTTTTTTTGCAAGTTTTCCCAAGGCTGATAGAGAGGTTGAAAGAGAGAGAAGAAAATATTAAAGTATTAACATTTTTCTTTCATTTTTGTTCAGGTGAATGATACTATTATTTTGCACTTTATAAATTCAACCTCTTGTTAATATTGTTGCAGATGGATGTGTTCAATGCCTTCATCGAGTTGCTATGCCAGACTGGGAATGTGACTAAAGGATTAGGGGATGCCTGACATTCAAGGCAAGTAGTTAATGAAATATGTAGCTAGGATGTTTTGTAATGCTGTAGATTTTTTTGAGATGGTATCCTATTAAAGTTTTGTTGGTTGCCTTGTGCATGGTAGTTTGACTTCCAACTGTATTATTTTAAAGACAAACGTACTATTTACTGAGAAATGTTTGTTGACGCTATCTTTAATTTTATGTTGTTAGTTATTGAGGCCTTTATAAGTTGTGGAGAACATTAGATGAAATGACCAAGAATTAATGACATTATTAATCTTTGTATAATCTTGATAAAGTTGATACTTTGGTTACCTTTTTGAAAGCTCTAACAAGAAATAATGATGTTAGCTCACTAGGATTATATACAAAAGGGAATGAAATGAGGAAACCCCATCTATCTACATTGACATCAAAATAACCATTTTCATTAACTCACATGTTATGGAAAGTTCATAGACATCTCAATACAAGAGGAATAATACAAAATCAAGACAATCCTCAAAATCTCTAGAAGAACAAGGTGGATACCATTTATAAAGCTCTAATAAGATCTATAAATTGGCAATATATATTTCTCTATAGCTTAGTCAATTCACCCTTTCCAAGAAAATGGGATAATTATTAATATGTAACTAATGGGAGAAAACCCTAAATTGACTTAGATAAATTTTCAATTTATCATTTGATATCATCCACAAAGAACTGTTAGCTTCCTGATATGGGAGCAGGAGCCCTTTAGGCTAGAACTTCTCTAGCTAAGAGCAAAGGGTTGATAGCTATTGATTCCATCAAAGTTGTCAGAGGCATGAGCCTAGTCTCATCCATTGTGATGATTGGGCTTTTTACTTAGTGAGACTTGATCCCTGGCAAGCTCATTTAGAACAATTTAGACCTAAAAATATTATTGAAACCTTGAAAGAATGAAAATTTACTTGCCTATGATGGCTAACTTATCCTTCTACAATGATTCATAACTATAAGCCTTTAGTGTGTGTGTCTTACTCTTCTGTAGCCTTCACCTTTAAGAAAAATGCAACAACTTAGTTTGGAGAAAAAAAATGGTGGTATGCAAGTGTTTTATGGAGAAATGAGGTGAAATGACCACAATAAGGAAGGTAGGTTGAAATCAGGGTTGGGGAGGGCCTTTACAAGGTATATATTGTTTTTTTTTCCTTGTAGTGTGGGGCCATTTTTTGGATGCCTACAACATTGGGTAAGCCTACATTTGCTAGGGTCCAGCATAACACCTCAGTCACCTAAATATATTTGTGACTTACATGCATTTCACTCTACTAGATATATTCTCTCGTGTCGTATCTTCAATTTATCTCACAATCTCTTTTTGAGAATGCTATGTCAATTTGGATCTAATTTATAGCTATTTTCATGGGCATTCATGGTGACTCTAATAGGAGTAAGATATAGTAGATATTCATTTGAAATCGTATTAGACACTTGCATTTTTATCTTAATTTGCTAGATGATATTATCATTATTTAGTATAGGATACAAGCTTGAGGGAAGTGGGCCTAATTTACATCTCCTTTTCAATCTCAATTGATCTATTTGCTTCTTGCAGTTATTTCAACTGCCCTTGAAAGCATGAATAGAAGAAATAAAATCAAGAAATTGTGGAATGCAGGAAAGTTTATGTACAATGCAACAACATGGGGAATCGCAGCTATTGGGTCAGTTCTCAAATTATCTCTCAGAAATTAGTTAAATATCAATATACATTTTTTTTACCGATTTCGTTAAGTCAAAATCTTTTTTTGTATAGTATAGCTAAGCTTGACTTATTTATGATGTGTGGTGTATTTTGAATTTTGATTATACTTATTTTTGCAATTGTTTTTATTCCTTTTATTTCCAATTCCTAGTTATGTTCCTATCTACATAGGTGAAGTCTATCTGAAGAATTAAAGGAGCGCTCAAATACAAATTGGGTCAATGTCTTTAATCATATATACCACAACTTCATAAATACTGAATAGCTATTTTCATCCTTAGATATGAAAATGATCTTAATAACATAATTATATTAGTTAAATCCTAGAAGCAACATCATTGTACTTAAAAGTAAGTAATACTATCTGTAAATATGAGATTCATTGTTACTTGACTCCTCTACAGTTTTCAATAACCGTTGGCATACTAAGAGCATATCTTCTTGGAATGTTGGTATCATGACATGAACTTGCTATTATAGCTAATTTACTTTACATTTTTTCATCAAATAAAATATCACAATAAATAGTAAAGGGTCTCCATCCAAGTTGATGTCTGGTAAAAATCACAGCATTGAGATTGTTATTTTGTATTTGAGGAAACTCAACATTGGTCCACTTATATGTGTCATGAATGATATTTGTAGGAAGGTCTCTTCTTTATTCTAGAGTCCCCTAGGTGGTTATTTAATAGCCTTTTTTCTAATAATTTCCTCATGGTTAGTGATTTATGAAAATTGTTAGTACTTTTAGAATCAATTTTTTTTTTAATATAGCTTATGCCTGGTGCAAGAAACCAGATTTTGGATATTTTACATGCTTATTAGTTGGCAACACCATACTAGATTTATGTAGGTAGTTAACATAGTGAGTGAAGCTATCTAAAATTCAATCCATGATTCCAAAGCACAATTCTACTTAGTGGTTTTAGTTTAGAGAATCCATTTTACAATCCCAATTAATTATATAATTCACTTGCAGGAAAAGGTTGGACAAGAGAAAGAGTTTAGAGCAGCTTTGCAAACCCTTTGAGGAAAATATTCTGATGTTTTTCCCCAAGCAGCTGAAATCAAGGTCTTTGTTAATTTTTTTCTAATATATATGTAATTCCAAGTTAGTTATGCTACAAAGATAGTTTAAATTTTAAGTTTTGTGTTAATTATCTCATCTATTAGAAAATAGAGATAAGCTTTGTCAATAAAAAGCCTATCCACTATTTTAAATTTAATGGTTTGTAAAAAGAAGTTGTTTGAATTGGCTACCTACTGAAGATAGTTTAAATTTTAAGTTTTGTGTTAATTATCTCATCTATTAGAAAATAGAGATAAGCTTTGTCAATAAAAAGCCTATCCACTATTTTAAATTTAATGGTTTGTAAAAAGAAGTTGTTTGAATTTGCTACCTACTGAAGGTCCCTGATCTGAGACCACTTCATCTATAGATGTTGAATCAGATCATATTATCAAAGATGCTCTTGATAAATTTTCCCAAGACATATCTATTTTTGTTGCATATCATCTTTGTATTATGAAAGTTGTAGACGATTGGCTAAGCTCCACCTCCCAGCAACTACATAGGTATTAAGATTCATATTTCATTATAGTTGCAGGAATTTTTATTCTTAGAAATAAAATAAAATAAAATTATGTCAATACAAATAAAAAAGAACACAATAACTGATTTAAGCTTTCTTCTTTTCATTTTCATTTCTATATTTTTTAAGGAGTATTTTAGATCACTATGAATGTATCTATTATAGAAAAGAAGACAAAATAAGGCAATTAGTTTTATACGATAGAAGACAGACAGATGTATTATGATCATAAAGTAAAATAACAGTCTCTATCTTATTATAGGGGGCCAAAATGAGAGTTCTAACCAAATGCAAGTTTTATTTTATGGAGTGTATAATATGTGCTATAGCTTATGTTCATTGCCCAATTTGTGCATATCCAACAACCATGGCTTTTGATGACCACATCATGTTTAGGCATCTTGTCAAATAGTTCACATGACTTATCTATGCTTCCATTTTGCAAGCATGTCTCCCAAGGCAAATGCTACTACTTCATCTACACCGTCTGACAAAATCTAGAGGTCATGTATCACGACTCTAAGATGGGTACCCATATGCAAAAGCTAGATTTTGAAAGTGTCTCCTTTTCTTGCTTTCATTGTAAGAAGGTAAGACATGTTGCTAAGCTTTTCCCAAGGCTCTAGGAGGAAAAGGCCAAGAAATAGAATCAAAATAAAAGTAAGGCCAAGGGAATAACAAATGGAAAAATTTATAGCTCCAAAGAGGGAGAGAAAGTTTGGAGACAAAAGGAAAAAATGATGTGACACAAGGCAAAATAATCCCCAAAGGAGATGTCCTAGCCTCCAAAAAATAACCACACAATGGAAACACAATAACAATGCAAGATTTGATACCAAATTACACTAATTTATTCATAAAATAACTGTTACATTCAATGTGTCAGGCTACAAGGCCTTCCTAGCTAGGGCCAAATATAAGAAATTAAAATAATAGTTTTGTAATATCCCTCAAGATTCAACCCAAACACTAGCTAGTCTAGATCCACACTCTAGTAGAAACCTCTAAGGAAGATCCAACTAGTACTCGAAAGCCCACCAAGAAATCTCCTTGTTTCCCAAGCCACAACCACTAGCTCTTCTCAAAATTTTCTCCTCTACCACCTCCTCTTCTCTAATATGGATGAATAATGACTAAAATACTTCACCACAACCCCTACTTATACCGATCTAAGGAACAAGTTGGCCTCCAATAGAAATTAAGTGTCCAAAAATTGATTCCTAAGAAAAATCATAGTATCTCCTAGATCCAATTGAATTAGAACTCATGATTTGAACTATAGGTAGTACTTTAGGTCCTCTACAACCCTAAAATGTGCAAAGGCTGATTCATCAAGTATATCTATGCATCCATCCTAAAATTTAAGCACAGAAACTTGTCATGCAAACTACCAGAAATTGATACTCTAGGAGAATTGTTATATCTCCCAACTTATAATGAATTATAGCTTACCCCTTTGACAAAAGGAATTACTCTATGCCCTCTTCAATTTCTAAAATGTGAATCCTCTCATTCATTTTAAAAAATTAGTGACATGGCCTGCAACAAGCACCCAAAAACTAGAAAACATAGTTCCAGTAGCTAGGTAAAAACAACTCAAACTTCAACTCAATCCATCCAATCTCTATACACACATAGGATAAGGCTCCCCAATGTGTCTCCAACACATAGCTAGCCATTAAAGTCATAACTCCACCAAAATCCAAGCTCAATGCTCCTACATCAAAAAACTAACCACAAAGTTTCTCCAGATTAGAAGTAGGAGGGAATGGTGGTTGCCCAGCTACTGGTTACCATTGGGGTCCTAGGGGCAGAGTCAGTTGGTACTGAAACTAAGTTGAAAAAGCATAAAATCTTGTAGCTAAGAAGAAAAGGTTAGATTCTAAACCAAAATATTTAGATAACAAGTTTGTTGGAAATATTCAAGACTATGTTAGGTTACTGATAGGGGAGGAGTGAATTAGTAGCCACTAAAACTTTGTCAATATCAGCACTTTATAGCAATATTTCAATTATCATTTATTGATCCAATTACATGCATGAGAAACCAAAAATATAAAAGCATCCACAACACTTGAACACAATAATTGGTGACCTAGAAACCTTCCAAATAGAAAGTAAAACTGGGTGGGGATGATACTCACAAAACTTCAATACTACAACATAAAGTTGGCCTAATAAGGCTTATAATGATCACTTCTAATGATCTTCCTTGTTAGGAGCAATTAGGACTGCTAGGTCCACCTTGTTAGAGGCTTTTACAAACACACAATAAAGTATGTACTCAGTAAAGAGATTTTGAGAAAAATTGTTAAGTCTACCTTGTTAAAGGATTTAGATTGATTCACTTGTTAGAATGAAATAGTATATCTCTTACTTACAACTAAATTGTTGATAGAGATTCCTTGAATTATTGATCACTTTTTTTGATGTATATTTCTCTACTACTCCTTTTTCTAATATGGCCTTCAATATATACTTTATTTGCTACTTGATCTCATTCACATTCTTACACACTTATGTTCATGAATTACACATTCACACATATATTGGATATGATACAATACATTACATATATACCAATCCAATTTACATAATAACAAAGTTGACAAATATACAAGTTAATACCAATATTACAAAGTTAGCCCATATGAAGACACTTAGGTTCTAAAGATTGACTTGGTCAAATTCTAATACTCGATGTCCACTATCATTACTTAGCATTATCATGCATTTGGTAGAAGTAGAAGCTCGGTCCATACTAATCACCTCAAAGTAGTATTGAACTTGTTCTCCACTGGTGACTCAATAGATACTGTATCACTCACTTGTCATAAGCTAAATCACTCAGTAAACACTAATCATCATACAGCTTGGTTAACACTAGCTTCTTATTCCATGAACTACTAGCTTAGTAGAAACTACAAAGCTCGGTAACCACTAGAGTGCTCCGGTTGAACTGCTAGACTTCACACTTCCTGATTCTACTTGGTTTGAATTGTTTCACTTCACACTAACTGAGTTCCCTTGGTAACCACTGGAATGCTTAGTGGCCACTAGAATTAGTCCAAAAAACTTGGTAGCAACTGTAGAGCTTGGTGGCTACTGAATTACATGGCAAACACTGTAGAATGTTCAATGAGCTTAGTGGCCATACAAAATCTAAATAAGTGTTGTCAATAATAAAAAACTTGATTGATATGTCAACAATCTCCCCCTTTGGCATTAGTGACAAAAACACTTATTAGCCAAAACTTATATATATCACCATCTGATACTGGCTCAGTAGGGTTTACTGTTTTGAGATTTTTCAAAATTTGTCTTTGTAAGTATATATAGTAAACTATATAACATATCTACAAAATTCTCCTCTACTATATACATTTTCTTCCTTTACATGATTCTCTCCCATACAATATACCTAGTCTCTCTATATATAGTCTCTCCCCCTTTTTGACAATAATGCCAAATATTTATTCAAAATTTATTTACATGGAGACACCAAAATGAGATAGAAACCCAAAGTGTACCTTAAGAATGAGTGCTATAGTTTTATCCCAATTCTCTTGTAAAATCTTGCATGTACGGAGAGAAATTTGAACTTCTATAGAGAGTTCTATCATCTGATCTGCAATAGAGAAGTTATTGTCATGGATCAAGGTTTTTGAGAAAAAAATGTGTTTCTACATTATATTCATGATAGGAAGGATCATATTCTAAATATCTATCAATGTAGATTGGATCCTTGCCTCTTCTCTCAACAAATCTGCCTACTTGTTTGACAGAAATCTTATCTTCATATGATGTGCAGAGCTTGAACTAGAGTCAAGTTGCAATTGTTGTGCACTGGCTTTCATATCTTCATAAATCTTTGTCTATTTTCTCTTTATCTCCTTTGTGAACTCGGTAACATCACATAACTTCACAAAAATTGATGTCACATTGGTGCAAGAGGATTCAATACTAGTCAAAATTGAGGAAAGCTCAACTTGTTGAATGGCAATTTGCTGAGCAATGTGCTCAAGAACTTTATTATCAAATTTATTTTCTGCTTTCTCAATTAACTTATCTTGACCACTAGAGTCCTCATTAAAATTTTGAACTGCCTCTTCTAATTGAAATAAAATAAGTTGAGAAGTATCAACCTCAATACCTATAGCCTCAAATAGAATGTCCTTGGCATCATCTATAATTTTATATTCTCTATCTCTTTCTTCTCTCAATTTCTTTTGCTTTGCCTTCTTTTGGAGGAGTTGACCAGCTATATGCATTTGATCTATAGTGAGATTATCAAAGTCCCATTTGGGAATTTCTATTTTCTCATGTAGGTCTGTATCCTCCTCTATCTCCTTTCCTCTGCTCAAAAATCTTGTATTTGGTTGGACCTTAGGTTCAACTGTCCTTGTACTTAATGCCTTTGTATCTGGGATGGAAATAATTGTAGATATACTAGGACTTGCTATGAAAATTGATATAGTATGTACTGATGGAATACTAATAGGAATGCTTGATGAATCCAAAACTAGAGAAGTCATAACTAAAGTATCCATTATTGAAGTAGACAAAATTGTAGTATTCAAAACTGAAGCACTTACTATTGAAGAGCTCAAAATTGTATAAGCCATTGTATTCATAACTGATGACTACAACTCGGGATCTAAAGAAGTGGAAGGCTACAGCTTAGTAGATGAAGTGGTAGCCACTTTTATCAATGATATGCTAAGTTGTGTGATGGTGAAGAGTGATTGGACATTTGAAGTAGCTATGGTTGTCACAATCAAACTTGTTGAAGTTGTCTCTGAACTTGATATGGAAACCGGTTTGCTTGGAGAGTGAGGAAGTGAGGTAATGATTATGGCTGCTATCTTCATAGGGTTAGTCTCCTCATCATCTTCTTTTTCTTCCTCAGTAGCTTCCTCCTTTTTATCTTCTTTAACTTCCTCATTTTCAAAATGTGTGGGCTCTGTGTAAGTTTCTTTTTCCTCATCATCACTATCATCATCCTTAACATCTATTGGGAAGTCACCTTTTTTATGCAAATGATAAACATTCTTCCACATGCTTGTGGAATTCTTAACCACATGCTCTATATCCTTGATCAAAATTAAACAATTATTAAATCTAAGAGTCATCTTATCTTCATTTTTCTTTAAGGACTCTTTTACCTCAACATCTATCATGCTTGGTAGCAATTTCTTTAGGGTTTGTGCATAAATATCTTTTGGTGTTTGCATTACAAAGCACCATCTTGGATCTATTTTCTCTAATAATTCATTAGAGATTTAGGAGGCTATCTGATCTAGTGAATACTTCCATTTTCCCATTTTGGTTAACACCAGTTCTTCCACCTATTTCTTCTCTACCTCTAATCTTGTTTCATACTTCAAGGATTTGAAGTTTGTTATTGGACCTTCTTCCATTTGTTCCATTTTTTCTTGGAAGGTGGGAGGAGGTTTTCTAAAGACAATATCATTGCCTTTCTTCCTAGACCTCCTTGTGAAGACTATAGTGGATGGCTTTGGTGGCTTGGTGATGATCACATTGCCTTTCTTCTTCAAGGGTTCTTCTTCCTTTTTAAACTCATCCTCATCCTCTGCTTCTTCATCTATATCTTCTCCTTTGACCTCAATTAGCATAAGAGGTGTGCTTGATTTTAGTTTTTCTATCCTCCTCTTACCTTTGTTAACCGCTTGTGGGAGCTTTATCTCTAGCTCTATCCTTGCATTTGCTTCATCATATGTTCCATAATGTGATGCATTTGGATCAATAGGTTCATTAATTAGAACTTCAATAATGTCCTTCATTTCATCAATATTTACCTCATAGGGAAGAGATTTTACCCATACAATTATGGGCTTTACTACCTAAACGTAAACTTTGTCACAATCTACCATGAAGCATATATCATCTTTGTAATCTTCGACCAGGTCTTAGGTATTCTAAATCTGTTACTCATTTTCTCTTTGAATACTTCAAAGTAATTATCCATAATGTAACAAAATTCTCTCCCATTTCTGTAATATACTCATTAATCTGGTATAGTATAAGCACATATTTTCTCCATACTGTTGTGCCTTTAGAAGGGAAGAACTTTTGAACATAGAAGAACAAACAAGTCAATAGAGAGCCAAATTTTTAAGGGTTTTTCTTGGAAATCTAAATAATTTCCATGTTCTTGTTGAATTGTTTCAACAATAGATATGCCAAATCATAAGACAAATTGTTCTTCACAACTTTATAGGCTAAGTCTATAGCTTCACATGATACACTATTGAGGCAGCTCAAACTATATATCTTGTCAGCTATCACATGTATCCCAAATTTCAGTTTTGCATTAGTTACACTACTGATTTTCATGCCTTAGCTAGGGTTTTCTTTTCTAGCTCGGCCCAACCTAGGGTTTTGGTGGTTTTGGCTTTAGTGAGCATGGGAAGGCTAATGATGCGATGAATCATTTTCTTGGTGACTACAACTAGTTGCTCAAGCCATATCTAACCAATATGCACCTAACTTAGAATGTATCTAATCCATTTGATTTGAAAACCTTGGAGCATGTGAGGAATGTGGATCAAACCTTTTTCTTTTAAATTTTTATGTTCGGGTTTTAAAACTCCATTAACATACAATTCTCCTAAGGCATCATCCATTTCTAAGGTTCCAATTTCCTAAATAGAACACTTCAAATGAGTTTGAATATCATTTATAAGGAGTACATTAGGTGGGATTTTTGATTGAGCTCCACTTGGGTCAAGGGTTTCTGCAATCACGGGCACAAGTTTGAAAATTGGCACTTTCCACTTGACTCCTCAAAACAACATCTTAGACCCTTTCTTTGCTTTCTGTTGCTACTATTGGATGCCATGATTACTTAGTGAATTATCAAAACCTTGAAAACCTCTCTGCTAATTTTCTTGAAGTCACTTGATTGCACTAGAATTTTTGGATTTCACGATGAAAAATGAATTTGATTTCTTGTCTTTTGTTAAAACTTCACCATTAATGCTCAGTATGAAGGTAGTTGGGTTGACATCATGTTTGACATTATGCTTGATGAATTGTCATCTATTATTTTTTTGATTACTTGGTGAAGGCTCTGTGACTCAGTAATCATGCATGTCTTGTTACTCCTGACCTTGCTCGATAGAGTCTATGACCCGACCTTACTCAGCAGAGAAGGTAACTTAGTGATAACTGATACCATTCTTCCTCAATGATCTTTTTATATCTTGAATATTGATTTGGATCTTTGTCACCTTTCAATTGGAACTATTTGAATGTGATCTTGATAATGTAGTTCTAGTTCTCCTTTGGAAACCTAGTTGAAAATGGTGGAGTCACCCACTTCTTGAGTGACATGACCATCATTGCTTGAACTAGCATCCTCGGTAGATTTAGGAATCCATTGCTGCCTCATCTACTTTCGAATGTTATCTACTTTTTCTTTCTTTTCATCTTTAGCTCTACCTGTATTCATGCAATTCTTGGCTAGATGACCAAGTTTAGTTCAAGTACAACATCTTATGGTGGTATCTTTTTTCCTTGTGTGATGTTTAACACAATTCATGCCAATGTTTCTATATTCTCCACAAGTAATGAAATCTACACCCAGTGTTGCAGTCCCAATAGAATATTGCTTTCACAATTTTCTCTGCTGGATTGAATGACTTACTTCTGCAATCTGATGCCTTGTGACCTTCTTTCTTGCATTTGTGACACTTTCCCTCAAATCTTGCTTTCTCTTTGCATTCATTAGCCTTGTGACTATGCTGACTACAATAGTAGCATTTACCATTGAATTTTTCTTTACCATTACTCCAACATTTGTTTGATGTATGACCTAACTTACCATAGTGATTACAAGTAGGTCTTTGATTCCTTTGAGCACCTTGTTTAGAGGACTCGCCTTCTTCTTTGTATCCAATTCCTACTTTACCCTTTTGTCTATAGAGATTCTGCTCATTTAGTTAATTTAATTGATTCATTTAGGTCATTTTTCAATCTTTCATTAATTTTCTTTTTAGATCTTAGCTCATTTCTTATTCTTTCATTGATTTTTCTTTCCAAATTTAGATGATTTCTTAATCTTTCATCGATCTATCTTTGGCTCATGATTTCCTCATTTGCATTAGAGATTTGATCCATAAGATCTACATGCTAAAGGGATTGATTTTGGATTTCATTATTTTTTCCATCCATTTCTTCTTTCATCTTGTTCCTCTATTCCAAGATTTTACATAGCCTTACTGACTGAATTTCTTGTTCTCTTTTTATCTTTCTTACTTCTTCTTGTAGGGAACCATTCTTCTCTAGGAGTTCTTTGATTGCATCATTTGCTTCATCTAAACTGCTTGAAGGGAAAAAAATCTTCAATTCTTTCTTCAATGTACTGATGATCATTCATCCGATTTGCAAGTTCCTTACTTCTTTTTAGGGATTGGGAAAGTTGCTCTTTTTTTTTCTTGAGTTGTGCAATGGCCATTTCCAGATCCAATTTTTCATTGTCAATTTCCTTATTAAGTCTAAATATCTCCATATTCTTGATCTTTTCTCAAGCTATTAAACTTTCTCCTAAGAACCACAAAGCTCTAATACCAATTGTTGGAAGTATTCAAGACTATGCTAGGTTACTGAGAGGGGAGAGGTGAATCAATAACCTTTAAAACTTTTTTAGTTTCAGCCCTTTATAGCAATATTCCAATTATCATTTATTGATCTAATTACATGCATGAGAAATAAAAAATATAAAAGCATCCACAACACTTGAACACAATAACTAATGACCCAGAAACCTTCCAAATAGAAAGTAAAACTTGGGTGTGGATGATACCCACAAGACTTGAATACTGCAGCATAAAATTAGCCTGTTAAGGATTACAATGATCACTTATGATGATCTACCTTGTTAGGAGCAATTAGGACTACTAGGTCCACCTTGCTAGAGGTTTTTACAAACACATAATAAATTATGCACTCGGTAAAGATATTTTAAGAAAGACTGTTAAGTCTACCTTGTTAAAGGATTTAGACTGATTCACTTGTTAGAATGAAATAGTAAATCTCTGACTTACAACTTAATTTCTAATAGAGATTCCTTGAATTATTGATCACCTTTTTTGATGGATGTGTCTCTATTGCTCCTTTTCTAATATGACCTTCAATATATGCTTTATCTGTTGCTTAATCTCATTTGCATTCTTACACACTTATGTTCATGAATTACACATCCACACATATATTGGATATGATAAAATACATTACATATATACCAATCCAATTTACATAATAACAAAGTTGGCAAATATACAAGTTAATACCAATATTAAAAAGTCAGCCCATATGAAGCGACTCAGGTTTTGAACATTGACTTGGTGAAGTTCTGATACTCGGCATCCACTATCATTACTCAGCATCATCATGCATTCAATGGAAGTAGAAGCTCGGTCCATACTAATCACCTCAAAGTGGTCTCAAACTTGGTCTGCACTAGTGACTTGGTAGATACTGTGTCACTTTTCATAAACTGAATCACTTGGTAAACACTAATCATCATATAGTTTGGTTAACACTAGCTTCATATTCCATGAACTACTAGCTCAATAGAAATTGTAAATCTCTGTAACCACTAGAGTGCTTAGGTTGAACTGCTAGACTTCACACTGCTTGATTCTACTCGATTTGAACTATTGCACTTCACACTAACTGAATTCCCTTGGTAACCACTAGAATGCTTGGTGGCCACTAGAATTAGTCCAGAAAACTTGCTAGCAACTGTAGAGCTTGGTGGCTACTAAATTACATGAAAAACACTATAGATTGTTCAATGAGCTTAGTGGCCATACAAAATCTAAATAAGTGTTTTCACTAATAACAAACTTAATTGATATGTAAAAAAAGTTGAAATCATGTCCTACAGGGGAAATCTTCTAAGGGGATCTCTAAAGGATAGAAAGTATAGACCCAGTAATAATAGGGGAAATTCAAATGTCCCCAATTCCTAGGATTTAGTAGTGATTATAGAGCCATCTCAATCCTATAGGCCTAACCCCACAAAAGATGGTAGCCTTAGCTAGTGTATTGCCTCTCTTGGAAAGATCTCAAGAGTGGTGGAATTGATAAGATCCTCTTTGCTGAGTCAACTAACTAGAATGGAGGCTCTATTTGTGACTTGTATTGATGAAAAATAGGGGGGATGGACAACTATTAGAAAGAAAAAGAAGAGCTAAGACCCTTCTTTGGTCTCCCCAACTGCAACAAGAAGTAGAGTGAAAGTTGATGTTGGAGAAAAACCTAAGACTTCTCGGAGAAATAGTCACATTTAGAATAGGAAAGAGGAGACTATAAGGAATCTAGTGGATGGGAGCCAAAAGACCATCTAAGAGACCTACCTTGTAAAGATGAAATGAAGGTCATATCCTAGAACATTCATGGCCTAAATGGAGCCCACAAATAAGAGGTATTAAAAAATATGCTAAGGGACCATAGACCAAATTTCATCTTTATTCAAGAAACCAAAACAAGAAAGGAGTCAATGGAGAGAATCTCTTTTAGTAGGAATTTGGAGGGTTTTGCTACGCATTTAGACAAGGCTTCAAGAGGTTTTCTTACTCTCTACAACTCTAATATTTTCAAGTCACAAGTTTTATATGATGAAGGTAATATTCTCCTCATTCAAGTTAAAAATATTAAAAATGAATAATTTTGGTATCTTTTGAATGTGTATGCTCCCAATAGTAAGAATGGAAGGAGGAACTATTGGGTTAAAATAAAGAATGTTTTATCTAGATTCCAAGTGGGAATTTTTATAATCATAGGGGATTTCAACACCCCCTTAAGGGATGATGAAAAATAGGGGGCCTTGCTCAAGATATGGATAGTAGGAAAGACCTGTCTGACTTTATCAATGAAATGGCTTTGTTGGATGTTGATCTTTAGGAGGTCTCTTCACTTTGTCCAATAGAAGAGTGGGTAGAAATTGCATTCAAGTTTGATTAGACAATTTTCTTATTTCTTTAGACTAGATGAGTTCATACTATGCAATCTATCTTTAATGGCCCAAACTAGATTAGATCACTCTCCAATTTCTCTCACTCTAGAACCAATTGCTATCAAGTGTAACTTCCCCTTTAGATTTGAGAGAATGTGGACTTTCCACCCAGATATCTCTCTTCATATCTCAGAGTAGTGTAACATCCACATAGAGGGTTTTTCCATGTTCAAAGTGGCAAAGAGGCTGAAAAACACAATCAAATCCAGAAGCAAATTGTCAAAAAAGTCTAATGGATTGTGGAAACCTATTCAGATTGATTATTCAAGATTTCATTTAGAAGGAGGGGTATAATGAAGAGAGGCTGGAGGAAGAAAAAAATATTCTAACAGAGCTTCACAATAGAATTGGTCAAGAGGAGGCCTATTAGAAACAAAGATCAAGGGTTGTCTAGTTAAAGAGGGGGACCAAAATACTAGGTTCTTCCACACCTCTACTCTGAAACATAGAGTTTATAATAGAATCAAGTAGGGGGAATTTGTTCTAGAAGAGGAAAATGATATAGTTGTTAAGGCTATATCTTTCTTCTCTAATCTTCTTTCAAGTGATCCTAATCTTGTGAATCAAGATCAGCTAGAAATCATTTTGAATATTTTGGCTCTGATCCAACCTAAGGAGAACACTATGACTAAGGCTATCGCTTCCCCTCTAGAAGTTGATTAGGTTGTCTTTTCCCTTGTAGCCGACAAATCCCCAAGCCCAGATGGTTTCCCAACTTTTTTCTTTCAAATGTTCTAGAATGTGGTCCACCTAGATGTCACCAAAGTGGTTCAAGAGTTCTTTAGAGCCAAGAGTCTACTCAAGGAGGTAAATGCCACTTTCCTTATGCTTATTCTAAAAGTGGCTAGGGTAGATTCTTTAGATCAATTTAGAACTTTCAACCTATACAACTTGTATTACAAGATTATTTCTAAAGTGATGGCTTCAAAGATTATTAAAGTCCTCCCTTCCATTATAGCACCTCAACAATCAGGCTTTTTCTTGGGGTGTCAAATCTTGGACTCAATTATGATTGTCCATGATGTTATCCACACTTTGGAAGAAGGAAAGAGAGAATGCTTCCTTCTCAAGCTTGATATGTCCAAGGCTTATGATTAGGTGGACCGGTCCTTTCTTTTCAAAGTTCTTAGAGCCTTTGGGTTTAATTCAAGGTTCATCAAACTTATTAACTAGTTGGTGACAACTATCTCTCTAGTTTTATTGGTCAATGGCTCCCCCTCAAATTTCTTCAAACCCTCTAGAGGGCTCAGGCAAGGAGATCGGATCTTGCCCATTCTTTTCATTATTTTTTCTAAATGTCTTGGAAGAAAGATTTCTGCCAATAAAAATTATGGTGCTCTATCTAGAATCAAACCTTCTTCTAGTCCCCTAGTTTTCTCTCATCAACAATTTGTTTATGAAACTATTATGGGGGGGGGATTGGAATAAGAGCTCTATTTTCTTCATTAACAGTATGGTTGAAAGATAGAGGAAGATTGCTAATATTCTTGGCTATGATTTGGGAAGCCTCCCTTCTATATATTTGGGTCTCCCCATGGTCCTAAAACCCCCAGATTCTTTCTGGAATAGCCTAATTGATAGGTTTAATAAGAAACTGGCTAATTTGAAAGGAGTCACTCTTAGCCAAGCTAGCAAGATATAGTTGTTCAAATCTAGTCTTCAGAATCTCCCAACTTATGCTCTAATTCTCTATGAGATTCCCAACAAGTATGCTAATCATTTGGAGAAGATTTAGAGGAATTTTATTTGGTCTAGATTAGAAGACAACAATAGATTTCCCTCAATGGCATGGGACAATGTGTGCCTCCAAAAATAAAATTGGGGGTTGTGTATAAGAAAATTGAGACCTTTCAATAAAGCTCTCCAAGCTAAACAAATTTTGATAATCTTTTCCAACAAGTGAGAATGGAGGGACATCATGAAAGAGAAATACCTTCATAGACCTTCAATTAGACACTTTCTCTATGGAGGCTCGATTCCCAATGGATCAAATATATGGAATGAAATTTTAAGAGCTAGAGATATAGAAAACAATAAGGAAAAATGGAGTGTTGGAAATGGGAAGGACACCCTTTTTTGGCAAGACAATTGGTTGATCCAAGGGCCTCAACACAACATTCCTAAATATGAAAGATGGGCTTGTATTTTTATCCAAAGGTATGGTAGATATGTTAGTGATTAAAAACATGGCCAAGGTTGGAGGGACCTTTCTTCAATATTTGGGGACCTAAAACCTCTAATGACTATTCTCCACTATGTGGTTTTGAATCAGGATTAGGACCATCTTGTTTGGGAGAACACTTCTAATGGTATCTATTTGGTGGCTTCAGGGTACCAAGCTATAATGAGGTAGGATTCGAGACCAGACTAGGCTAAGGCCTTGTTCCCTGGCCTTATCCCTAAAATTAACATTTTCTTCTTGCTTTTACTCTAGAATAGGATCCTGAGTATAGATAATCTTAGTAAAAGGGGTCTTCAAATTTCTAATAGATGTGTCCTTTGCAAAAACTAGGTTGAGTCTATGGATCACCTATTTATACATTGCTCCTTCACTAGAGAGGTGTGGTCTTTTTTCAGTCAAGCTTTTGTGATGAGCTGGTGTACTCCTATCTTGACCATTGAATTCTTCAGGTATCGGATGACTCTTAAAAGGGATCAGGGCTCCAAGCAATAAGTAAATGGGCTCTGCCTCATTTTGGATGGGGAATTTGGAAGGAACACAATAATCATATCTTTAAGGGTGCCAGCCATCGTGCCAAAATTATGTGTGGTAAAATTCAAAATTCCATTTTGGAAAATTATATGTTTAATAAAGAATCTAACTCGTTCATAGGTGAAATTAGAAGTAGCAACGATACTCATAATAGAAGAAACGAATGTCACTGGTCTTTACCCCTACGAGGCTGGCACAAAGCCAACTTTGATGGAGTAGCCAAAGGTAACCCAAGAGCTACGAGTAGTAGAGGGGTGATCAAAAATTGCCATGGGTATGGTATAACAGTGGTTACTTTTCCTATGGGACACCAAACTAATCGCTATGTTGAAGCTTTTGCAGCCCTTCAAACTACCAAGCTTGCAAAAGAGGTAGGGGTAAAAAGCCTATGGCTTGAGGGGGATTCAAATAATATCATTAAATCACTAAGGGGTGAACACCCCCCATCCTAGAGTATCAAGAATATGATGGAAGAAACTAAACAAAGATTACTTACCTTTGAGAGGGTCTATGTGTCACATGTTTACTATGAGGCTAATGTGGTTGCTGACTAGATGGCCAATGAGGTGGTTAGAAGGGGCATGTCACATAGATGGCCAAGTGGTAAAAGGATTCTGATAGCTGCTAAAATTTTAATTAAGATTGAGAGAATCCAGGAGAGGACGGGAAACATAAAGTGTAATAATAAAAGTTAATGTTGTCAATCTTATTTTTATAGTAATGAAAGCTTGGCACGGGCTGAAATAGAGTTATCATAATTGGGGGGATTTGTGGCACATTATCTGGGTGATTGGTAATTGTTATTACAATTTCTTTACCAAGGATAAAGACAAGTATAGTTTTTGTGCAAAAAACCAATGTTTGACTCTTCGCACTTGGAGAACATAGAGTAGTTGTTCTAATTTTTGCAACAATATGGTGGAGGAAAGGCATTTCAAAGAGTTGGAGGGTGAATAGGAGAAGTGGAAGAGGAGATTGAAGGTGTAGGAGAAGCTGAGGGAAGGTGGCATCGTGAGCTTCATTGAAAAACTTCATGGCTAGGATCCTAAGATAACAGACCTTATAGTAAAGTCATGGAAAGATGCTATTGATTTCCAAGTCAATGAAGGGGTCATAGCGAAGGTAATTGATTCTCTCAATTAGGTCATAAAATTCTTTAGTGATAAAAAAATATCTATAAATGTTGTGAAATAATTCACTAAGGATGCCAAGGAGTTGAAGGAATTAGTGAAGACTAGTACATACTATGAACCTACATCATTAAAGAAACTTTGGAGGTTTGTTTTAAGGGTGATTATCTCTTACATAATGCTTGACACTAGGCATCATAGAATCCATATCCACCATTTTGTTATCCTAAACCATTTTAGGTGTGGAACTAAAATCTCCATCCCCCTCTACTTTTTTCTTCTCTGCAAATAAGAATATCGTGGGTTTTAAGAAGAAAGCATATGCTAACCCAATCTTCCATGAGGGTCTGTTGTTACTTATATATGAGCACTTTAAGGCTCAAACTTGTGGAAGAGTTGTTTCCCATAAGATGGAGCCCTCAAAGGATATGGAAAGCTCTTACCTTCCTTCTAATATGGAGGATAGTGTAGGTCTGCATTTGAATGATGAAGAGGAGGTGGCCAAAATTATGCACATGGGTAGGAAGAAGAACAAGAAGACTAGGAAAGGAACAGAGGGAAGGATAAAGCCTAAGGTCAACTTAGTAGAGGATTATAATGAAGAGGAAGAGGGGATGGAAATAGATGAGGAGGGTAATGTGAAAGAGGTGGGCACCAGTAAGACACAAGAAAGTAAGAAGGATGACAACTCGACCAAAACAAGGAGGGGTGGAGATAAGGAAGTAGAAAAGGCAAATGGTAAGGGAAAGGAGACCAATATCAAAGCTCAAGAAGAGAGTAAAGAGGAGTATGGTTCAAAAAAAACCACTTGTACTCTTGGCAAAAAGGGCAGGAAAATATCATGGATGAACTTTCAAACAAGCACTAAGAAAATGGGTCTAGTGAGAGAGCATATCCATCCGAAGGTAGTGGAGGGAAGGGATGGAAAAATTTAGTTGGAGGACTCATCAACTTGGCATTGTTGATTCTAAGTGATAATGTGAGAGAAATGGGGATGAACCTTCTAAACACTTCTCATAATAGTATAGTGGACAACTTCTAATCTATTAAGTGGGCTTTTCATGAAATAGAAGAGATAAAGATCAAGATGTAGGGGCAGGAAAGGATGGTAGGGGGGATGGGACTATCAAAACAAGAAAGCTAGATGTGAGGGTTACTAAGATAGGAAAAAGAGTGGAAAGGATAGAGAGATCTCTCCATAGCTCTACAAACCAAAGCCTCAACATTATCAAAGGATTAAATGAAAATATAATTCAACTACACTCGATGATGGAGGAAAGCAATAGGGGGAAGGAGGAAAAGGACAAAGAGGAAATTAGGGTTGCAGATGAAGATGACTTCCAACAGGATGAGAGCCCAAGAAAAAGAAGGAGATCAGACAAGAGGAAGAGGGAAAAGGAGGAGTCTCAAGATGATATTCATTTGAAGATTGATGTGGCAGATACCATGGGAGAGCTAGAGCTCAAGACTATAGAGCTAGTCAAAGATATGGTGCCTTGATTGGTGCTTCTAGTTTTTTGTCTATCCCCTGCCTTTTGGTAGTTTTTGTTTGCATATTCCTCTTTGTGGTTGTTTTTTATTTTGTTTAGTTCTAATGGCCTAGTTTTCCCTGTTATTTTATGATGCTTTGTAGCTAGCACTGGACTTTAAGTAGTAATTTGTTGTTAACTAGTGGGTTCAGGGACCCCTATAAAAAACATGTTTTATTTAATCATGAACTTTAATATAGTACAATAAATGGAAGAAAAGAAAAATATTGTACCAATGATATGAAGCTATGTACCTTTTATGTATGGTGGGCCCAAATAGCTTCAATGTCATTTCAAAAAGAGTATCATAAAAAACATCATGGGATTATTAGTCCAACATGAGTTAAGTATAAGTAAACTACAATTACACTATAAATAATAACAATTTTAAAGCACCTAAAACTTGGGTACTTTTTTAAAAAAAACATATTTTTCTTGTTCAACAATAATGACCCCACAAATGAACCATTATTAGTAACACAAGATGATTAAAGAAATGGTTGAGCTTCAATAGTACTTAGTGTATATATTAGTGCACAAAATAGGTCCATCGGTATAAAATGTACCCAAGAAAAAAAATCAATGCATTTTTAGCACATAATAAAAATAGCAAAACAATGTTTTGCTAGTTATAGTTGGTATAGATGAAGATGTCCATAAGCTCCTTGATGTCAATAATGCAGTCAACAATATTAGAGTGATGATTGAAGGAGGCATCTGCGCTTCATCATGAGTTGAAGAATACATTGTTAGAAAAGACATTTGCAATGGATAAAGATGAAATGGGGTACTAAAAACATCCCAAACATAAGTTGAGTCAATAAATGCATGCAAAGGTTTAATGAATGGTCAAAGGTTTAAGGATTATTTACATGTAGGTTGTGTGCTACAACCCTCACCATGTTGACTATGTTTCATAGGTGTCAAAAATTCATGCAAGAAGAACACATCACATTTTAGATCATGATCCATAAGATAGTATAAAATATAAACATTTATTGAACTTTTTTTATTGTTAAGATTAATTACCGATTACTTTCATACAATTGACTCTATGTATCAATTCATCTTTGAGTACCTCTGTCTCCCTAGTTTTGTTTTATTCTAGGACAAGGGTAAGAATTTCTTTACTATATTTATTTATCATCTAAGTAGCCATGAAGTTGGGGTTGGCGCTACATGCGATGTCATCTAAAAATGAAACCTCAATTTTAGATTGTTTTTGATCTATTGTCATTTTTTCTTTTTTCTATCAATAAGCACCAAGTTGTGACATCAAAATTAATAAAATTCTATAAAAATAACTCTAAAACCATAAAGAAAAAGAACATAATAATATGACATTTGTCTCTGTATAATTTGTACAATCACACTAATGAAGGTTTACTTTTTCTAAAGAAGGTGCGTGAGGAACATCCCTGCCTATGCCTTGTGGTGAATCCATGTTGCCGTGTGAAAAAGATTACTAATTCTCCTAGCAATCAGCAGTGAAATGAAAGTAATAGAATTACCAAAAAAAGTATTAATAAAACAAGAGATTGTATATTGGAGTCAATATTAATTGGAGGCAATTGGTTTAAATATTATACTTACCAATCCCATGATAGTGAATTTTTTTATATCTACACAATTCAAATTGTAATCTATTTGAAGATCTTCCCCTACACTTATTGATTTTATCACACATACAAAAACATGATTTCCCTCACATGCCTCAAATATACAACTTGACTACTAATTAGTTGACACGAGTTGAGAACTATTTATAAAACTTGCAATATTTCATGTTACTTTTGGCCTTCCATTAATATGCATAGTGAGCCTTTTACTTTGATTATCTCCTTTGCATTGTTTATAATTTGCTAACAATTCATACTTGCGCATACTTTTTTTATATTGCACAATTTGTATCCAATTATTGTAATTGTAAAAAGGTCCAACATACTCCATCAATTCAAAAAATTTATTATAACTAACCTTTATACCATCCATGGAAAATAAGCCAAAACCATGTAATGAAGATGGAGCTATGTGATATATCTTTTCACTAACAGAAAAATTAGTGTTAACTAGAGGTAGTTCCTTGGGTACCCATTCTTTTTGTAGATGTGTGTACCCTATTTTAGACCTACTAGATGTCTCACTTTTTTCTTCTATAACCACATTTTCTTCACTCAAGGAATATAGATCAAACAAATACCTATTTGGTGATACCTACAATCCATCAAATGAGAGACATGGTAGGACTAAAGGTGATGTGGACAGTAAAGAGAAGACATGCAAATAATATATTGTATCTATAGGGTCTATTGACATATACATGTCGACCCATGTCACTATGCATGATCCTAGTCAAAGGCATTAAATTTCCTATATGTATAAATCATTTATCTTAAGTTAACCAAAAATTACATGATATGTATGCTACAAATTACATAGAAGACAAAAATTACATGATGCATTCATCGAAATCATTGTATATTTTTTAATTCCTTACATCTACTTTATGTGTGGTACCTATGTAGAATCATTGTATATACTCCATGGCATTAGAGTTCAACACATAATAACTTAATTATTGATGCAATGGAGCTTGGTGTAGAGATCATTAGAAGAATCAATTGTCCCTTAGATACTCTTCACTAAAGGTATGTTAAACAAAAGTATCTTTGATCCTACCAAATGTGATCAAGCACCAATCACAAGTGATCAAATTAGGATGTTAAGGTTATCACAACCTAACCCTAGCCAAGGAAATCCCAATCTCAAGGAAGACCCCTTCAAACAAGACAACTTATCACATTTGTGTTAGAAATAGATAATACTCGGGGGGGTGAATTAGTATTCTACAAACTCTTGCCCACAACTAAATATTGTTACTTACTTTATAGCTTGCATATGAAAGTAAACCAACAATGTTGAACAATAAATATAACCATGCACATAGATAACTCATAACACCATTATTTTTTAACTAGGGAAAACATGGCCAAGGGAAAACCCCAATGAGGATGATACCTACAAGATGATTCACTAAACAATGGGACCTATTAAGGATATTGATACTATTAGGATTATATTAAGTACATATAGTGTCTCAAGTCCTTGTTAGGATACTAGGCTTTGTTAGAAGCCTCAACCCTATTAGGAGTTGGTAGAAAAAATACAATGTATGCAAGAAGAGCCCACTGCCCTAACATGCAATTATACAATTTAGTTCTTTACGACATAGGTATACATACAATACTTGCTTTGCTATTGTAACTCGCACTTTCTTTGATCAAACATCAGATATCACATCTCATAAGGCTTTCAAAATATTTTGCATTACAACTACAACATCTCACAACTTCACAATAGCTGTGCAATATAAGATCTCTACTTATACCTTGCACAAAAACTTTGCTCAGTCAACCTTCATGTGTTCACACACTTGAAATAATGTAAAATAACTTATGGATTATTATCCACATAGTTATCTCATCATAACTTAGCAATTATTTTATAACCAAAATAATTCCTAAGGTCGTACAACTTTGTTTACATATATGCTATGTTCTTCTCAATTAAATACCTTCATTGGTATTTAAATCATAAGTTTTATCATATTGTATGTCCACATCTACACACTTAACCAAATCATCATGATAGTGTCATGAAGCTTTCCTTAATTGTGCATAAGCTAACTCTTAATGATTCATCTGTACTCTTAAGATCTATTCTCTCTACTGCTGCAAACTGTCTAACACTTAGACAATTTTCTATCTCTAAATGCATAAATTAAATTTTGAATACATGTTTCCATAAATGACAACCATCAAGACATGTAACTGACCATATTTGCAACAATATCCCCCTTTTGCATTGATAGAAACATTTTGGAAAATTGGCTAAGTCCTAAAATGATGTCATACATATCAAAAAACAAAAATAAAGTAACTACAAAATTGCCTTCAAAACATAACAATTCAATTCATGTTTTGATGGATCATACATTCCTTTATATTGATACATACATAACCTCCCCCTTACATATACATTTACATCTATACAAATTTCTCTACATAATACTCCCCCTTTGACGTCAAAGACAAAGGTGTCAAAAACTATATCACAAAACTTGTTGCATATTGATGATCAGCTTGTCATTCTGGATATACAATCTATAAAATCAATCTTCAGCTTGTTTATGTCCTTCTTTCAGTTTCCTTGGATTGTATCTAATATAGTGATGAGTGTGCAAATTGCATAAGATGCAACTTCAAGTGTGCTCAAGTTGATATAGGTGAATTTTTCATAGGATGTCTCTGTTGCAAGGCATTCCTCCAACTACCTTTGTAAGATGACAACCTTGGGTGTCAAATATTCTCTAAGAATAGAGAATATCCTTAATACCTTATCCTTGTTAGAATCAATTCCTCTAATAGCATTGTGAATCTTCTCAATTTTATTTTTAGAATCTTCAATTCTGAGCTTTGGTTGTTGCAATCTAGTAGTGAGTACCTAAAGCTCACTCATATGGCCTTTGATCTTTGCATCAAAATATGATAAGTAATTGTAAGACACTATGCACTATCCATAAAACTTCTTACCATCAACTAAGCTCTTCCTTAGCCCCTTTATACATACATCTAAGGTTTTCATATCATTTCTAATATTTTTACATACTATGTCAAAGAGTGATGCATCATGTTGTGTCTATGCTGGTGTTGTTGCTACTTCAGCTAAAGTTATGAACTACTTATCAAAGGTCTTCACCAACTCTTTTTCCCAACTTGCAAGTCAAGATTTGCTACAGCTGTGGAAACTATCTTTTGCATTTTCTCCAAGACTTCAACAAGAGTCTTATACAAAGACTTTATAGATTTTTTTTTCTCAAACAACTTGTTCAAGGTGCCCATCAACTCTTTATGATCTTCATCATGAGAAGGAATAGGTATTGTAGCTTATGTTATAACTATTGATACTACTGAAGGTACGATAGCTTTTCTTTCCTCTACTTTCTTCTTTTCCTTGGCTTCTTTCCTTAGATCCTCTTCTTTCTTCCTCTATTCATCTTCTTTCTTCTTGTGTTCTTCCTCTTCTTTCTTCTTCTTCTCTTCTACTTTATTTTTCTCCTCCTCTTCTTCTTTCCTTTTCTTCTCCTTTTTTTATTTATTTTCTCTTCTTTTCTTTTCTTTTGTTTCTTGTTTCCTCTTTTCTTGTTCATCCTTTTTCTTCTTATCTTCTTTCTCATCATTTGAGCTACTATATGTTGTGATATTACCAACAATAGATTAGCCAAATGTTGCAAAGGTATTTTCTTTGACATCTATTGTTATGTGTGTACTATCCACTTGCATGGACTCAGTGCAGATAACAATGTGAGGTGGTGAAAGTGCATGTTGTGTCTCCTCTTCATCTTCTTCTAGTTGTACATATACTAGACTATTAGCTTTGGTCTATGTACTCACCTTAGGTACCAAGGACATATATTTTACTATAGCCTCCTCTATATCTTGCCTAACTTCCTCATAATTTCCTCCCATCAGAAGAATTGTTCTTCTTTTGACCTCCGCAAGGGCTCAATACCCTTCAAAACTCTGTTTAATTCCTCTTTTGATCAAACATTGCATAATTTGTTTATTTATGTGATCCTTATATTTAGATCTTCCTCTAATACTCATTTCTTCATATTTACCAACCTATTGTATAGGTATTCTAGAATCTTATTTTGTATACTCTCAAACCTTTTATTCTTCAAGATCATATTTCTTATAATTGCATTCTCTAACTATCTTCTATCCATATTACTACACATACTATAAAATTTATTTAACTAAACAAAATTATCATCATTAATAATCTACATATTCACATTTTCTACCTTAGGTTTCCATGCTTTCTTACTTATTGTGGTCCTTGCTTCCTGTGCATCTTGTTCAATAGGTTTATCTTTAGCATCATCCTCTAAACTTTCAGAACTGCTTATTTGCATGGTCTTCCTTCTCTTTCCTGGTTTGCTAGCACTCTACTTGACTCTTTTCTCTACTTGTGGTGCAATTTTTTATTTAACCTTCACAAGTCTACCCGACTTCCTCTGCACAGTAGGTGCTTTCACCTCTGGTTGTCTCCTTGTTTGTTCATGTCTAGCTCTTACTAGTTGCACTTGCGCAAGTGTTGTATAAGGTGCAATAGGAGCTTGTCCACAAGGTTGTGCCATAGTTACTCCTTTTGAAGGTCCTACCACAGTAATGGGAGTTGTTGCCAACACTTCAGTTTGACCACTAGCCTTCATCTCCAATGCAATTCCTTCAATCTCATTAAACTCTTACCTTGTCATTCTAGATTCCTTGAGAATGGAATCTATCTCCTTTTCAACCTTTTTCTTGCTCTCTTTTCTATGAAGTTTAGATTCAAATATCCTTGATATCTCATCTTCCCCATCTGGGACATTTTGTATCCTGCTTAGATTTGAGTATGATCTATGCATACCCTTTTATCAACTCTGTGCTCATCTCATAGCCCATAGGCTTAATGAATTTCACTCTGTGAATGACTACTTCCAGGCAGGTGTTGTCAATCTCCACCATGAAGCATAAATCATCCTTGAATTTCTCCACCATAGAAGGAGGTATCCTATACCTAAGTTTCATTTTTCATTGAAAACTCTTCATCATTATGTTTATGTCATTGTCTCTAACATTCTTCGGCTTGGATCTATAGCATTGGGTCACTAACTTCATTGTGCACTCATTGCCATTCTAGTTAATTAATCTAGGAAACTTCCTTGTAACATAGAAAATAAGTGAGTCTGGAGGGAATCAAATCTAAACATTGTGATCTTCATTTTCTTGATCTGTGTAATGTTGTCTAACAGTTGCAATCTGATAATCTCACATAGATTAACCTTTCTTCTTTCAACTGCCATCAAATCTGTCACATGAAGAAATCCAGCTAAGATTGAGTTAACCCTTGATCCATGGTTCAACTTGTACCCTAATATCTTGGATAACAATTGTACTCCCTTATCTTGAATGGGATCAACTTTCATGTTCCTTTCATCAAACTTTGTCTTCAGGTTCATCTCAACCATTTTCTTGAAATTCTTCTTATTAATAGGATTACAAGCTTCATTGTTTAATCTTTTGACCTTGTGAATTAGGTCATTGTCAATAACAATCCTTTCATCTCCCAAAAAAAACATATCATCATGTACCATACTCAATATGATTCAGGTCCATTCATGATTATCAAATTCTATATGAAAAATATACTTTACTAGATTTAAACTTTCTAGGTGTACAAAATCAGACTTAAGGGATAATTCATTATTACAAATCTTTCCTAAATCTTTATGAATCTCCTCATCAACTATGCTCTCAATTTTGTAATCTATATAACTTCAAATATTTCTATGTGCAACACATTTTTTGAAACTTGCAAAAATGCACCTACAGGATCATCCAATAAAGAAACAAATGGGAGCTTCTTGAACTCATACTTTGGTTTATCATTGACATCATATAGTTTTTGACTTTTCATTTCTCTGTAACTATAAACACTAGAATAAGTTGGATTCAAGCTTCATAAAATACCTTGGATTCACAATTTAGGGCTTATGCAACTTTTAGCTTCTCAAACTTTACTTCACACTTCAATTTGATATCAAATCACTCTTCAATTCACTCAAGACAATTCACATGAACAAATGGTACACTCAATCTTGCTTACGATCCTTAAATCATTTCAAATCAGACTATGCATTAAATGTGTATCTACAATAGATTCAAAATATTGTCTTTGTTTACTAGTGACCTTGTTTTCATATTTTTTTCTTATTATGATCCTATTAAGTCTTGCACACTCAACCATAGCTTCCTCTTTATGTCTACTATCTTATGTTAACTATGCAACCTATAACTCACTATCTAACATCAATTCTGACCAATTGATTTTATGCTACTATTGTAATAGCTTAATTTAGGTAGGATGAGCCACAAACAATCTGTGACTTCAACTTCCATTAGGTGTATCAAAGAATTGTTCCTCCAACATTGTGCAAGAGGTTTCATTATTACAAGCTTTTACAAATGCTTCCTTGAACTCATCAACATGTTCTTTAAATGCTTCTTTCTAACTATTATCACTTGCATTCTCATTCCTTCTGTTATTTTTGTTTTTGTTCCTTCTATGATTAGGATTCATGTTAAGGTTCCTTCTATCCATTCTACAAAATTTTGTTATGTATCCAAAATTATTATATAACTGATATACAAGTGCATTCTTTCTTTGATTTGTTCCATTATGACCTTCAGGTGTTCTACAATTCCTTGAAATATGTCCAAGATTGTTCCATTTGTAACAAACTACTTCCTTTCACCATCAGGTTTTTCTCCACCATTAGATATGCTCTAAGATCTACCTCTTCCATTACCTACAGGGTTAGTATTCCTAAACATTCTATTATTCTCATTATTACCATCAAATTTAGGTTTCTTACAATCTACTGCCTTATGTCCATAACCATGAAAATTATAACAATAGAAATTAGTAATGGGTTTAAAAGACTTACCTGTGCATCTCTCTTCATATGTCCAACTTCATTGCAAATGAAGCATCTACCTCTGAATTCATGTCTTACTTCCTTGAGTGGATCAACTACTTTATTTTCTTAGGTTCATTAGTTTTAATTGTCAAATCAATTAACTCAATTTCCTTTGATACTTCAATAGATGTTCTTGATTCTACCTTGCTTACATCAAATTCCTTAAGGGATTCGATAACTGGATCTAATTCTCTTCTAATTTTATCTTTATTCATTGATTTCTCTCCAATTAGATATCCTAGTCCTATCTTGTCATAAGAAGGTCTCTAATGAAATATGTGTTGATCTATCTTCTCACTATCGGAATAAAGTTTCTTTAACCTTTTTTTAGTTTGTGTCAATTCTCCTTTCACAATAATGGTGTACTTTTCTAACTCAGCATGTTCAATCTTAATAGTATCTAATTCAGATATAACTTGACTATCCTAGGCTTGTAGCCCTTTTTCATGAAATTTTGACTTAACTTTAACAATCTCTGCATAACCCTATGAATAAATCACATATTATGATACCCTTTTTGGGTTTACTAAACTAGCCAAAGCACAAGACTGGAATGTATTAAAAAATTAGGTTTTACCTAGTTTCTTCTCTAAGCAATTAGCCTATTAGGTCTCCAAATACAAAGGAGGTATACTTTCCAAAGGCCAAAAATTCAATATAACAATTAGAACATGAAGGGGCATGCATAAAAAAATTGTAAACCTAATTACAAGGTTTTATGACTCTTCTGGAGCAAGTTATGGGAGACATTGATCAACACTATAAGCATGCACATGGGTCTTGCATACCTAGGGCATCAAATTTCTCATTGCCACCTGCACATACAAACTTGAAACCAAATTCATCTTAATTACATGGTTAATGCTTTCATTTCACTAGAGGTTGTTAGATTCCCATGGTGAAATCCAAAATATGGAAAATTCTTATTGAAACCCTAGGTATGACAACTTTTTAGAGCAACTTCTATAAAAACAACAATATCTTGAGTTAGGAGATTTATCAGGACTTCAAACCAAATGCATTGGAAAGATGTTTCATACACCTTTCTATAAATGTATATTTATCACTTTGGTGTGTTTATACACATTCGTACACATTGCTATAGCATGAAAATGGTAGGAAATCAGAATTCTTTTATTGATTTGAATGTGAAAGTATGTCATGTTGTCCTACCACCTATCTAAAAGAGCTTATGTAGAATCTCCCATGGTCACAATATCTTTTCAAACCATTTCTAGCCATTGGGAATCAAATTACAATATTATGCAACTTATTGCTAAAAGTTGCTTGACAACTTTTTGGCAATTTTTCAATTTTATGCAACTTTTGCAAATTATGATCAAACCTAATCTAAATGACCCAACTAGGATCAAAACACACTAAAAATATTAAAACATGAAAAATCCTAAGATTTTAAGTTATTTTACCACCTTTAACCATAGTTGACCAAGGGCTTATAATTATGCCAATCTTGGAACTAGGCCTTATAAATAGATCCAAATGCTTAGATATTATTTATAACCTATCCTATAGGTTCTTAGGATGTAGAATATGTATTTTAATGAATCAAGACTCCTAAATTTGTTACAAGTGCCCCTACACCATACTCCCCTTGACTTTTTGAACTCAAGTTCCCACTTGAGGTTAATTTCTCAATAGAGGTGCCATGTTGCTTGATTTGATCCTCTGTCATCCAAGTTGCATCAATGTTAGGGAGTCATTTCCATTTCAATAGATAATGCATGTATTTTTTATGCCTTGTTTGTTTTAGAAACTAGGTGTCAAGTATGGCCTCCAACTCAATTGGTTTTCTTTGAGGGAGGTTATTAACATATTCCTCATCCACTTTAACATGATGCTCTTGCTCACTTGTTGAACCTGTCAAACCTTTGTAAGGAGAGGGGTCTAAAACATTGACAATTGGAGATATTTTCAAGGTAGGGGGAAGAGATATCTCATAGGCATACTCAGCCATTTTTTTGAGTATAGTGCATGGCCCAACCTTCTTCATGTGAAGTTTTGTATACCTACCCTTAGGTGGTCTCTCTTTCTTCATGAATGCCCATACCTTGTCTCCAATTTTGAAATGGATTTCTCTTCTTCTCTTATCTACCTATTTTTTGTATTTCGTAGTGGATTTTTGCAATTCTACCTTTTTTTTATTTTGTACCTTGGTGATTTGCTCCACAAGTTCCTCTCCTTGAGCACTAACTCTAAAATCTAATGGTAACTTTACAAAATCCAAAGGACCTTTTGGATGAAGTCCCACTAGTAGATTTGGGATCATTTTTTGACCTTTATTGGTTGAAATTTTGACCCATTTTTTGACCAATCTTCGACCAACTTCGACCAACGAATTGGTCGATAATTTTTTGGTCAAAAATTTGACGAACCTATTGGATGGTCAAAATTTTGACCAATACATTGGTCGAAAAAAGTCCAGGTTGTTGAGCCATTTTCTACCATTCATTGGTCGAACTTTTGACCAATACTTGGTAGAAATCTAAGGAGCATTGGTTGAAATTTCAACCAATGCATGGTAGAAAACTAGATGGCACTGGTTGAAAACTTTTTGGTGAAAAATTCGACCATCAAGTAGGTTGGTCGAAACTTTGACGAATACGGTGGTCAAAAAATGTTGGCGTTGTCAGTGCATTTTTTGCCATTAATTGGTCAAAATTTTGACCAATGCTTGGTAGAAATCTATAGGGCCCATATCATGGACAACGATATCATGGAACCACTTCTCGTGTACTAGGTACAAAGATTTTTGATCGTGAGATCGAGCTGAGATCAAAGGGTGGCATTGACTCACTATGAAGAAGTGCTGAGAAGTTAAGTATAGCGAGTTAGCGAGTGTGGCCAACTACTATTGAAGTAAAATTGCTCTCCACAAGATCAAGTCTAGATCGATGACGCTCGTTGACTCGCTATAAAGAGATGTGCAAAAATTAGGTATAGCGAGTTAATGAGCAATGGACCCACCATCGTGTTCTTAAAGGTTGTTTCAATTGTCTACCACATGATTAAAGTAAGATCAGTGATCATCGCTAGCTTGCTGTGGAAAGATGTTCGAGAATTATGTATAACGAGTTAGCGAGTTGATGACACATGTGCATAGTCATGCATGGGCCCAGTTTGAAGTGCCAGCCTTGAAGGAAAGGTAGAGGTGGAGGTGTTTTATTGGCTTGACTGCCAATGTGTTAAGAAGAAAGCTGAGTCAGCTTAGTTGTCATTCCCAGATCATAGGATTTTTCAAGGATCAATGGCACAAGTTTAAAAAAGAACGTGTGACGCCACTCTATTTTTCTGTTCGACACATTTATGATAAGTGAAAGCTTCATGTGTGGGAGAAACAAAGTATAACATAGAGATTTTCATTAATCCTAGTCCCACGTGAATAGAGATTGCAAATATTCTAAGCATAAGAGCCTGATTGACTATGTCATGTTAAGCCTGGTAAAGACATGAAACTATTCTTTTATCGTTCGAGAGAAATTTTAGAAGTTTAGAGAAGAACAAGTTCAGCAAGTCAAGTAAGTACTCATATTATAACCTCTATGGCATTCCAATTCTCTCAATACTGTCAAAATGCCTCCTAAGAAACCATTCTCTGGGCAAATTAATTATGTGGATAGGAATGTCCACGATGATTTATTAGAATTAATCCTAGAATCTACTATATAGCCTGCACAAGTTAAAAATTTAATTTCCTTAAACCCTAGGCTTAAAATTGGTGATGGCCTATATGACAAGGGGAACTAGGTTAGGGATGCAACAACTACTCAAACTAGCCTTATCTTGTTTAAAAAGTGGTTTTCGGAAAGAAAGTTGTTTGCCCCGCATGCTAATGTCTAGAATTTTGATTTGGGAAAGTTAGTAGTCCCAAGTGTTTTCATGGATTATGATTTTCTTGAAGCCATTGCTAAGAATTATGACCAAGCCATTAGGGTCATAAGAAGAAAGGATGGTGTGCCTCTAGTCTCGATTACTCTTGAAGAAATTAGAGAGGTTTTTCACCTGGAACCATTATCAGACTACCATGTGCAAATAAATCTACTAGAATTAGAGAATGAATATAAAGCAAAGAAGGATGTAATTTGGGGAGGTGCACTAAGGGCACATATTGGTACAATAGGAACTTTGCCAGTAATTACTGCAGCCTCTAGAGAGCCTTTTAAGAAGAGTCTTTTCACTTCCCGGGCTATAGAGATATACAGGACCTTATGCTGAGTTTTTGGTGAAGATGAGCTAGAATTTATGCCCATTGGTTTCATGTACATGATGGTTCAGATTGCTTCCTTTGATGTAGATGTTATTTTTGATTTTGCTTCCTTTTTGGCTGAAGAAATTCACATTGGTTTAGTTGGGATTGCGAAGGGCAAGGTGGGAAAAACTTTTGGTCACTACTCTCTATTAATGCATATGTTTTTGTTCAAAGGAGTCACATATTTTGGTAATGAGATGGAACTAAATAGAGAGGAGAATGGAGAAATACTGCCAATCTAGTTGTGGAGTGCAGATATGACCTGGGATGCAAGTAATGCTAGTTTTGTCAGATTTGATAGATATTTTGCTGCTAAATTGAGATGCCTCATATTGAGTGACAATCCCAGAATCCCTAGGGTACTAATGAGTCTCATCAGGCCTATGGATAACCCCCATGACTTGAAAGTTTCACATAATTGGGGAGATATCATCCCCTACCCTGTTTCTATTGTTTTTAGAATCTATGGTTTCAAGGGGAACCCTCATGTTTTGCCTTACCAAGTTCCTTTGAAGGTGGGAATGGCTAAAGTTTTATGGCAGTTAGGGGGAGTGGAAGAAATGTTTTTGTTGAAAAGGCAATTAGGGTCAATTTTCCCTACCTGCATAGTGGCCCATCAGTTTGTGATTACAAAAGGGGGATGGATATTTTTGCATAAAATTTTGGAGCAATATATGATGGCTGTCTCTCATCCCCATTTTTGTGATTCTGAGGGATTTTTCAATCAAATGTTGAGGCATAGAATCAATTTGGGACTGGTCAAGCACGATTCTTATTATCCAGAGGATATTATAAGGAATGAATTCTCATTGTAGGAGCAAGAAACTAAAAAGGAAAAATGGAGAGTTTGTTCCTGGGTCTTAGAATTCATTCATTGTTTTGATAATAAATATGATCCTTTGGATAATGCTATTATAGAGGCTGACAAAATAAGTAAGCTCATGAATACCTTCCGTGAAATAATGGAGGTCATGAATGAAAAGAAACAATTTTTTATTGATTCATATCTTGATAAGGCCATAGAGGTCATGAGGAGGTTGGCTTTCACTCCAAATGTGAGAACTGATAAAATAATTGTACAAAAGAGGCCCAGATATACTATAATTTAGAATAAAAGGGTTCCTATAGACAAGGGCAAAAAAATAATAGGATCTACCAGTATAGCCCAAGAGGAGAGACCTGAAGAGCCTAGTCCTAAGAGGCAAAAGGTAATGACAGAAGAAAGGCCTCAAGATGAGGAATATTCACCCACCCAGTTCCCTTTGAGGATTGGAGAAGAGTAGCTCATTGGTGAACAGGTTGAACAAATGGGATCATAGGGAGATATTTTTATTACTCAAGCAGAATTAGATGAGGGTAACCCTCCAGAACTTCCTCTCCCAAGTTTGGATCTAACAATAGTTGATTATAGAGGCAGGGAGTTGGACCCTGTATTAGAGTAGGCAAGTCATCAATTTTTGACTGATGACAGTTTTGTGAAATCAAGGGCTTTTCAGCAGTTTTCATGGAGGACAAACATGAACATTTTCGAGGAGAAATGTAAAAATATGAAAACAGAGCATCCAAAAATGGATGAAACTTCCATGCAAAACCAAATTAAAGAAGAAATGGTGAAGGAATTGTAGAATATAAGCACTGAGGAGGGTAGGAAAATGATAAAGGCATCTAACATTTTATTATTTCCCAATTGGGATATTGCAAATGCATTAATTTTCAATTCTGTTTCAAGTAGATTGGATTTGCAAGACCCAAATAGAAGAGACTTCCAAGGCACTTCATTCATTGAAGATCAAGCTACATTGGTCAGTTGGTAATTGAGAAAGGGATCTAGAGCCACACCATCACAATCAGATGAGTCTGGGTTGATGGGAAATATACTTGTAAGAAGGATTGCTAACACTTCACATGTACAGGAAACATATTGGAATGTGGATTCTTCTAAGTCTGTGTTGGCCATTGCTAAGAAGGAGGAACAGGTTATGTCTGAGTTATAGAATAAATATGAAACACTTCTTGAGGCCTATAATAGGAAGGTAAAAAGGAGAATTGAACTTGAAAACAAGGCAATGGCGAAATCCACAAGGCCAAGAATAACATACCCCCATCCTCCAGTGGAACCTTTTAAATCCACCCCCCTTGTAGAGATACCAGACACACCTCAAAGGCTTGAATATTATACAGCTGAGGAATTTGAGAAGAGTAAACTATGGGCCTTACATGTAGAGTTAAATACACAGTATGAGGATAAGCTTAGAAAGGCTCTAATGTATTTAGCAGACAAAATTGAGTGGCCCTTATTCTTTGATCAGTTGGTAAAAGTAATAGATATATGGGAGGAATTGAAAACTCATGATGATACCCTGAAGCCTATTGTTAATAAATGGGGAAGACGGGAAAAGGAAATCACCCTTCTATGTTATTCAGTTATAAAGTCTTCCCATGACCATGTTGAAAAATTGTATGATATTGCTAAAGACCTGTCAAATTTTGATAACAGGAGAGTTGCTCTGCAACTGAAAATTGTTTCTTATTTGAATAAGTACAAGAATCAAAAATTTGATCTATTTCCTTGTGCCTTGGATAGAAAGAAGAAATTAAAAAATAAGGAAGAGTGGAGTAAAGAATTGGATGACCTTTTTTGCACAAGGATAAATATAGTTATTAATGAAAAGGGGCATGCCTGGTGGGCCACCACGACAGAGGAATTGGTTAAAGTCCAATTATTTTTTGATTCTTTGAAGCAAGAATTTGTTGGTTTTGAAAAGGAGGCTGGTTATATTTTAAAAAAGAAAAATGATATCCTATAGTTCAGCTAGCCGGATGATATACAATTTGACACTTGGATGGCAGATCTTCTGTTGGACAAGTAGTTAGAGGAGGACAGTTCAAATGATGATGAGAAACTAGAAGGCGAGGTGCAAGTTATTGACACCTCTGAACCAGAACTGAAGAAAGAAGAAGGGGAAAAGGTAATAATGCCTGCTCAGGGTGAAAGCAGTGAGAACCCGTAGGAGAAAACCAATTTGGAGGTATCACAAGATCATCCTTCTTTGGCCAGCTTGGTAGCCACATATTCTGAGGAGCCGAAATAATGAGAGACAAATCAAAAGTTGATGATTCACAACAAAAACTGGAACGGGCCTACCTGAAGGAATATTTGATATGCCTGGCATTCTGTTGTGATTGTTTTTGTATTTTTTATGATGCTTTGTTCCTTGGACACTTGTCAGATCACAATTGCCCTTTGCTTGTTGCAACTCATGCTATATAAATGAGTTTTCAAGGCATTATGATGGTCTGAGACTTGTGCAATTTTTTGTTTCTTTCAAGAAGAGTACATATTCAGTTGGTCCAATAGTATGCAAAGGTTTTGAGTTTTCTTCCATTGTACTTTCTAATAAGCAAATTGAAATGACAGAAATGGCAATCTATTCTGGGAATTCAATTGGTTTTCTATTGGTTATTGTATTAGTCATATGAAAAGGATAATACAAAGGGGTATTTACACTATATCTGTGGATCATCAATTTCTATGTCCAGTTTATGGGTTTGTTTACTTTGAAGTCATTTAAATAAGGTTTATTTGGTTGAATGCAGTCTAGATGGGTTGTATGTTGGTTTTATTGTTGCTTTTAATTTGAGAAATTATATAAATGCTTTAATAAATCAGTAGGGTTTATGAGTTCATAAAAGGGATATTGCATAAGAATGGAGATGGGTGATTACAGTTGATTAATTCTTATACAAGTTATTTGAATTAGATCTCCTGCCAATAGTCAATTTCTTGCCCAATGGATAAGGCACTGGTCCTATAAATCAGAAGTAAACAAGGATGAATTCTGCTGCTGCATATCAAATCATCTTACAAAATCAAAATTATTTTCAATCCTATTCAAGAATTATAAATGTTGGTCTCAACTCATTTATATCTAATTTCGGAGTCTTAGGTAGCTGCTATTTCTAGAAATGTTTATAAATTTTAGGAGAATTATGACCAGATTTGCTGATAAGGGATGTGTATAAGTTTGAGAGCATTGAAGAATTGAAGTGAGTTGTGTATGTATGTGAGGGTAATAGAGGAGAATCAGAATGGAACTAAGATAATTTCATTTTTGAATTCTACTGCACCGTGCACTTGTACAGATCCTTTCTTGTTCCTCTTTGTGCCCACCACTTAGCCCACATTATTGAGTGTTTTATACAAGAAATTCTTATAGCAAGAAATTTACCCAAGATTCTTGGAGTTGTTCCACTATAAGATATGATGAAATCATGAACTAATTGCCTATTATTTAAGAAAATGAGAAACACTATAAGATACTTTGTACTGCTGCAATAATAGCCAAATCACCAAAGTAGGCATGCTTTTTCGATCATATTCTCTCTCAGACACAGATGTAACATGCATTTTGGTTGCAGGTGATTTCTAGGAGCTTGGGGTTCACTATCAATTCCAACACCTTCGACTAAAATTTTTGAACAAGTCAAAAGTTGTTCCACTATAATGATTACTAATAAACTTTATCATTGTTCAAGTCAAAAGTTTATCATTAGCAAAAATGGTAGATAATTTTGTTCATGATCTCAAGGAAAACAAAGACTGGTTGACAATAGCAAGAAACAACACAAATGACTTAGAAATACTCTATCACAATGAAAGACATATTTTTCCCACCATAACACTAGCAGTGCTCTACTATCTCATTTTTGGTAATAGAGACACCCCCCAAACATGAAGGATTCACCCCCCAAACATCTTCAAACATGAAATGATCCACTATCTATTAGACTGGTGTCTAATCCAGGCTAAACCTATATCAACAATTACCATCCAACACTGCACTGGCACCAAGTTTTCCCACTCTCCTGCATTTGGTTAATATAGTACAAATAAATTATCACAACCTCATTATCTCCCACCAATAATAGTGACTACAGGTGGTAGGAGAGAATCTACATTGGAAACTTTAGAATAAGTACAGTTGACTGTGCCTAACTAGTCACTGGTTTGAATGCACCAGTCTATTATTCCTTACTCAACCCGCAATGAAAATTAAAAGAATGCGTGGACAAGATAACAAAAATAATAAAATGTTCTCACATTAAATATTAGTCAAAATACATTTGATACATCATAGGAACTCACTGTTCCATGGGACAAAGACTGAATTGCAGAGAACAGGATTATTTTATTGATTATAATTTTTTCACAATGACTTGTCTTACCACCCCAACTCTACTTCTCCCCCAAACACTCGACAAATCCCTTCTAAATAACCAAACAACAATAAACAACCACTACTGTCTAACTATCTGACTGTTACCAGTTAGTTATAAACTAAAATTTGTTGTCTAGTTGACACAAAGTGTCAACTTCAACAACTTACAATCATATATGCCTTTAATATATTTCACTAACCTTTTCAAAGGTTTTATAACTTTGCTAACCCTTCCAAAGACACCTAAAACCCTTATGAGTTGTACTAGGCCTAAAGACACCTAAAACCCTTACAAGCTTTTCTTTGCATTTTTTCTACATTTGATACTTTTCTTATAGGTGGACATGTCTATCACAAACATCCAACATGTATTTCCTTAGACTTCATGGCAAAAACCCTACAAAAAACACACACAAAATAACGACATGAACCATCCAAACATCTCTAATAGCTTGTGGATATCCCAAAGATGCATAAGTGCATGACTTGTGAAAACCAAAAAGATAAGACTAACTTGTATAACAAGCGAATAACCAAAATGATTTTATGTCTGTGTTATGTTTGACAATGACAATGATATTTGGATTCAAGTATGAGGAAATTTGTATCAATCAATTCATTAAATATCATTTGAATACAAAGAATATTTTAAAAGATTCAAGAGCATAATTATAAGCCAAATTTATGGAAGACCTAAATCAGACCTAAGTGAACAGACATGTGAAGGCTTATTTTGAATATGATGAGCAGATCTAAGGCATAATTTTTATGAAGGTATATTCCAAGTTTAGAGCATTTATTGAAAAACAATATTTCAAATCTTGGTGGATTATTCAGAAGTACAAGGCAGATTTGTTGAAGACCTCGAAGGAGATCTAAGGCAAATATACCTACATTATAAACACGTTTCATTTCAAAGGTCAATTCCTTCTCCATTGTAGGATTTGAGGTTGGTGTCTCTTGCTAATTGAGTCTACACATTTGTTTTAAGTTATATACATACATACATATATGTGTGTGTGTGTACATACACACACAATTCACCTATAAGGATTTCCATGCTAAATAGTAAATGCATCTTGTCTTCTTTTGTTAGACATCAACTATGTGAATGCTTTCTACATTGCTTTCAGTTGACTAAATATATATAATAAAATATGTAGGTTTCTATGCCAAACTAACTCCAATGTGGACAAACATCTAATAATTGGGATTTAAACTAAGAAAGAACTATATGTTCAAGGAACCAAAAGATGACTGCAATGAGACTATTACAAGTGAAAAAACTTCAGTCTCGTTAAAGAGAATTGGGATGTGTCTTTGAAGACTTAACAAATTTGAGCTTCACTTGGTTTCAAGAATACTATAATATTCTCTACTTAACAAGGCCAACCACATGAAGGTGGAAGCTCATCTGGCCTCACCCCCCTCCCCCTAACATCAATCTAAAGTACCCATTATCATCTAATTACATACTTCATTCATTCATTCATCCATTTATGAACTATAACATTCAATCAATACAATCACATAACATTCATTAATATGATATAAAAATCATTAATATACAATACTAATCAAAACTTCATTAACACATAACGATATTCATTAACATAAAATAAAAATCTATATTAATACGCATCATTCATACATAATTACATTAAAAAAAGTTCTTTCATTATCCAACAAGGTTTATCAAAGAAGATTTTTAAAACATCATTTCATTTTTTTGTTTTTTCGAGCTCTCTTAAGAAAAGCACTCATAGGGACATCCATATCTACTTCATTCTCCTCCTCTTCTGGCATGTGTAATGTCAAATTACGATGGCTCCTCTTTGGAAGAGTAGGAGGTTGCTACACTAAAGGGGGCTCTGTTGCAAGAACAAGTGAATGCGATAAATTGGCATACTCTTTTTCTTTTTCTAACTGTTACAAGTTTGTAATTAAGTATGAGTACAACATAAAATGCATTTTTCTTACCTAAAAATGCCACATCATGTACATTAACATTTTGATCTGCCACCGCATCAACATTTTGAACACTTGGAACATGGTCCAGTCCTTCAGCATTATGTTCAACATGCTCTGAAATATTCAAAAAAAGGATACACGTCAAATTCCAATTGAAGATGTTAAATTGTATTCATAATTGCATAATTAATTTCCAATAGCAAATTAATACCTCCACCACTATAATACACATCATAGCCTTCGTCAGGAGCAGGTTCTATGGTAGGATATGAAGGCTGCAGTAAAATGTTATGCACATTGTTATGTAGTCAATTTACGTTTAAAACTAATACCAAAAAAATTCTTCTCAACTATTTAATTTCATTTACTTTTCATCTAACCAATTTACCTATGAGATATCATTTGGTGCACTGGATTCTTGGGCAAGGCTTAAAAATTCTTTATGTAGGCATACAACCATAACTTTATAGCCTTCCTTCAAGGCAATTTTTCTATCTTCATCTGTGACCTCCACATTGAAATCTGTACCCTGTGGTTTTTGCTTGATAACGTCAGTTTTCCATGTATGGTTTCATTAAACAAAACTGTTTGCAACATTATATTAAAAAAAAAAAAAAAATTCATTGCTCTACTTACAAGTCGAGACTGCAGATTCATATAGCCACCAGAGCCAAGTTTGTGTTGGCCAACCTTTTCTATTCTCGCTTTTGTAGCCACAAATGTGTCCTGCAATCTATGAATAATTTCAAACATCTTAGATTATATATTTACAAATATCAATAATTAGTACATGATTACAATGTACTTAATACTATAATGACATACCTCTTTTTGCCCTGTGCTGCTTCATTATCTCTATCTTCATATAGCCTTTTCTCCTTTGCATCTTCTATTATTTCATTCCACTCCATTGGTGGAATCATAGGAGGATGGTCGTACTTTGGGTTATCCTTAAGACCCCTTCTATATTGATCCCTCACAGTCTTTATATGCTTTGCTGCTCTTTTCAAAAGTAGGCCAATGTCAAAAATGTTTTTCCCAAATTTCTCCTCAATGGATGCAATCAGCTGATTTTTTAATTTCCCAGCTTGTAAATTCCACCTTTTTAAAAACAAATAGATTTTTAGATCAATAACTTTAATATATTACAATAAATAGAAGAAAATAAAAATTATGTAGCAATGATATGAAACTACGTACCTTTTATGTATGGTGGGTCCAAACAGTCTTAATGTCATATGAAAAAGATGTTCAAAGAAAGCATTATTACCTACAAAAACATAAAGGATTTATGAGTCCAAAATGAGTAATGTAAAAGTAAACTAAATTTACACTTTAAAAAATATCAATTTTAAAGCACCTAGAAGCTTTCGTTCTCTTAATGGAAACATAGTTTTCTTATTCAGCAACAATGTCCCTTCATACGAACCAGTACTAATCACATGAACTGCTCCTGGAAATGGATCAGCTTCAGTAGTACTGCTCTCTGTTTCTCTATCAACTAAAACATCATAACAATTAAATGACAATTTTAGTACTACTCTCTGTTGGTCTACCTCCTTGCCTATGTCCATGTCTCTCTATGTGTGGCTATATATATATATATATATGTATGTATGTATGTATGTATGTATGTATGTATGTATGTATGTATGTATGCATGGTGTGTGTATGCATGTGTTTGTGTGTATGCAAGCTTCTGTAGACATCATTTAAGCACTAATGTGCTACTTCATTATTCATCAACTTGTGGAAAGACATTACAAAATATAGCACATTACAAAATATAGCAAAACAAGGTTTTACCAGTTCTACTGGGCATAGATGATGATGTTTGCATGGTCCTTGTTGCCGACAATGCAGCAGACAATAGTGGACCGCCAATCGAAGGAGGAGTCTGCACTTCATCATGAGCTGAAGAATAGAATATTGTTAGCAAAGACATTTGCAATGGATAAAGATCAAATGGGATACTAGTGAGAACCATCGACAAAAAAAAGGTAAGTGTTATAATGTTGATCAAAACAACCAAAGTGTTACTTACACGAAGGTACTGTGAAACAACCCTAACCATGTTCAGCATGTAATGTCGCAATTGGCACATATGTCTATACAAGAACACATAAAATCAGAGATCATGATCCATAAGATACTATAAAATATTAATATCTATTGAACTTCTATTACTGCTTTAGTCGAATTACTGCTTACTTTCAAAGATTGGATTCTACAGTCCAATTCTATTCTCAGTGCCTCTTTCTCCTCACTTCTGTCACCCTTGATGATAATTTGAACAAGCTCAACAGTGTATCTTTGTGTAATTTGTTGGGTGACAAATACAGGGTCAGTACTAAGGCCAATGTCATGTAGATATGACGCCCGTATTTCAGATTGCATTTGATCAGCGATCATTGTAGCTTTTTCCTATCAGTTGTGACATCAAATATTCATATACTTTCATCAAAATAACTCCAAAGTCATAAAGAAAAGAACATAATAATAGGACATTTGTTTCTATATTAACATTAAAATTTACAATAATTAATGTTTACCTCTACTGAAGGTGTTTGACATGGTGCATCCATATCGCCCTGTGAAAAAAATGAGTAAGTCTTAGAAATCAGCAGCGAAATTAAAGTAATAGACTTACCAAAAAAAATATTAATAATAAAGTAGATTGTATATGTAAATCATTTTTCTAAGTTAAAAATTTAGCGTAACTAATGTTTATATCTAAAAAAATATTTGGCATGTTCTACTTAATGTTTATATGTGCACATATGGTTTGGAAAGAAATATTTGGTCATACAAGACCCCATCATAGTTGACATTGATCGTACCTAAAGATTTCATTGATCATCATGATCATCATCCATGTCATCATCATCATCATCACCATCATCATACTCGTCACTTTGATCGTCGTCGTCACCACCACCATCTTCATCACCATCATCATCCTCTTGATCACTATCATCATCATGACCATCATCGCCATGATCATCACCATCTTCGTCACCATGATCATGATCATCATCAGCATCATCATCATCATTATCACCATTATCGTTAGCATGACCAAAATCATCACCATCTTCTTCTTCTTCATCACTAGGTAACTATTATTCCTGATAATCATTTACTTCCTCTTGTGCTTCTTCAATATCTTCTTCTTCAATCACATTATAATTTATTGGCCTTCCTCTTGGGTCATTTCTAACAACAAATGACCAACTTGGTTTGTCTGGAACACCAAAGTAAAACACTTACTCGCATTAACTTGGAAGAACATAGGGCTCATCTCTAACTGGCTCAAATGACCTTGTATTAATCATAGTAAATCCACTGTCATGTTCAATAACAGTCCTATCGGGATCATTTTGACTCAGTCGTAACCTAAACCATTTGACGATAAATAGAACTATTTTGAATGAATTAAAGTCGCACTCAAGTATATCATCCAAAATTCCATAGTATCAATTTTTAGATTGTTGAGGATGTATGTCAGTTCTAGATGAAATATTGATGACCGCAAAAATAGCACTTATCCCAAAATCACACGTTTCTTCATTTCATCTAACTTTTTTGTGCAAAATTTATAGCCATGGCAGTACATAGCTTTGTGTTGTTTGACCTGCAATTATTCAAACATGTCAAGAATCTTCTCATTGATCTATGAGTTGATATTAAACTTATGTCTCATGATTAGTAATCTTATGCATACCTTTGTATCTCTTAAGCCATATATTAGATCAAGTACCATTGGCGTAACATTGAGATCTCCATTACGATGAGCTTCTTTAACCAACGATGCAACACCATCCCATGTTAATGAGTGACTATTTTCTTGAGACTGTTCAATCCACACTGTCATCCAATAAAGATTGTTTGCAATATACAAGTGTAGTGCATCCCACTCATGACCAACTATAAAGAAGACAATTACAAAAAAAAACTTATAATTACCTCTCACCCTCCTCAATCTACCTTTCCCCGTCAGGTACTCCCCTTTGAATTTATCATTATAGTTGGGATCCCAAATGCAATCTAGATGGATACTTGTTGCAAACTTTGGAAGATATTCACTGATATACACCATGGTTTGGTATATCATATATCCCTCTATCATAGAACCCTCAGGACATGCTCTTTGTTGAACCAAGGCCTTCATAAATTTCAAATGCCTCTCAACCATCCACATTGATCTAGCTTGTATAGGTCCACACAATTCAATCTCCTCAACTTGAAATATGATGTAGTGTTCTTGAGCATTGAAAAACGTTGGAGGTAAACACTTTTGCATTTCACACATAAGCTGTGGAATTTTTCTCTTCCAATAGTTTATATCTTTTTTATCAATTTCTTTAGATTATAACCACCTAAATGAGATTCAACATGCAAAAACACATAGAGGAGATTTCAAATAAAATTATACAATAGATTTTAGATAAAAAGCTAAAAATCTAAGAAAAAACACTTTTCTAACCTTATTTATTTTTCAAGATCATATATAACTTGTTTAATACTGTTGTCAAATTGTTGTGGAAGGGATAGAGGTAGGACGAACTGCAATCATTAAAAAATGATCATTTCAATATATTATTAAATAATGCAACTGGTACTACATTCAATCTTACAAATATACTGTAAATAGAAAACATGACTTACCTTGAGGAAGGTATGCCAATCATGTGTCTTCAACCCTGGCCCAAAATCACCTTTCTTTGATAGAAGAGTGCTTATATTTGCAGCAAATCCTGTTGGAAATTTTGTTTTTTTTATGACTTCTTTTAATGCATCACTTTGTTGCTCCATTAATAACCAAGGAAGGGCACTTGTATTTATGCAATCTCCATTCCTATTTGATTCAATGAAAACTTTTAGTGCATGATTAGATTCATGAATGTCAGTACAAATTTTAGCAATTTATTCTCTATCACGCCTTCCATCCAACATTTTTCATAGTGTCTCTATTACATTCTTTCCAATATGCATAGCATCAAACAAATGCACAATTGAGAGATCCTTGTAGTATGGTAACCTACTAAATTGAATAGGATAACTTTTCTTTCCTCTAGGAAGTTGGTCATTGATGCCTTGATGACCTTCACGAGCATCAGTTACAGCATTAGTAAATATAAGACAATATCAAAATACAAATTGTAAACTTTGGACGACAAATTCGACATTACCTCGACGATTTAGTCGATGATATTCCAGCATACATAAATAAGGTGTCATTCTTCGTGGCCTTGATGATGTCTCTTCTTTCCCATTGAAAAGATTTTTTTCAACAATTCAACACCTATGATTATTGTGGAGAAAGTGTCTAAACTCATCAAACACCTACTTTCCTAAACTTCTCGAATGATGACATTTCATCTTCAGACCACAAACTGGACATGCAAATTTTCCCTTTGTCTGAAGACCTAAAAGGTCATGTATAATTGGATCATGTACAATTATCATGCACAACTTAAGCATTTGATAGTAATGTGTAAGCACTATAACAGACCAAAAATCTATGATCTTAACAATATAACATACCGCAAAAATGAGTTAGCCTAGGGGCATCATGTATTGTCCATACAAGCATTGCATGGAATTGAAGTTGTGGATGTCCTATCGGTCTAGAGATGTCATACATAGTGATGCCATTCCATAACTTCAACAACTCATCAATTAGGGGCTCAATATACATGTTCATATCTTTAACTTGGTATTTACCTAGCAATTGAATGAACATAAACATTATGTAATTATTATAACCATTTTCATGCACTATTTATAAATTAATTTAGATAACTAAAAAAAAATACCTGGCATAATCATTTACAACATTATGTGCTCCCTCTTTATGGACATCCAAGGAGGAATTTTATTGTTAATAACAAAAATAGGCCATACTGAGTAAACAGATCTCATATCTCAATATGGATTGACACCATCCGCTGCCAATGAAAGTTTCAGATTATGAGGTTCTTCTTTAAAGTGTGACCATGTTTCTTCTATCTCTTTAAATGCAGAACCATCAGTAGGCATTCGCATAATGTCATCCTGACTTCTATTGCGTGCATGGTAATCCATAAATTGTGCCAAGCTAGCGCACCTGAATAACCGTTCCAAACATGAAATAATGGGAATGTACCGAAGAACCTTCTAAGGTAATTTTTTTGTTATTTGATCTAACTAATATCTACTAACATGACAATCAGGACATTCTGTTGCAAATTCATGTTGTTTATGATATAGAATGTGATCATTGGGACATGCATGTATTGTCTGATACTTCATTCCAATTTGATCCATAATGTTAGATAATTCTCGGTATGAACGAGGCAAAATGTTTGATGGTGGTAACAAAAACTCACTAATCAACCTACAACAACAAATATGCATTGTTAATATAATGAATAGTAATTGTATGCTAACCTTGAAGATGAAAAAAATGACATACCTTAGCATACGTGACATTGCTACATTGGATATGTTATTCATAACCTTTAAGTTCACCAACAACACTATAGCCAACAGTAGAGTTGTTTGGGAGCCTGGGTATAAGGGCTCGTGTGCCTTCTCAAGTAAAGGTATATCAAGACCATCTTCATCATTATTATCAGATTCACTAGTACCATCATTGTGAGCCTCTTCATCACTTGCCCCAATACCATCTTCTTCAATCATGTCCTCTGGCACATTATCATCTTCTTCCATGGGAGCGTTATCCTCAGCTTGTATATTCACACCTCCATGTTCCTCCAGTAGGAAATCCACATTCAGTAATGGACAAAAATCATGGCCCCCTTCAACATGACCATGTTGCCTACAATGACTCTGGGCTGTTGTGATTAGAATTCTTCGATTCTTTAAACCCTTACACTTTTTGCAAGGACAATAACATTTATCAAGTTTTCTTCAAAATTGAGCCCACAATGTAGCCATTGTCTCATTATTTTCTTCTAGATTCATATTGTCAGGTGTGGTCTTTCTTCACAGGAAAATATACCTACAAATAAATTGGACATGTTGTGATTAATGTTTATATCTACACATATGGTTTTTGTTAATTAATGTTTTCAAATGTAACTAAAATGATTACAAACATATCAAAAATGACCTTCACAGGGTCTTATTACATCAACTGTTCTAACATGGTCATGTTGGTTATCTTGAGACCTTAATGTCTTCTCATGCCTTCAACCTTGACCTTGATGTTCCTACGTCATTCTCCCAAGGATCAAGGAAAGTTGGATCATCATGGAATTGAGTAGGTAGACCTTCTAGGAAGTTGCAATACTTCAACCTTGTAAGTGTCACGTCAATGCAATGGGTACTAAACAAATAATTTAAGTTGATGAGAAATGGTTGTTATGAATTCAAATTGTAAGTGTCACCTCAATGCATTGGGTATTAAACAAACAATTCAAGCTAATGAGTATGGGTTTTTATAAACCACAACTCATGAAATATGCATTAAGTCCATACCTGTTGTTTACAATGAGTATGGGTTTTTTTTTATAACATACCTGTTGTTTACAGTCAGTAAGTTTCTATATTCTCTAACAAATTTGAAGCAATGATCCAAAGTCACACGGTTGAAGATGATCATTGTCCCCTCAAAGCACCATCGTTTGATAAATTGTTGCATTGAAATATGATCTAGAAAGGGCCTTTCCACATAGTATGTTAGCACTATTTGGCAATCATCGATCATGTGGTTATTGCAAAGAGGCTAAGGACCAAACATGGAATCATGGAGATAGTGCACAGATGTACAAGGAAAATTTGTTGCTCTTTAGCTACTAATCTTTCTTTGTGCTTGTCAATTAAAACATTATTTTTAAACTTGATCTTAATACTTTTTATAATCAATGGCTTTCTTTCCAATGTCTATCTCTCAACTCGACACATTTTTTCATTTTTCTTTCCTTCTTGCTTCATCATAAATACTTGGTTCACAAACACTTATGGTGTTCTTCTTGCTAAGATTATGAAGTGGACAATGACTTTCAATCTAGATAATCAAATGTTTGGCTCAACTTTTTTGGGTAAGTGTGATGATATGTAGTGCACTATAAATTTTATCTTCAATGAAACAATTAGCACCTCTAATTTTCAAATGGCGATCAACCAGAACTAGCTGACAATCTAACCTAAAATATATATTTTATGCCAAATTCCAATCACAATTAAAGACATTTAGCTATTGGAAAATGGCAAGATTATGTCTTATTTTAGATATTCAATAAAATGGGCAAGAATTGTGGAAGAACATTAAGTTTTTATCTACCAAAACATGAGTAAAATTGTATAAACTGAATGTATTTTTAAAAATAATGTCAATTCCCTTCAAAAGAAATATTTTGCATGCAACTTACTTGCTGAAGATATTTCAAGTTCAGCAACTCTTTAATCACAAGATCCACAGTAGTTGGAAGCTTTGACCTGTCTGTCAGTTGTGTCTTGGCTTGCAACAACAAAAAATTCTTAGTATATGCATCTCAACATTTAAAAAATACATCAAGCAATTCAGGTCAGTTACAGTCTGTAAATTAACTGGCATTTGTTTCTTCTTTAACATATTCGACAATCAAGTACAATTAATAGGAATACAAGAGAAAAACTTGGAATTCTACTAATGTCATCAATGTTAATCTTGGGTACTAGTACAAAGCTAGTAAGAAATCTGCAGTTGTACCAACTAAGATATTTACAAGACTTGATCAAAAAAGGTTCATTTAGCACAAAACAACTTCAAAAATATTGTATATATACACTCTTTGATGCTGTCAAAGGGAACAATTATTTTAATGATGTTTTACGTAAGAATTGCTAGAGGAAATGATAAGCATGAAATATATTCAATTTTTGACACTAAGGAATTGAAACATCCGCACTCAGGAATTGCCTGGAGTATTTAAATTCACTCGAATTATGCCTTACAGCTTCTTTGAAAAATAATGATTTAGATATTCAGTGGTATCTTAAGTACTATATACTAGTGCTTGCACCAAGCATAGTTGCAAGAGTATAGTCGATAGTGGCATGCAATTGATCATTTTAGAAATGTGGCAGCTAGTAGCATTGTTTTATAGAAAAGCCCTATACTATTATTTGGTAGGAAGATAATTAGAACCAAATTAAACATGGTGTGCACAACTAGCATCATTTTATTGTTTTCTATTTTGAGGTGTAGAATATTTGGTGGATCTTAATTTTTGTGGAAACTATTTTGAGCAAGGATATGCTAAAAATGAGTTCTTCTTATACAACCATAAAAACATTATCAGATTCACCATCCAAACTATTGAGTTTCAACCAAATATCAATATGTAGGTTACGAACAATTGGCCTAAATGATTGTTGTTATAATTGAGAATAACACCGAGCTTGCTTTGATGAGTTTTTTTATTAACTCGTAAATTTTCTAATAATTCAATAGATTAACACATTGATAAAAAAACATGGAAACTCATTAGCTATTATTGTGGAGTTAGATCTCAACATTGGCTCTAGTATTTCTTTAGTTGGCAATCGTGCATTGATTACATCTGGATTATCACCAGCTATTGCAGATAATGGAAGTGATACTATGTATGAAGCTTCTAATATAGGGACTCCATGAGAAGCTAGAGATCATTTAATGGAGATTTGGTGATGAAAAATGGGATCTCTAAAGATGAATAGAGCTCGTTGAAGTTAAGAGGGCTCGTCAAAGTGTTTGTTGAAGTGTACTATGTGTTTTTTGACAAGTAGGATTGGTTATAAAGTGTAATGTCCCCATTTGAGCTCACCATGGTTTATGTTTGGATTGACCTATTATTGGCCCTCGTAGGTTAAGGCTAATGGCTAGAGGGCCCCATCTAGCAAAACAAGAGGATCTTTCCCTTCTATAGTACAGAAGTGTTTATGATTGCTCCTCGTTTGTTTTAGTTAGGTACACTTACAATTTATAGTAAGTTATGTATCCAACATTTCTACATTTGGCAAGGCACCTGGACCGATCTCAACACAGTGATGACCCTTGGCACTACTAATTTTATCAAATATTTAGGGAATTACTAGTTATAGTAGGTTGGGAGTTAATAGAGAGAATCATTAATATTTTTAGTAAGGCAGTTGGTTGTGTGATGGCAGCAATGGTTGACCAACTGGTTCAGATGAGACAGAGAGATGATGAGTAATCAATGAGATATTAAAATTATAGTAACAGTAATAAAGTTATTTATAATGGTTATATTGTAAATTTATTACTTATCTTCATAAAGTATTATTGAGGAGCCATTATATTTAATGGAAAATTATGCCTTTAATAATGACATAACTTAATTCAAACACAAAAAACAGTTATATAAGTCATTAAAGTGACATATTGGTGAAGCTTCATGAGTCAAACTTTATTGAGGAATTATAAAAGCCCTAGAAATGAAATTGATTGATTTTTTGTTTATGAGTTTTGACTTTTATATTGGATGTTTTAGGGAAGAGTGCAATGTTGAGTTACAAAACATTATACGACTACTCTAAGTCTTTATTGCATTCAAAGCATGAAATTTAGTACTGGTCCTAAGTTTTCATAGCAATCAAACCATGGATTTTGTATTGATTGATTCTAAGACTTTATATTATTCAAACCATGGATTCTAATGTTAATTATAGGTTTTTATGGCATTTGAAACATGAACTGTAGAAGAATTTGTATGGTCTGAAGGGATGTTGCCCCACACTTCTCATCACCACCCTTGTAGTCAAATGTTTTTCTTGGACTCCTGGGATATTATTATTGGGTAAAGCTTAAATGATCTTGAATTTGTTTGTTTGTTTTTGCTATTTGGGGTTCTTTGGAAAGGGAGGAGATCCTGGCAGGAGCAAGCCCAAACTTTAGATTGTTGTTCCTTCTACGGCTTTTGGTGGAGCATTAATAAGTTCTATTCATTCTATGAGAAGAAATAAACATAAGAAAATAAATTCATTCAAAAAACCTGTGACAACTTATCATGATAGACAAAATGGAGATGATACCTTCTATTTGGCAAATAAGTAAATATCTCCAAGGAAATACCAAATTCAAACTCATGCTCAAGTTGCATGTGTCAACATTCCCCATCAACCTTAGTCGCAAGGCTAACTAACTTATCAAGAGTGTGTATCCCACAAATGAAATTGGTATAAATGTTACAACCACCAAATTTGGAGGGCATGGAAATTTAGTCATCACTATCCTATGTAGTACACTTAATTTCATATGTTGGAATCATTTTGTGACTTGTACACATGATAGTCCAATAGTTTTTAATGTCATCTTCATCACAATTTTTCTATGATAGTCTAATAGTTGCAGGTGGCATCTTCGTCACAATTTTTCCATGATAGTTTTGTTGGTCTGAATTTTTGCATAATCGAATTGCTTTGTCCAAGGTATAGAAGAATTCATATTGGGATCCACCTATGGTGAATAGGGTTTCTAGCCAAGTCATATTTTGTAGGTCTTTGAAGAAATTTTTTGTCGAAACCCTAGGTCTTGTTTTCTTTTAAATTTTTCAGGCGCGAAACTAAAAATATGCAAAGATTTCCATCCTTTTCAAACTTTCTACGCTTTGAGTCACATCTTTTCTTTTGTGTTTCTGACTGCCCAATCCCTAAAAGATCTACAGCAATCACTATCTTGCTATGAAAAGATACAAGTATTTTACCCTTAGCGACATAGCGACCACCACTAAGTTGAAAAGCGATACCATCAAGTAGAAATACGGTGATCAAAGATTGTATTGTTTCAGAGATATTTCATCACGTTTACAAGAAAAATGTTAGAACCTAAAAAGGAATTAAAACATTGAGGTACAAAAGGCATCAACAAAAATCTTAGCTTTTTCAATTAGTCGCTTTGTCGCTATCGAAGAAATTGGGCACTTCATCATTAGCGACATGACGCCTTCACCAAAAATAATGGTCGACAGTCACTTTTAAATTTTTTGGTGATCGTAATTTTTTTAGGCTGTGTGGTGCACGTGTTATTTTATTATGTGTCAGATGCATTAACGAGGGTAGTTATGACTTCACTCGCCTTTATCTTTCCAACCCTAAATTTTGATGAGTCACCAGAAATCGCTATGTCGCTATCAGATAATTGGTGTCTCTCATCGTTAGCGACATAGCGCCCAAATGAAAAGTAGTATTGCGAAAAATTTTCAGAGTAAGTGGGTCCCAGAAAGTACTCCATCAGATATAAATTATAAAGCTTTGGAATACGTTGGCATCTAATGGGCTACACGTATACGTCGGGATTTTCTATGTCGCTATCGGGAACTTGTTCTTCTCATCGTTAGCGACATAGCGCCCGACTGAGAAATAAACAAATATGGGCCCCAAGCAGCAGGTAATATAGCCAAGATTTCATCATGCCATCAATGGTTGGACCCACGCCCTATTCACAAAATATATGAAAGACTGATTGTCAAATCTATCTCAGATCCATGATCGTCACTATCTCGCTATGGCGAGTTGCACGAAGGTTACAAATAGCGACATGGCGACAAGGGGCCCACCATATTTCTTTTGAGAAATGCATCAAATGTCATCCGCATGATCAAATCGGGATCAATGACATGCACTATCTCGCTATGGCAAGGTGCTCACTCTTTATGTATAGCGAGATAGCGCCTAAGTGACATGTGTCCTCAGAGTTCTGTGGGTCCAGTTCAGAGGTGCCAACAATGAAGGAAAGGTACACATGGAAAATTTTCATTGGGTTGACTGCCATCTTGTCAAGAGGAACATGAGTCATCTTTGCTTGCATCCTTGGATCGTAGGATTTTTCATAAATCCATAGTGTAAATTTGAATATAGAAGGTGATGCCACCCTGTGCATTTATGAGAGATGAAAGCTTTGCGTGTGAAGAAAAAAAGAGTATAACACAAAAGATTTTCTTAATTCCACCGTACTCGAACAAAGATTCAGAGCATTTCTAAGCAAAAACAGTTGTTGAGAAGACTATACTAGATTCGGTAATATTGTGAAGCAGTTTGTTCGCAGAAAGATTGCAGTAACACTGAGAAGAACTAGAGTGAAATTCAAAGTAAGTACTTGCATTATAATCCTCCTACTGTTTCAATTCCTTCAAGAGTTAATCAAAATGGCTCCAAAATAGAAAGTGTTTTCTGGTCAAGAGAACTATTTGGATAGGAATGTCCACGATGATTTGCTTGAACTGCTCCCTTCTTCCACTGTTGAGACTGTAGAAGTTAAGAGGCTAACTTCATTAAACCCTAGGCTGAAAATAGCAGATGGGCTATATGACAAAGGAAACTGGGTTAGGGATGTAACAAATTCACAGACTGGTCTTTTTTTATTCAAAAAATGGTTTTCAGAGAGGAACCTTTTTGCCCCACATGCCAACATCTGGAATTTTGGTCTAGGGAAAACGGTGGTTCCCAGTGTTTTCATGGATTATGATCTTTTGGAAGCTGTAGCTAAGAATTACGACCAAGCCCTTAGGGTAGTGAGGAGAACTGATGGTGAAATCTTGATTACAATCAACACAGAGGAGATTAGGGAAGTTTTCAGTTTAGGGCCTGTCAGTGATTATCATGTGCCCATTGATTTGAAAGGGTTAGAAAATGAGTATATGTCTAAGAGATATGTAGTTAGGCAAGGAGCGCTGAGCGCACACATAGGTAGAATTGGAACACTACTAGCAATAACAGCATCCTCCAAGGAGCCTTTCAAAAGGGCATACTTCAATTCTAGGGCTATAGAAATATATAGGTCCTTGTGTAAAGTTTTTGGGAGAGATGAAGAAGAGTTCATGCCTGTGGATTTTATGTATATGATTACTCAGATTTCCTCTTTTGGTGTGGATATAATTTTTGATTTTTCTTCTTACTTAGCTGAGGAGATTCACATTGGACTGATTGGAATTGCTAAGGGTAAGGTGGAAAAAACTTTTGGCCATTATTCTCTATTAATGCACATGTTCTTATTCAAGGGAGTAACATATTTTAGTAAAGAAATGGAATTAGATAGAGAAGAGAATGGGGAAGCATTACTAGCTCAATTGTGGAGTGCAGATATGACTTGGGATGCAGAGAATGCCAGTTTTGTCAGGTTTGATAGTTATTTCACTTCAAAGTTGAGATGCCTCCTATTAAGGGACAATCCCAGAATCCCCAAAGCATTAATGAATCTCATTAGGCCTATGGACAACCCAAGTGGTTTGAAAGTTTCACATAATTGGGGAGATGTCATTCCATATTCTATTTCTATTGTATTTAGAATATATGGTTTTAAAGGAAGCCCTCGCATACTACCCTACAAAGTGCCTTTGAAGGTAGGAGTTGCTGAGATATTGTGGCAACTAGGAGGAGTGGAGGAAGCCCTTCTATTGAAAAGACAAAAGGGGTCAATTTTTCCTACTTGCACAGTGGCTCATCATTTTGTAATCACAAAAGGAGGTTGGCTTTCTCTGCACAAGATTTTGAATCCTTATAAGGTGGCCACTTCCCATCCTCGTTTTTGTGATTCTAAAGGATTTTATCATTTGGCTCTAAGGCAGAGAATTAAGCTTGGTAAAATTGAGCATGAATTTTATTTTCCTGAAGACTTAATAAGGAATGAGTACTCCTTGCAGGAACAGGAGACTAGGAAAGAAAAGTGGAAAGTCTTTTATAAAATTTTGGATTTCATTCATTATTTTGATCCAGATTATAGTCCTTTGGACGATGCAATTACAAATGTAGATAAGATGAGAAAACTTATGAATAATTTTCCTGAAATAATAGAGGCAATGAATGAAAAGAAGCAATTCTTTATTAGATTCTACCCGGATAAGGCCAGGGAAGTAATGGGAAGATTGGGTTTTACCCCCAATATAAGGGCAGGTCAATTAACTGTCCAAAAAAGGCCGAGATATACTATTGTTCAAAATAAAAAGAATACAGTGGACAAAGGAAAACAAATAATTGAGTCCACTAGTAGGGTTTTGGAAGAGAGACCTACTGAGCCCTCCCCTAAGAGGAGGAAAATAATAAGAGAGGAGGATTCTCATGTTGAGGAGTATTCACCTTCACAGACCCCTTTGAGAACCGAGGAGGAGCAGCTCACTATTGAGAAAATTGAACAAATTGGATCAAATGGGGGAGTTTTTGTCACTCAAGTAGAGATTGATGAAGGGAACCTCCTATGCCAAGCCTTGAGCTGACTGTAGCTGATTTTAAGGGAAGGGAATTGGACCTTGTTTTGGAACAAGCCAGCCAGCAATTTTTGTCAGATGGCAGTTTTGTAAGGTCTAGGGCTTTCCATCAATTTTCTTGGAGGGAAAACATTCACAATTTTGAGGAAAGATGTAAGAACATGAAAACAGAGCATCCAGAAATGGATGAAGCCTCCATCCAAAACCAAATAAATGAGCAAATGATGCAAGAATTCCAGAACATTACCCTTGAGGAGGGAAGGCAAATGGTAAAAACTTCTAACATACTATTGTTGCCCAATTGGGATATTGCAGATGCATTGATTTTCAACTCTATTTCTAATAGACTGGAGTTACAAGACCCAAATAAAAAGGAATTTGTTGATACCTCACACATACAGGCAGCCCACATGAATGTGGATTATTCTCATTTTTTCTTGGCTACTGCTAAAAGGGAGGAAAAGGAAATGTTTGAATTACAAAGTAAATATGAGGTAGTTGTGGATGCCTACAATAAAGAGGTAAAAAGGAGAGTTGAGCTTGAGAACAAGCTACTGCAAAAATCCACCAAGCCTAAAATAGCATACCCTCGCCCCCCTGTTGAACCTTCAAATCTACCCACCTCATTGAAATACCATACACACCCCAAGGGCCATAGTATTACACTACTGAGGATTTTGAAGAAGAAAAGAGTAAACTATGGGCCTTACATGTAGAGCTGGAATCTAAATATGAAGATAAACTAAGAATAGCTCTTACATATCTAGGAGACAAGGTTGAATGGCCACTAAATCATGATCAATTGGCTAGGGTGATTAACATCTGGGAGGAGTTAAAAGCAGATGATGAGGCTCTAAAGCCTATTGTGAACAAATGGGTGAGAAGGGAGAAAGCATTAACCTTACTGTGTCTATCTGTTATAAATAATTCTCGTGATCAGATTGATAAAACCTTCAACATTGTTTCTGATCTTGCTGATTTTGATAGCAAAAGGATACATTTACAGAAGATAATAATAGGCTACTTAGACAAATATAAGAGCTAAAAATTCAATTTATTTCCTCATGCCTAGATAAGAAAAATAGTTTGAAAAGAAAAGAGGAATGGGCAAAGGAACTTGATATTTATTCTGTTTAAGAATGAATCAAGTCATAAATGAAATAGGGCATGCACAGTGGGCCACCACAACAGAAGAAATGGTGAAAGACAAAATATTCTTTGATTCTTTAAAACAGGAATTTGTTGATATTGATAATGAGGCTGATTATATAATAAAGAAACAGAAGGATATTTTGCAATTCAATTGGCCAGATGACACATTATTTGACAGGTGGATGGTAGAAATGCCTTCTAGTGAACAGTTTGATGTAGATGAAACTGACAGTGATGAGGTGCAGGGTGAGGAAGTCCAAATCATTGATACCATCACTACTCAAACCCAATCAGAAGAAGAAGACAAGAAATATTTGTCACTTTTAGTTGCAGAACTAGGACCACAAGATGCCAATACAATTAAAGAAAAGGAAAAGGTAGAAGTTGTCCTTACCATGCAGAATGAAGGTGGTGGAAGCCTGCAGGTGGAGGTTAATGTGCCCTCATCAAAACAAGCTTCATCGTTGGCTAATTTAGCAGCTACATATGAAGATGAATCAGATCAATAGCCAACTCAGCAACATCAAAACATGTAACAGAAGCTAACCCAGTGAAAGGAATGATTTGATTTCGATATCTTCTGTTACCCATAGTTTTGTCATTTTGTGATAGGTGTATGTAGATATTCCTTGTAAAAGACACCTGTCAGTTCCTCTTAGCCTGAAGCTTGTTGCATTTCACACTATATAAGTGAAATTCTAGGGCAAGAGAAAAGGTTCAAATTCTATTTGCTAAGTGATACACTTAGTCTATTTTTGGTCCACCATTTTTGAGAAAAAATTTGTGATGTATTTTCTCTGTCAAATCTTGAGAATACATGAATATAGAATGATCTATGTTTCTTTCTGAAGGTCATTCTGAGTCTATTGTAAATTGTATACAATTTTCAAGGAAAATGAATACAAATTATGAACTGTCCCCATATTAGTTCTTTCTAAACTTTGTCTCCTTTTGATTACTCGGTTATCTTAATGTTGTATAAGTAAAGGCTTGTGCAATTGAATGCAGTTCAATTAGGTTGTATATCTATTTATCATGGTTGTTAATTCAATGGATTAAGTAAAATCTTTGATGAATTTGATAAGGTTGCTGCAGTAGTGGAAAGGATTCTGAATGACAATTTCTGATAAGAATTGTCGATAAAATTTGTTGTAAGGCAACAAATTAGATCTAGAGATTTGTAGTAGACTCTGAACCCCAATGGATTAGGCACTGATCAAATTTAATCCAGCTGAAAGAAAAATGTGTCACACATGATTGTCAAAATGCAGAATTATAATCAACTTTACTTTATTTCCTGTAGATCTTCAAAGTTGGCCTCTACTTATTTGCATGGACTGTTTTAGCTTTAGTTAGCCATTATTGTTGAGAACATCTGCAGACCTATAGAAGATTTTTGGCCATATCTATTATATGGGATGTGTTTATTAAAGTATCAAGAATTGTACATGTATTGGAGAATTTGAGATGAGAATCAGAATGAAACTAAGATAATTCCCATACAGTTTTCCCAGTCTTGTATCATCCCTCGGTATACCCACCCTGGTTTTGTAGAGCCAAAAGAGTAGAAAACCACCCTTGGTTTTGTAGAAGTTTGGCCCAAATGGTGTGCACATACAATTGATAATAAGAATTGGCTAGTCTTTAGACTGTGTGAGTATTGTCATCTTGGTATTAAGCATTTTGTTGCTTAGTAGTTTTAAAACACCAACAATTTTGTCATTCATCCAAATGGAAACCCTTGTAGGAAGACCTAATTACAATGCAACAATTAAATGTAATGTTGAAATATAGGAGAGAGATTCTTTTGGTTGAACTAGAAGATAAATCATCTTCTAACAAAATGAAAGAGACTTTCAGTGAAGGATCCAAAGTACATCAATTCAATTATAGTCTAGTAAATTTAGGTGCCATCTTCATCATAAGTTTTTGAGGATAGTCCAATATTTGTAGGTGTCATCTTCATCAAAAAATTTCCATGATAGTCTATTAGTTTGAGGAGTCATCTCCATCACAAGTTTTCCATGGCATACTTGTAGTTAGAGGTGCATTGAAGACCTTTTATCACTACATGAGCTAGTAGTAGATGGTGATTATTCATTATCATCATCATAATCTAACATAGAATCACATGAATATCATGTTTTATAGCCCACATGGCCTAGGTATTGAGGGTACAACTCCCAGCACTAAACACACCAGATTTCAAATTATTATCTTTATGTGTTGATGTTTAAGTTGAATGTTCTAGAGTTGAAGAGAGAAACACACTCAATTTTTTTTTCTTTTTGTTCTTTTTTTGAATATGAAACTGTTGTCTAAATGATACAATATAATTATGTATTATTAAAACAAAAATACAAGAAAAATATGATACCAACACAACTATATTTATAAAACAAAAAAAATTTCATTGTTATTTCTTCTAAGCTTTTACAACTACAGCTTCTGCATATACATTTCCTTTCTTTTCTTTCATTACTATAACAAAAAGTATAATAGTTGTTACAATAGACCAACATTCCAAATGATAAATCTACATCTACACACTTTCAATAAAATGAAACAACAAGTACATTACATTCTTTTTGCAACTAGACTCTTTTTAACACTTATCATCAAAACATCACTGAGAAAAAACACTTGAGCGGAGACTCTCCCATTTATATTACACAACAATGGCTGAACTTTGGCATAAAAAATAATAATGATAGTAATATTATTCACTTCCATCTTCAATATTATCATAACAACCTACAAAAAAAATACACATGTACCTATGGAAATATGCTCAAAGAGAAATCCCTCTCCTCGACCACTGGAGATGCAGGTGTGATTGAAGGTAATGAATGGAACAGCTTTTGAAGTTGAGCACATCAGGAAGAATGAAAGAAAGACAATATCGAGAGTTTCAAACTACTATTCCGCCCCCCCATATTGATGGAAATGTAGGGCCCCCTTTCATATTATTCCCAAGGCTAGCAAGTGTCATTAATCAAGTGGGTGGAGAAAACCTGAAACGAAATTGGGCTCAAAGAAAACCATGCAAAAATGCAGAGATAACCATGTGAAAATGCTCCAAAAATGTCAAATGAAATCGGGTGCGAAAAACGTAATTGGGCAAATGTTTTTTGAACTTTGCGGATGTATAAGCCCTGTGTTGGTCAAAATTTCAACCAACACGGGTCTTATATGTAAAAAAATGAAATTTTTGCCTTTACATTTCAACCACCCTAAATTTATTTAGTTGATGGTCAAAATTTTTGGTCGAAAAATGATGTTAAATGTGGTAGTGTCCATAGATAGTTTGGAAAGGATTTTTTCCATTGACATGTTCATGGAGTCATTGAAGGCAAATTCTGCTTGGGGTAAGAGTGAATCCCAACTTTGAGACTGTTTCTTGGTTAGGCATTGTAGGAGGTTGCCTAATGACCTATTTACCACCTCAGTCTGCCCATTAGCTTATGGGTGATAGGCAGAGCTATAGGTAAAGTTAGTTCCAAGATTTTTGAAAGGAGTCCTCCAAAAATGTCCTTGAAACTTTACATCCTTATCTAATACTATAATTTGGGGCAGGACATGGATTCTAACCACTTTGAAAAATAGATGTGCAATATGAGATGCATCATTTGTGCTTTTGCAGGGCACAAAGTGGACCATCTTGTTGAATCTATCCACTATGACAAACACACTATAAAATCCTTGTTTTGTTCTAGGCAAACCCATTTTAAAATCAATTGAAATTGATTCCCAAGGCCTTGTGGGAATTGGTGAAGGTTGATACAATCCTTGATTTGTGGATACTCCTTTGGCTTGTTGGAAAATTGTACAAGTTTCAATGAACTTCTTGACATCATTTCCTATCTTTGGCCAAAAATAACTTCTCTTTGCCATGTCTATTGTCTTGTCTATTCCAAAGAGACCTCCTAAGCCACCATAATGTTTCTCGCTAATAATGTTTGTCCTCATGGAACATTTAGGGATACATAGTTGAGCCCCCCTTGAATAGGAGTCCCTTCTGAATCAAATATTAGAAAAAATTAGTATGGTACTTGCCTACCATTTTAGTGCAAACTTCAAAAGCTTCTCCAAAATATGGATCATCTACATACAAGTTCTTTAGTGAGTTTATGCCTACACTCTAGATTTGAACCTCTGCAATCAACACAACTTTTATACTAAGGGTATTTTCCACCTTGTTTGCTACTCCCTTATTGTGTTTGATTTTGAATGTGTATACTTGTAGTTGTTCCATCCATTTGAGATGTTTTACTGATAAATTTTCCTAAGAATTAAGGAAACTGTATTCATGATTATCAACATAAACTATAAAATCCTTAGGGACTAGGTAGTGTCTCCATTTCTTTTGGACTTGTACAATGGAATATAACTCTAGATCATATGTAGAGTACTTCTTCTTTGCCCAACTAAGTTTTTCTAAAAAGAATGCTATTAATTTTCCTTATTGGCTTAGGACTACACCTATTGCCAAGTTGCTTGCATCTGTCTCAATAGTGAATACCTTGTTGAAGTCAGGGAGCACCAAGATTGGATATTGAGAAACTATGTTCTTCAAGTATTAGAAAGCATCACTAGCCTCTTTTGTCGAAGAAAACTTGTTCTTCCTTCCTCTTTTAATAGTGTCTAGCATAGGAGCACACACATGATTGAAATTCTTGATGGATTTCCTATAGAAAGTAGAAAGGCCATGAAAACTTCATACATCACCTTGGTTTTTTGGTGGAGGCTAGTTGATAATGGCTTCAACCTTCTCAAGGTCAATCTTGAGGGTGCCTTGTGAGATGACAATTCCTAAGAACACAAGTTCCTTCTTCATGAATATCCACTTTTCCAAGTTGATCACCAACTTGTGTTGATGAAGTCTCCTCAAAACCTATTCCACATGATCAAGGTGTTCTTCTCTACTATGACTAAATATTAGCATATCATCAAGGTATACAACAATAAATTTTCCAATGAAATCAATGAACATCTCATTCATAAGTCTCATAAATGTACTAGGTGCATTACTTAAGCCAAAAGGCATTACCAACCATTCAAAAAGGCCTTCAGTATTTTTAAATGTTGTCTTCCATTCATCTCGTGGCTTGATCCTAATTTGATGGTAGCCTGACTTGAAGTCAAATTTTGTAAAGTAGCAAGCACCTCCAAGTTGATCTAGTAAATCTTCAATACTTAGCATGGGAAATCTATACCTTATGGTGATCTTGTTTATAGCCCTATTTTCAATACATAATCTCCATTTCCTATCATTTTTAGGGGAAAGGACTAATGGGATTGCACAAGGACTAAGACTTCTCTGAATCAAACTGTTCTCGAGAAAATCATTGACTTGTTTTGCAATCTCTACTTGTTGGGATGGAGTCATCGTATAGGCTACTTTGTTAGGCAAAGATGAGCCAAGAATCAAGAAAATTTGATGAATAGTATCTCTTAAGGGAGGGAGGTTTGAGGGAAAATCACAGGTAGTCACATCATTTTACTTAAGCAGCATATCCTTGATTTCATTTGGTATAGGCTCTTTGTCCTTAGAAATGATGTTTTCCTTCATCTTAGTAACAAGTATGAATCCTAGGGAGTCAAGTTCTTTCAATGCTTTCAACATTTCCTTCTCTCCTATGGTGACTACAATAGACTCTACCTTGAGATCAAGTAGTGGTTTCATTGTGAAGGTTACCCATTCTTAGTTATGGAAGAAAAAAAAATTCCTACAATGGTGTGTGGCATCTACATCAAACTACCAAGTTCTACCAAGGAGAATATGGGAGGCATCCATCTCAACCACATCATAAAGAACTTTGTCCTTAAAATCTACAATAGAGAATTCTACCCAAGCTTGTTAAGTTATTAAGGTTTTCTGACCTTTTGTGAGCCAAGAGATGTGATAGGGGAAGGGGTGGGACTTCTTAGGAAACTTAAGCTTTTAAACCATTTTAGAGGACACCAAATTTTCAATTGAACCAGAATATATTAAAAGACTACATACCTTGCCTTGGCATTTGATCTTTGTTTTGAATAGGTTCTTTCCTTGGCATGGTTCTTGGGTCTAAGGGATCTATAAGAAATTTTGTCTCATCATCAAACATGTTCCTTCCTCATGTTCAAGATCCATGTTGTCATGTTGATCTTCCTCGATGAGTTGAGCTCTCCTCTCCCCCTAGTTGTTGTTCCTCTTTACAGGATACTTACATGCATGATGACCCAATTAATTGCAATTATAACATTTGATGAGGCCATTGCCTCTTCCTCTGCCTCTGATAAAAATATTTCCTCCTCTATAATTCCCCTTGGAACTTGACTCTCCCTAATCCTTGTTCGAATTAGAATTCTTATTGCCATTGTTCTGCCCTTTGCTCCAAGAGTTGTTCTTTCCCTTGAAGTTCTTACTAGTGTTATTTTCCTTCCCTTTATTTTGGTCTTGTTTTCTTTCCATTTCTCCTCTACCCTGATGGCTAACTAATAGAACTTATTCATAGAAGTAGTGGTGTGCAAACTTGGTTCCTCTTGGATAGGTACCTTGAGGCCATTCATGTACCTAGCAAGTTTTTCTTCCCCATCCTCCATTTTTTTTGTCTTTGTACAGAACTTTAGGAACTCCTCTATATAGGAACTAACATCTAGGTAATTTTTTTTAGACTCTTCTTCCTTCTATGGAGTTGTACCCCATAGTCTTTAGGCACATAGGTTTCTCAGACTAGTGCCACCATTCTATCCCAAGAAGAGATCATGCTTCTTCTTTTCTTCACCATTTAAATTAGGATGAAGTTCCACCAAATTAGGGCCGCTCCCTTCAACTAGGACTTTTTCATTTTTACTCTTTATTTCTCAAGAATTTCTTCACATTCGAAGAAACTTGTCAAGGCATCAATCCAATATAAGGCCACATCAATATTCATCTTGCTATTAAAATTTGGTAGCTCCAAATTTCCTTCCATGGTCTTTTTTCTCATGGACTTGAGAGCATTCAATAGAGGTCCCTATTCTGCAAGCACTTCACCATCTTTATCAAGGTCTTCAGCCTCATCATTCTTGCCATCTTCATAAAGTGCCTCCTTGTTCTTATCCAACTTTCTTTCAAGTTCCTTCAACCTCTTTGCTATAGCAACATTGGATGCCCTCTGTTCTCTCATAATCTTTAAAAGTTATACATTAGTTACCCTTGTAGGTATTTCTTCTTCTTCTTCAGTAAGAGACATGACTCTGATACCACTTGATGCAATGGATCTTGGTGTAGAGATCCTAGAAGAATCAACTATCCCGTAGATTCTCTTCACTAAAGGTATGTCAAACAAAAGTGTCTTTGATCCTACCAAATGTGCTCAAGCACAAATCACAAGTGCTCAAATTAGGATATTAAGGTTATCAAAAACTAACCCTAACCAAGGAAATCCCAATCTCAAGGAAGATCCCTTCAAACAAGACAACTTATCACAAATTTCCCTATAAGCACAAATTGACAATTTTTGAAACAAGACACCAAAAACACATAAAAGGACTAGGGGTGACTTAACTTTAAACTTATGGTCTCTTTAGGTCCATTCTGAAGATGATTAAAGGTTAAAACCATACTGTGCAACATTTACCTTATGGTTGCTTCACAAATCCACTATCCTAGGCTTGTAGTCCTTTTTCATGAAATTTAGACTTAACTTTACAAATCTCCACATAACCTTGTGAATAAATCACATTTTTTAATACCCTTTTGAGGTTTACTAAACATGCCAAAGCACTAGGACTGGAAGGTATGAACAAATTAGGTTTTACCTAGTTGCTTCTCTAGGCAATCAACCCTATTTGGTCTCCAAATACAAAGGAGGTATACTTTCCAAAGGAAAAAAATTCAATCTAAAAATTGGAACATGAAGGGGCATGCATTAAAAAATTTCAAACCTGATTACAAGGTCTAGTGACTCTTTTAGAGCAAGTTATGGGAGATGTTGATCAACACTCTAAGCATGCACATAGGTCTTGCATGCCTAGGGCATCAAATTTCTCATTGCCACCTACACTTACAAACGCGACGTAGTGCAAGGCAAGGGTATCCCCAAAGGAGATGTCCTAGCCCCCAGCAATATATTACCACACAATAGAAATACAACAACAAGAAGCAACAATGCAAGATTTGATACCAAATTACAATAATTAATTCACAAAATATAACTAATTGCATGCAATATGCCCGATTGTAAGGCCTTCTGAGTTAGGGCCAAATACAAATAGCAATTACAAAATCAATTCTACAAGATCCATCAAGATCCAACCCAAACACTATCCTAGCTAGCCTAGATATGTCACATAACAACAATCTGGAACAAACCACCAAGGAAATCTCAACTTGTGCTCGCAAGCTCACCAGGCAATCTCCTTTTTTTCTAGTCGCATCCCTAGATCTACTCCAACTTATCCAAGATCCAAGTGTAAACTACCTCACATTTGGCACTCTATCCACACACTCACAACTCCATCACAATCCTATTGTAAACTGCCTCACATTCGGCACTCTATCCATAGACTCTAGGAAAAACTCGCTCTTCAGCTACTCTCCACACTCGAAGATGGATAAATCACCAAAATACTTCACCACAACCCCTACTTATACCAATATAAGCCACAATTCAGCCTAGAATGCCAAAAAATAACATTAAATACTTGAAGAGCCACAAGTTGGCCTCCAACAGAAACTAACTGTCTAGAAATTGATATCTGAGAAAAATCATGATATCTCCTAGCTTCGATTGAATTATAACTCACACTTCAAACTAAAGGTAGAAAATTAGGTCCACTAAAACTACTTAAATGTGGAAAGGGTGATTCACCAAGGATAAGTGTGCATCCATCCCAAAAGTCAAGCATAAAAAATTGTCACATAAACTGCCATAAATTGATACTCGAGGAGAATTTCCATATCTCCCAACTTAAAAGGAATTAGAACTTGCGCCTTAGAACATAGATATTACTCTAGGTCCTCTTCAACCCCTAAATTTTGAATCCTCTCATTCATTGTGAAAAATTAGTTACATGTCCTGTAACAGGCACCTAGAAGCCAGAAAATACAGTTCTAGTAGCAAGGTACAAACAACTCAAACTTCAACTCAATCCATCCAATCTCTATGCAATCATGAGGAAAGGTCCCCCAATGTGTCTCCAACACATCCCTAACCATGAAAAGAATAACTCCATAAAAATCCAAGCTCAATGATCCTACATCAAAACTTGAAACCAAATTCATATTACAGTGCATAGTTAATGCTTGGATTTCACCAAAGGTCGTTAGATTCCCATAGTGAAATCCCCAAATATGGCAAATTCTTATTGAAACCCTAGGTATGACAACTTTTTAGAGAAACTTATACAAAAATAACAATATCTTGAGTTAGGAGATTTATCAAGACTTCAAACAAAATGCATTGGAAAGGTATTTCATCCACCTTTTTAGAAATGTAGATTGATCACCCTGGTGTGTTTGTACTCGTCCGTTCACATTGCTACAGCATGAAAATGGCAAGAAATATGAGTTATTTTATTGATTTTAATGTAAAAGTACATCATGTTGTCCTAATACCTACCTAAAAGGGTTTATGTAAGCATCCCCAATGGTAAAAACATATTTTCAACCCATTTATTGCCATTAGCAATCAAATTACAAGATTATGCAACTTTTTGCTAAAAGTTGCTTGACAACATTTTGGCAATTTTTGCATTTTATGCAACTTTTGAAAATTATGATCAAAACATGATCAAACCTAATTTAAATGACCCAAATAGGATCAAAACATGCTAAAAGCATGAAAATGTGAAAATCCTAAGATTTTAAGTCATTTGACTACCTTTGACCATAGTTGACCAAGGGCTTATAATTATGCCAATCTTGGAACTAGGCCTTACAAATAGGTCCAAATGCCTAGATACTCTTTCTAACCTATCCTATAGGTTCTTAGGATGTAGAATATGTTGTTGAATGAATCAAGACTCCTCATTTATTGTGGGTGCCCCTACACCAATTATTAAAACATACAAGTCAAACAAATTTCTATGAATAAATCAATACCTCATACATGAAATTGATCATACCTCAACAAACATTTAATTGATCATCCTCTTCATCCAAGTCATCATTGTGACTATCATCACCATCATCATACTTTCCTCCTTCATCATCATCATCATTATCATCATGACCAATACCGCTACCATCTTCATCGCCATCATCATCATCTTCGTCGACATTATCATGAGCATCATCACCTTGATCATCACCATCTTCATCACAATGATCAAAATCATCATCATCATCACTATTATCATCAACATCAGCAAAATATTCTTCTACTTCTTCTTTTTCATTGTGTAATAGTCATTCATGATCATCATTTACTTCATCTTCTGATTCTTCAGTATCTTCTTCTTCCATCTCATTATATTTTACCATCCTTCCTCTTGGATCATGTCTAATGATAAATGACTAATCTAGTTTATCTGGAATGCCAAAGTAAAACACTTGCTCACATTGGCTTGGAAGAACATGGGTCTCATTTCCAACTAGCTCAAATGACCTTGTTTTAATCATTGTAAATCCATTATTATGTTAATAATAGGGTGTGGGCACTAAGATGGTGTACAATTTAGTGGACACCACACAAAAAAAACCCAAAATAGTTAATAACCCGATTAGGTTGTTTAAAATTTCAAAAAGCAATCAGGATTGGTTACCAAGCCTAGCCAAAATACATAAAAAATAAAATCTGATCAGATTTTGAAACTTGATTGGGCTCCAAGGATGAAAAACCTCTTCAAAATCTGACTAGGTTATTCAAAACCCAATCGGGTTTTGAAGAAATAAAATTAAGCTTTACTCCAAAAGCCATAACTTTCACATCTAGAGTTTGATTGACTCTATTCAAAATGCGTTGGAAAGATATTGAAGAGCTCTAAGAAATGATGTATATAAATCAATCCTATGTTTTGAAAAATTTATTTGCCATCAATTTGAATTAAGCATAGTCTGAAATAGGTTGTCATTATTTCCCAAATGTGTAATCAATAGGTAAAAATGAATGTTAACATATTTTAAATTTTCAATCTCTCAAAAAAATTATACACACTCACTCACTAACTAAATAAACCCTAATATATCTCTCTTAATAACTTCTAACCTCTCACATTCTTTAACTAACTCCTAATGTCTGTCTCTCTCTAAATTGTTACCCTTAACTATTATCTCTCTGTAAGTACTCTCTCTCTCTCTCTCTCTCTCTCTCTCTCTCTCTCTCTCTCTCTCTCTCTCTCTCTCTCTCTCCATATTAATTAGTCTCTATGTCCATGTCCAATACCCTCTCACTCTCTCCATCACTTCATATCTCTCTCAGTCTCTCCATCTCTCTCTCTCATCATATTCACTCTCTCTCTCTTCCTATAGCCCCCCCCTCTTCCTGACCTTTGATCCTTGAAGTGAGAACTTCATGTAGAGAGAGATGGGGGGTTAGGGATTAGGGGTGACAAAGATCATTTTAGATTATGCGTAATTCAAATTGATGGAAAATAAAATTTTGCTAGCATATTATTGATTTATCTGCATCATTTTGTAGATCTCTTTAATATCTTTCCAACACATTTTGAACAAAGTCAATCAAACTATGTATGTGAAAGTTATGGCCTTCGGAGTAAAACCTACATATAGTTCCTTAAAACCCAATCGGGTTTTGAATGCACTTTTTCATTTTATAACCTGATCAAGTTATTTGAATCCTAGAAACCTGATTAGGTTATGGTTTGGTGATAGCATAGGGAAACGACCCAAAGGCTTGAGAGATTTTTTTCCCTCCAATTTTTTTCCTTTAGGCATTTTTTCATCTTCTAAGATGAATTCTCATCTTTTCCTTCATCATGTTAGCTAATGGTGAAGTGTGTATCTCTAAAATCACCACCATAATCTTACACATCTTCTTAGCTTTCTAACAATATAATTTTTTCTCTTTCAAGACAACATTAACATGGTAAACTTTAATTACTTTTACCAAAGCCTTGACGTTCCTCACAGACATCTGTCTACCATTTTTTTAATAACTTTTGATATACTTAAAAAAATTCAAAATAATCTATATATTATTATTCTACGCTTGTTTATATACACATTTTTTTTAAAAAAATCTATTTTTTATTGTTTTGGTGTACATTATGCTCAACACATGAACAGGTACCAAAATTTCAGGATGTAATCAATTCAATAATTCATAAAAAAATAAAATACTCATCAAAAAATTATAAAAAAATATGAAACTTCTAGATATGACTCTTAACTATTATCCTACCAAAAGGATGTGCAAAATAGTGAATATGACTATGTCTTTTGTTTTGCACACAAAACCAACTATGTTATATTTTCTAAACAAATCATGAACTATTTTTTGTGTGCATAGAGTTTAACCCACCTAATCTTATCCATTTTTAAAAAAACACTAGTAGTTTAAAAAGTAGATTCAAAGTACTACAATTTATATGCTTTATATATTTTTTCATTTTGAGTGGATGAGCCTCAAAAGTCTTGTCCAAGTTTAGATTTACCTAATTTCAAAAAAAAGGTGTCCACTTATTCTCCCCTTTTTGTACACCATCTTGGTGCACTCACCCAACAGTCCTATCAAGATCATTTTGATTTAGCCGTAGTCTGTACCATTTGACAACAAATATAACTTATTTGAATGAGTTAAAATCACACAATTATATCATCCAAAATGTCATAGTATCAATCTTTAGATTGTTAAGGATGTATGTCATTTCTAGATGAAATATTAGTGACCTCAAAGATTGCACTTATCCCAAAATCACAAGTTTTCTTCATTCGTCTAATATTTTTATGCAAAATATATGGTCATGGTAGTACATAGTTTTGTGGTGTTTGATCTACAATTATTCAAACATGTCAAGACTATTTGAATTGATCTGTGAGTTGATTTTAAACTTATGGGTCATGATTAGTAATCTTATATATACCTTCTACCTCTTAAACCATATGCTAGATGATCAAGTACCATTGGCATAACATTTGGATCTCCACTATGATGAGCTTCTTTAACCAATGATGCAACATCATCCCATGTTAATGAGTGACCATTTTCTTGAGATTGTCAAATCCATATCGTCATCCAATCAAGATTGTTTGCAATATACAAAGGTAGTGCATCCCACTCATGACCAACTGTAAAGAAAATAAATAGACCACTTAGACACAACTTATATTGAAGATTTATAAAAACTAATAAATTAAAATAACATTTTATAATTACCTCTCACTTTTCTCAATTTACATTTCCCCATCAAGTACTCTCCTTCGAATTTGATAATACAATTGGGATCCCAAATGCAATCTACATGGACATTTGCTGAAAACTTGGAAAGATATTCACTAATGTACACCATGGTCTGGTATACCATATATCCCTTGACCATAGAGCTCTTAGAATATGCTCTTTGTCAAACCAAGCCCTTCATGAATTGTAACCTATCAACCATCCACATTGACCTAGTATGTACAGGCCCACACAATTCAATCTCCTCAACTTGATGAATGAGGTAGTGTTTTTTGAGCATTTAAAAAAAGTTGAAAATAGACACTTTTGCATTTCACACATAAGATGGGGAATATTTCTCTTCCAATAATTTTTTTATCTTTTTTATCAATTTCTTTAGATGATAACAACCTAAAAGAGATTCAACACACAAGAACATATAAATGAGATTTTAGAGAAAATAAAATAAAATAAATTACATAAAAAGTAAAACAAGTTGTATATATAATATTTGTATAATAAATCTAAGAAATAACACTTCTAACCTCATGTATTTTCCAAAATCATATATAACTTGTTTAACATTATTGTCAAATTGGTGTGGAATAGATAGAGGTAGGATGTACTGCAATAATTTAAAAATGATATTTTCAATATATTATAAAATAATACAATAAAAATTACATGCAATTTTACAAATATATTGTAAATAGAGAACACGACTTACCTTGACAAAGGTATGCCAATCATGTATTTTCAATCCTAGCCCAAAATCACCTTTCTTTAATACAAGACTACTTATATTTGCAGCAAATCCTGTGAGAAATTTTATTTTTTTATGACTTCTTTTAATGCATCACTTTGTTGCTCCATTAATAACTAAGGAAGGGCACTCGTATTTATGCAGTCTCCATTGTTATTTGATTCAATGAAATTTTTTAGTGCATGATTGGATTCATGAATGTCATTACAAATTTTGGCATTATTTCTATCATGTCTTCCATCCAATATCTTCCATAGTGTCTATGTTACATTCTTTCCAATATGCATAACATCAAACAAATGCGATTAGGAGATCTTTGCAATATGGAAACCTACTAAATTGACTAGGATAACTTTTTATTCCTCTAGGAAGATGGTCATTGATGCCTTGATGACCTTCATGAGCATCAATTACAGCATTACTAAATAAAAGACAATATCAAAATATAAATTTCAAATAAAAATCATCAGATGAAATGACATTACCTCAAAAATTTAGTTTATTATATTTCAACTTCCATAGATGAGGTGTCATTCTTCGTGACCTTGACGTTGTCTCTTCTTTCCCATTAAAAAGATATTTTTCAGTAATTCAATACTTATGATTATTGTGGAGAAAGTGTCTAAACTCATTGAACACCTATTTTCCTAAACTTCTTAAATGACAAGATTCCATCTTTGGACCGCAAACTGGACATGCAAATTTACCCTTTGTCTGAAGACCTAAAAGATCATGTACAATTATCATGCACAACTTAAATATACGACAATAATATATAAGCACTATAATATACCAAAAATATGTGACCTTAACAATATAACATACCATAAAAGTGAGTTAGCCCAAGGGCATCATGTATTGTTTGTATAAGAATTGCATGGAATTGAAATTGTCTTTGTCTTATTGGTCTAGAGATGTCATATAGAGTGACTACATCTCATAACTTCAAAAACTCATCAATAAGGGGCTCGATATACATGTTTATATCTCTAACTTGGTATTTACCTAGTTGAATGAAGAGAAAAATTACATAATTATTATGACCATTTTGATGCAGTGTTTCTAATTAATTTAGATAACTATTAAATGAAAAAATTTCTAGTACAATCATTAACAACATTATGTGTTCCCTCCTTATGGACATCCAGAGAGGAAAGTCATTGTTAATAACAAAAATAGGCTACACTGAGTAAATAGATCTCATATCTCCAAATGGATTGACTCTGTCCACTACCAATGAAAGCTTGAGATTATGAGGTTCTTCTTTAAAGTGTGGCCAAGTTTTTATTGTCTTTAAATGTAGAACCATCCCCATGCATTCATATAATTTCATCTTGACTTCTATTGTGTGCATGGTAATTCATAAATTATGCCAAGCTAATGCACTTGAATAATCGTTCAAGACGTCGAATAATGGAAATGTACCGAAGAACCTTGTAAGGAACCTATTTTTATTTGATCTGACCAATATCTACTAATATGGAAATCAAGGCATTTTGTTGTAAATTCGTATTTTTTATGATATAGAATTTGATCATTGGGACATGCATGTATTTTATGATACTTCATTCCAATTTGATTCATAATAGTATACAAATATCGGTATGAACGAGGCAGAATGTTTGATGGTGGTAAGAAAAACTCATCTATCAACCTACAACAACAAATATGATTTGTTAATATAATAAATAGTAATGGTATGCTAACATTGAAGATGAAAAAAATGGCATACCTTAGCATATGTGGCATTGCTACATTGGATAATTCATTCATAACCTTGTAGTTCACCAACAACTACAGCAGAGAGAAGAGTTGTTTGGGAGCCTTGGTAGAGGGGGTTGTATGCCTTCTCAATTATAGGTAAATTAAGATTTTCTTCATCATCATTATCAGATGTGCTACTACCATCATCATGACCATCTCGATCAGTTGCACCAATACCATCTTCTTCAATCATGTCCTTTGGCACATTATCGACTATGCCAATACCATCATCTTCAATTGTGTTCTCTGTCGTAGGATCATCTTTTTCCATGGGAGCATTATCCTTGGCTTGGATATTCACACCTCCATGTTCCTCCAGTTGGAAATCGACATTCACCACTCGACAAAAATCCCCCCTTCAACATGACCATGTTGCCTACAATGACTCTAGGTTGTTGTGATTATAATTCTTTGATTCTTTAAGCCCTTACACTTTTTGCAAGAACAATTACATTTATCAACTTTTCTTCAGAACTGAGACCACAATCTAGTAATTGCCTTGTTATTTATTCTAGGTTCATATTGTCATGCATCATCTTTCTTTATAGGTAAATATTCAGGTTATAAATATACAAAATGTAAACATACAAGCATTAATAGTATCTTTTATATAATAAAAAATAATGCAACAAGCATACACCAAAAATACATGTATTTAATTTTAAACTTTAAAAATAAAAAATATAATTACAAGAAACACAACATGCAAGGAGCATACAACAAAAATACATGCATATATATTTGTTTAGCAATTTCATCATTTTTTCCTCAAGCTCAGAAAATTATGTTGCCCTTGGAACAAAAGAAATTTTATTACAGATTAATTGAACCACCTTTTTTATTAGAGAAGAGTGAAAAAGAAAGAAGACATGGGGAGTGTAAAATCTGAGAGCAGTAGTCAAGAGAAGAGTGAGGCTTTTGAGAAAATGGATCTTCATGTCTGATTGTGTAAATCTTCATTGTTAAACATGTTCCCATCATTCTAAATCCTAAGAGCCTTCAATTTGAAGAGCAATTTATAGCATATTCTTTTCCAGTTGATAAGATACACCAGGAATATGCAGTTGCATGGGAATGTAAACTTCATAGGCATGTCCACTATAGATCCAGTGTGCATATAATCAGAAAAGAATGGTATATTATGTGGTTAAACCATATGATGTCAGTTATCAAATAAAATAACAAACCACAATATAATGTTTTTATCAAATGATGGGTAGTGACAGATGGAAAATTAATTGATAAACCTATGGCAAAATTCATATATGACTTCCTATGTACCTAAACCTCTTGTCTATAAGACTTTGTAGGGTTGCATTTCAAAATCCTTGACCATAAGTTGATGGAATACAACAAAAAACTGTGAGAACATCAATTCAGGTGCTATTCATATTTTTGCTTCAAGAACTTATACAAGCGTGCATAGAATGGAAATAGGTAGAATATTCATGGATAGATAGCAACTTGGTTCATTTAAGACAGACAATAGATAAAACTCAATCATGTTTTCATAGAAAATATTGAACATAACCATAGAAAATGAAAACTAGAAAAATGTTATTTGTTGTGGATCAAAAGATTAATAACCATTTAAGATTTGGACTTGGGCAAGATTTCTGTACCATGACAAGAACTAAAAACATGATCAAATCACTAAGCAACAATCACATTTCAGTATATGGAATTCTTAGGAATCATCATCGAATATCATTCTGAATTTTAAGGCACATTCAAGCAGAGATTGAGACAAGATTTAAGAAGAATATAAAGGTATTGGGATCTAAATCAAGAAATTAAAAAAAAAATGGTACAATCATCCTTTATCAAACTATGATTCTAGGATTAAAATTAAGGTTTTTTTTTAATTGGTGGGAAAAAATTAAGATTACCCAATAAGGGGACATTACATTTAGATTGACAAGTTTAGAAGCTTTGTTTAAGTCCAACCAAAAATTGTAATTGTGTCACATAAATGTTGAATATAATAACATAAGCATGTAGTGAGTCTAAGAATTTTGGATAGTGTTTAATGGAGGTTACTCTATAGATGCAAATAGAAGTTAAGGAAATCTTAGCCAAAATGAACATTAATTGTAAAATTAAAAAAGAAGTTGAAATCCATCTTCAAAATAATTGTTTATCTTTCTAAATACTTAAAGTCTTGAGAGAAGTTAATAAGACCACAACCAAGATGAATGGTTTTGTAGGACATAGAGGTGGAGCAATTTAGGCTATAAAATCATATCATACACTACCAGTAATAGTATATGTCCATTGAGTCAGCTTTTTGGGTCTACTCTATCCATGAATATTCTCAAGGAACTATAGCTATTATCAAGAACTTATAACTCAAATTGATAATTACCTCTATAGGATGATTGCCTACTAATCATGAATCCAATAGCCTTATTAGTCCATTGGACATGGAGTCAAAGTCTTTCAATAGCTTTAATAGAAAACATTAATTAAAACACTACATTACAAGCCTCAAAACAAATATTGGGAATGATCATTGTACGATATAGAAGCCTGGTGTATGAATTGAGACTCAGTCGAAGTTCAATAAAAACATAGTAATATTACAAATTTTGATCTTTCCTCGCATGGTTTGAGTTTCATATTGATTTGTGGTTACTTCAAATGTTCTAGGAATAATTACATAGTATTTTCAAACACTTGTGAATGCTCTGAGATCAAGTTTTTCTTCAAGCTTAAATAATTTATGCTATATGTCATCATATTTTACTGTTTTTCTCACAATAGTTTGGTCTTTTCAAGGAATCATGGTCATTCCATGAATGCCAACTTCTGATCCTCATGGAATGACATTTATTTGACTTGCAAAATAAATCTCTAACATAATATATGTAGATATAGTGCAAAGATTTGGTAATCACCATGAGAACTTTTTGAAAAACTAATGAAATTGAGTGATAAGGTACAACAGTAAGCATTTTTGGCTTAATAAGAGGTATGTTTTATGTTTTTGAGTGCGTAGACATGTCATTTTAAAAGTGAATCCATCATTTTTCATGTGGAGAAGTGAAGAGAAGATAGACATTGAAGAGGCCCAAGCTTCATGGGGGTTTGGTGAGGGTTTGAAGCGAAATTTGGGGCATTTATAATAGATGGGTGTCTAGCCCAAGTTGACTATGGATTTGATTTATTGGAGGTTTCTTAAGAGACTCTTTTAAGGTTGTAGGATCAAAGAGTGAATATTTATAATACTTGCTTTGCAAAGGTGACCTATTTGAGATCTTAAAACTAGTGAATTCACCATTTTGAGGTGATTGGTCAAAAACAACATAGGATACTCTTTTGGTATGTTAAAGTAAATGAAAATGGGTACTTAACACTATTGTTTCTTCATTGAGTCTTTTGGAAAGATTTTGAGAAAAGAATTCATTTAAGTTGTTGGAGACCTAATTAAGTTTCTAGGCCTACAAGGCAAGGTTAATAGGTTTGGCTTGATAATCGATCACTTGGAACTTTGATAACTGATTATTTGAATTGATTAGGTTGTATTATACTCTAAGATCCCTTAGAGTCCATAGTGAAAGGCCATTTCATTTTTTGGCTATTGGGAACTAGTGAGTGCCTTAAGGAAGCCTTTGGGATTAGGCTCTATTTGGTGAACTTTAACTAAGTTTGATAGAAATAACTTTGAAACTACATTCCACCACACTTACCTCTGCATCAAATGGCTCTTTTTGGTGTAGTTTTAATAGCCAAAAGGCTATATTTTGTGTATTGCAACCTCTAATTTTCCTCCATTATCCTGATTATTTTAATCAAATTATTCATAGTTGACTCAACCAAGTCATTATCATACTGTTTATACACAACTATCTAATTCATATACAGATACACAATGTAGGATGAAGTTAAAAAATAAAGCGCAATTTCCTTGTGATTTTTGCAATTATGAGACCTTTGTAACTACAATAATTTGAAATATTTATATAGAGAGAGAGTGTGTGTGTGTCAAGCAATCGAAAACTAACTTCTTTATCAGTCTCCAAAAAAATTCTCTTAAAGAAATTCATAATTTGAAATAAATACCCATCCATCTCTAAAAGTTGGTTATTTTAAAGTAATTAGGTCACAAATTACAATTGAATCTTAACCATTAGACTATCCATTTCTTACATCTATAATTAATGAGAACATATTCAAGCAAGATTCAGATACATTAATAATAAAATAACATATACACTCGTGAAATTAATTTAGAAAAATGTTAATTTATAGTTGATAGAGGTCTTATATTTTGAAAATATCTATGTCTTGGCTATAGACTGTCAATACACAGAGAGTGTAGCAGGAACATATAGCCCACAATCACAATCTAATTAGGGATGTATAGAAAGTCAGATTGCCAGAGTTGATGGGCAACACAAATCCAAAGAGTGATAGAATCAGTTTGTCCATATCAGGTAGCTTACAATCAAGTAGCTAGCCATGCAGTGGGACTCCCGATCAAACCATATAAGCATATTGGAGTTGACACCAAAAAGATCATCTATCAATCTAACCTATAAAATGAAAAATAAAACTATCAAGGATGCATAAATCGATCAAAGTCTAGTTATCGGGGACCGATCAACAAGGCCAAGTTCATGTTAGAAAAAGGAAAAGGTAGTTCTACAAGCAAAATCGGCTTTGGTCGGATCCACAACAGTAGAGGAAATCACTAAAATTGAAGGTAAAAAGTATATCCATAAAAGCACACCCAACTTTTGCATCATTTTAGAGTTTAACCTTTGCCTCCCGAGAAATAGGGTTTGAATAGCACCTGTGGCAGGACTTCACAGCAACGATGGAGCCCTTGAAATGCTAGTGACCCCTTACTTCCTGCAAGGACATGTCTAAACTAGTTTGCATGAGACAAGCCAAACTAGAAGATGGGGTAGGAGGAAGAAGATCCACAGAGTAAATTTATTACCCTAAACCACCTTCCTACGCGCGTAGCTGAACCCACCTTCCTATTGCGGAATAAAAATAAAAGTTTCGGTGAATTTTCACTTTTCGTTTTTTTTTGTTTACTTCCCGATAAGGTCAAATATTCGACAATAAACTTAAGGATGGTCAAAATTTTGACCTTATTGTGATCATTTTTTTAAAAAAAAATTCACAAGCCAAACTGGCCTTAGGTTGAAAATTTAGGTCAAAAATTAAAGCCTAATGTAGTAGTGAGAATAAGAGAATATCTAAGAAAATCAAGAAGAACATCTTTCTTGAAATGTAAAGAAATTAAAATAATTCTTTCGTTGGTGCTCCATTATTTAAGGGCAAGGAGAAGGAGGAGGAGGAGGAGAGGTGGAGGAAGAAATGAAGTAGAGAAGATGAGAGAGAGAGAGAGAGGAGAGAGAGAGGAAGTTGAAGCAAGATGAAAATAACTATAAGAAATATGAAGCCAAAGACCATGGATGAGGGAAGGTGAAAAGGGAGGGAAGAATAAAGTGGAAGAGGAAGAAGGAGAAAGAGAAGAAGCCCAACAAAAGGAAGGAGAATAACAAGAAGGATATGGAGAAGGAAAGTAAGAAAGGAGAATAGGAGGAGGAGATCGAGGATATGAAAGGGAATAAAGGGTTTGAAGGAGGAGCAAAAGAAGAAGAACACTTGAAGAAAGAAGAAAAAGAGGGGTAGAAAGAGAGAAATAGAAAAATGAGATGGATATGTCTAGAGTAAGATATTTGGATGGTCTTCATCCTTAATTTTCTTTTACCTTCTATGGATAATTAAAATGTAAAATAATTGACACAATAAAGGAATTTCATCTAAATGAACTGGTGATCAAAAAGGATAATTATTTTGCAAGATTATAATCAACTTTTACACCAAAAAAAATACATTATATATATATATATAACACTAGCGTAATTCTTGCAATCTTAAAAGATACAAGTACTAGTTTAGAACATCAAAAATAAAAGATAAAGCATTTCTTTTTACTTACACCATTACATTGAATAACCTCTTATGGAAGGATTGATGAAGTGTCGGAATAGACCTCTCCATATGAAAATATAAATTACTTTTATTTTAAATAAATAAATAAACTGTTCCTAAATAGAGGAAAACTCCAACTCTAAACAGAAATTAAACGGGGGGAACGCTTGTTCATATTTTAAGAAGGGAAGGCAAAATATCGCGTGAAATTATTACTAAACACCGATTTATGTACCCGCCAAACATCTTTTTAAAGACAGTATCATTCGTGTTTTTGTTTAGCGCGCTTTTTGTGTCTTGGTTCTTCCATAACTACTGCTTGATTTTACGTATATTATCTCAATTTAAATCGAAAATTTTAGGCTTACTCTTCGGTTCCGTCCAGTGAAATTTATCGAGATAGTTAGGTTATAACAAATTCACATATTTTTTATAGCTCGCGGGATTGAAAAGTTGATAAATATTTGTGGAGACTGATATGCTGCTAGAAGGTCAATAAATATGGTTTTGTCGCTATGAATTTGTGGACAAATTCATCACACACTAAAAGTAAAAAGAGAATGATTCCCCTTAAACAAATTCATCACCCACAACATAAAAGAGAATGATTCCCCAACTCATTAAGAACAGAAAACAGAATGAATGACTGAGGCTTCGATCATATTCTTCCCTTTTAGTCCATCAATACAGAGAGCACTACACAGCCTATATATTGTCTTGCTCTGATCTAGGTTGGCTGTGCAGTTAATTTCCACACTAAATAGCCAGCTTTTCCATATGAGTTACTTTTACAAAGTACTTTAAGCAACATGGAAGAAAACCATTCATTCTGAAACATATTGCAAATATACTAAGCATTCATTTGCATCAGGTGTTGATGTCTTGAAAAGTTATCGAATTTTTTGTCAGTCCCAACTTCCAAAAGCATATGTACTACTTCTTTCATGGAGGGGCGATTGTTTGGAAAATTATTAGTGCATAGCAAGGCTATTCTCACTAGAAACAGCATGTGTTGCTCTGAGCCCCATTGTATTCGGGCGTCCAGAATTTGTTGTAAACCCTTTCCTGCTCTGAGTTTTGCAGCCACCCATCTCACAATGCCCATTCCTTCTCCAAACTCTGTTGCAGTTGGCTGCTTTCCAGTCAAAAGCTCTAACAGCACAATGCCAAAGCTATAAACATCACTCTTTTCGGTGACTCTATTAGCATACCCATATTCTGCAAGAATAACAAGTTCGGTCAGCAAATCCATATAAGAAGATGGCAAAAAAAAACCTAATTGTCAGTGGGTAATAAGAGAGATTACACAATGTGGATGTTCCTAAAGGGCAAAATCGTATAGTATTATCTGCTTCTACCATTAGAATGAAGTCAGTTTTAACATATTTCACACTATTTAGATCGGAGATCTCATACCACTTGTTACAAGTTCGGGTTGTTGTTGCACCAAAGATCAACTTGTCCATGTCCGATACAACTACTAGACTTATAGAATACAAGAGGCGGTTAAGCCATGTCATGAATCCTGAAGGGGGATGTGGACGGTTAGTCCAACAGATGTATGGGCATACAACTTTACAGATGGCTTATAGTAATATGGGACTACTTGCAATTCTTGCAAAACAAACTGTACTACAAACAAGGCATACATATCTTATGCCTACAACGTTTGAACTTGTAACTTCCCTTTCAAGATTGCCAGTTCTTCACCACTAGACAACTCAAACGTACATGGCTTATAATAATATGTAAAATGCATCGAAAGTTCACATCAATCAAAGAACTGATTCCTACTTCATAATTTAAAATACTAGAATGCAAGACAAGAGTATGCTTACCAGGGGCAATGTATCCAATAGAGCCTGGAACACTTGAAACTGTATATCCTGCTGGCATTATTCTGTCAAGGATCTTTGCAATTCCAAAATCGGCAATATGTGGTACCATCTCATCATCTAGCAGGATATTGTTAGGCTTTATATCTCTGTGCACAATGGGTGGCACACAGTCATGATGCAAGTAAGACAAGCCTTGAGCAGTACCTAGTGCAATCCTGAACCTAATTGTATAATCAAGCATACAAGCTTTGCTCCGTTGCAGCAATTCACCTAAGCTTCCATTTGGCATATATTCATAAACCAGTAGATTTGTTTCATTATTTGATAAGTAACACAATAATCTTAAAATGTTACGGTGCCGAACTGAGCCCATTGTTTCTATCTCGGTTGTGAATCCATTATCTTGACACAAATCCCCATCTCTCCTATGCAGCATCTTAACTGCTACAAACTCATTGTTTTCTAGCATAGCCCTGTATACGTGGCCAGCACCTCCGTGGCCAATCAAATTTTCTCTTTGCAAGCTGCCCAAAATTTCTTCTTTACTGAAGTTCAGCTGTCCAAAAGGTACTATATTCCAGTGGGAGTTTGTGATCAATTTTTCTTTGCTCCAATCTTTATGTTGCATCATCTTCCTGATGATGATGGAAGCAATAGAAACCATGACCAGACAAACAGCTAAAACCAGAGAAACAATCAATATAAGATCTCTGAGACTGCTTTCTGCCTTTGAACATTGTTTTGGCATTGCCTGTCCAGGAATACAAAGCCTGGGATTGGCCCTAAAACTATTTAGAGAAACAGCACCATTTAGAGGAAAAGTAACAGGACCAGATAGATCATTAAAAGACATATCAAAGAGCATGAAAGAAAGAAGATCCAAATTAGAGAAGCTTGATGGAACCCTCCCTTTCAACAAATTATGAGAAAGGTTAAGACTGGCAAGTTGGTGAAGACTCCCAAATGTATCTGGGATTTTTCCTGTAAGTTCGTTACTGGCCAGATTCAATTCTGTCAGGTAGGCTAGAAAACCAAGTGAGGAAGGAATCTCTCCTACCATCTTGTTTGCATCTAAATACACATGTTTCAAGTTAAAGCAGGATCCCAATTCTGAAGGAATCCATCCACTTATCTTATTCCCTGAAGCTAAAAAATTCTCTAGAAGTTGAAGCTTTCCTATTTCCTTAGGCAGAGGCCCACTTAACTGATTATGGGAAACTATAAGATTCTGAAGCTTAATAGCTCTTCCAATATTGGGATGCACTGAACCATGAAAACAATTATTTGAAATATCCAGGATGCTCAAATTGGGAAGTCCCCATAAGCCTTTTGGGACACCACCAGACAAATGGTTATTTTGAACTCTGATCCTTTTGAGAGTTGTGCAAGAATAATACTCCTCTGGGAAGTTTCCTTGGAAGTTATTGTTGAACAATATTAATTTTATCAATACCCCACCATTGCAGAGACATGGAGGCACCAAACCACTCAACTGATTGCTTGAGACATCAAAAATAACAAGCTTACTTTTGCTCCCTAGGTGCCAACTCAAGTTGCCAGTCAACTGATTCTTGAAAAGAGAAACATCATATAAATGATCCAGGTCAGCAAGGCCTGAAGGAATGGTACCAGTCAAGCTGTTGTTCCAGAGATGTAGGAGACCCAAATTTTTCAGTGATGTGATCTCATCTGGAATTGGGCCAGTGAGATAGTTACTATCCAAATCAAGATCAGTTAGAGAACTGAGGTTCCCAATTTCAGCAGGGATATTTCCTGTTAACTGATTAAGATACAACTCCAACTTTTCTAATTTGGGAAGGTGCACTAGCTCCTTTGGAATACTGCCAGCGAAATTGTTATATGACAGCTCTAGGTATTTCAACTCTCTCAAATTTTCAAGCCAAGTCGGGATGGGTCCATATAAAGAGCATCTTGCACAGCTAAACATTTGCAATCTAGTCAAATTAGTCAGGCTTGGGGGCAGATAGGGAGAAGTGAAGGAATTCCATGAAAGAAATAGGGTTGTCAACTCAGAAAGATTAGCAAGAAAGGAAGGAAATGGACCATTAAACTGGCAATCTGAAACATTGAGGTACTGAAGCTTAGGAAGTCCCCCAATACTCCGCGGAATGGGTCCTGAAAGTCCATTCATTGAAATATCCAAATGGGTTAAACTGCGGAAATCTGATATAGCTTCAGGCAGAGGGCCCAAAAAACCATTGTAGCTCAAATCCAACTTGACCAATTTTGTACAATTAGACAGCCATCCAGGAAAAGCCCCCCCAAATCTGTTACCAGCAACTTCTATAGTTGCAAGATTTGGAAGTTGGCAGATTACAGGAGACAGGAACCCTGAGAGTCCCTTGTGACTCAAATCAATGCCTTCGATAGCTGAGTTCATCAAGGAATCACATATTATGCCAGTCCAATTACAAAGAGGTTTAGAACTTTGCCAGTCATGGAGAATGCCATTGCTATCCCTAAGGCCTTCCTTGAAACTCATCAGTATCTCCACTGGAGACTGCTTTGCTTCAACTAAGACAATGACTGATAAACTCAGCAACAGCATGATATTCATGGAAGCTTTGGGCCAGTATGATGCTTCACACATATTTGTCTGCCCTCTGCTATTCATGCTGAATCTTCTCTTTCAAGACACAAACAAACAACTCTGTGCTACCCACACCATTATAAACGAATTGAACATAGATATATATAAAGAAAACATGAGCTTAATTTATTCTGTTAATTACAATGCACTCGGGAGAAATTGATTAGATGAATTCTTCTAAAATTATTTCTCATGACCTCCGAGTCAACAAGATTTACTCATATTTAACAAACTAAAATTGACTAAAAAGCAATGGAGGTGGATAATAATAAAATGAGATTGACTGGAAAACAAGGGCTATGAATCCTTATAAAACATCACATAACTGAAGATATTGGGTTGTCAGATCAGGAATTTACCTAAGTTCTATTCTTATTCAAAATTCAATGTCAACTACCTGTCTGAAACAGTCACTTGTCCCAACTTCAGGAATTTGAGTAGTTGTGCAAATCAATAGGGACATCTACCCTGAGTTCTATACCAGGCCCTGTAGGTATTACAGAATGTTCTTGAGAGTGATGATTAATGGGAGGAACAAACATAAAAATATAAGTTTTGTGTAGACCTGTGAATCCTGTTGATTTGCGTGCTGCTTAATCTTATACCTCACAAATGATGTGAAATGTTTTCTACTGACAAATGCACTACATTTAAAATATAGGTATACGCACAATAAGCCCAAGGGACAAAACCCCCATGTTGTCGATCAAGCAAGCATTTTTGGATTTCTGGATGTAATGAGAGGGAGCGGGAAAAAACAAAAGAAAAAACATATTTTTGAACACAATTTTCCACGTACGCTTCAGCAGTCAAAACTATTTCAAAAAGAAAATGGTCTTTTCACAGAAGTACTAATCATTTTGTTTTAGAAATACCCTCGTCCACCTCTTATCAGGAGACAATTCACGTCGCACGATCGATTTATTTAAGAGCATCTTTTCCATATTCAGTTAATTTAAATGTAAAAAATCATAGCGCAGTACACTACCTTGCTCAAATCAAAGATACTCATCATTAGAACCATTTCCACTAATGACAGTAGTGGGAACCTAGAATTGATTTATTCCAGCAGACTTGTGCAATAGGATCGCATAGTGCAGCAAGTGTATAGCTAGTAGCTACCATTTCAGCTCAATTGTCACTGATAAAAGTTAAACTAATCGTCCACCCAAAACCTCCTTTATGCTTGTCCTACTAAGCATTTCAAACATATTATTTAAAAAGGTAACAAAGAACACATTTATTAAAGGAAATGTTCAAATTTCAATTATTAGAGTTTTATTTATGTATTTAATAATTTCAAATCAAATAGTAAATTACTTTTTAATTTAATTAAATAATAATATGTAAGGTCAAGATTGCACAATAAATTGGACTAAAAAGGAGAATAGAAGATGTAGAAGGTTTAGAGAACATTAAGAAGACATGTTAGGGTAATCAAAATCATATTATGTTTTAGCCCTTTTTCAACAATATTGAGAAATGTTTAAGGCTATGTGGTGATGATTGAATAAATCGCATAGGTTTTAATTGGATCATGGAAGTGCTTGTATCTAAAGAGTCGTAGAATGCCTAAAGATTCTTAGAAATGTATTAGAAAATGAACGAAGAATTGTGGTTTGTGTAGAACAGCATAGTTAGTGCCTTGTAACTTAGCAATTACATCCTCTACAATATTAGCATAGAAACCTAAAACTTATCAACATGTTTCTTGGCTTCTACAATACTTATCAAGTTTGAAAAATGGAGAAAAGGGGGTCCTTCTTCCACATTTGTCTTCGTCAGACCCCGAAACATATTTCAAAATAAAATATTTGGAGAGCTGGAGGTGTATAGAGCTAAGGCATAAGTGTACAATGGAGGTAGATGTGTGTAGTACATTTGGAAGATGGCCTAGAGAAGAAAGTGTATAGGTGCTTGAGAGTGTTACTAAATGATGATTCTCATTACATTTTTAGTAAATCTATTTAGATAAGTGTTTAATTTTAGGGCTAATTTGATACCTTTAGGGAGACAGGTATTTAGTTGGGAAAGGACGAGTTTAAATTTATGATATGATTTTGTGCATAGTAGTATCTAGGTGAGCACATGTGTGCATGTGCGAGTATGTGAAGGTGCACAAAACCACATACATAGATTATATATTAAGGGGTTGCATTTAGTTTGGATGAGGTTTTGGGGGTATTTTTTCCTCAAATAGGATAAAAAGTAATCGAAGACATGTTTATGGTAAGCACACATGCTAAACTAATGAGAAAACAAGGTAGACAAGTGTGAAGTATGAGTTTTTTGTCTCTGCACTTTACACTCATTAATATGCATGAGAGTTATGGACAAAAGTGTATGCTAAAGTAAATAAAATCATTTTCATAATATTATGTAAAGAAGAAGCATAAAAGAGTACTTGAAAATACTTTTTATTCTCAGTTGCTCATCTTCTACACTAACTTCATTTTTTATAAACTTACAAAACACATAGGAAAAACTAGTTTTCGCCATGAATTTTCTTATTAGAACAAGTTTTTAGTATAAATAGTGTTTTTATCCACCAAGTTAGGATATCACCTTTTGTGGCATAGACCTATTCATGCATAAGATTGATTTTACATGGGAATTTTAGTCTTTTGTCTCACTTAATCTTGTTGAGACATATATACTCCCTTTTTGAGACACCTAATACATCTTGGCTTGCCACTTGTATGATCACATGTCACTTTTCTTGCAAGTCCCATACATATGTAGGGTAGTTAGTAGTTGTTCTTTTCCTTTTTACTTCACTTGTTTTCCTTAAATGCAAGGCTCTTAGTACTTTTTATTAATTCTTGATAATATCAATTAGGGTTGTTTATCTACTAATGGTTTATGGCTTGGTACTTGCTAGTCGATCTTAGCATTTATTCGAACACAAGTATCCCACATTCAACTACTATTCTTACTTCAAGTTTCAAGTACTCTATGAAGGATCGTCTGGATTGAAAGCAATGTGTTGTTGGATAGAATTGACCTTAAATAATAAGTGAATATGAGACTTTGAAGAAGACACAAGAAGTAGAAGGGTTGTGGCTATACAAGATGTTACACAATAAAAATAATATTAGTGTAAGATCATAGATAAATATTCTATCCAAGGTTGTATTTAGTATAGGAAACTTAGAAGACTACTTATAGTTTAATTGAAACGTATAAGTAGAGTTCATGAGTAACCATTCTAACCAAAGGTGAGAATTATAGGATCCATAGAGGACCAAGTTGACCATTAATTATTGAATAATTTTCTTTATAAAATGAAGGAGAATATGTGTCTACCATTAATTAGGCATAAGAAGAGAAAACAATCAAAGGACATGTTTATACAAATAATGAGGAGTGTGAGTAGAAGATTATTGCGAAAAATGGTATGTCGTTCACTTTACATTTAGTAATATAATTTAAAAATTAGGATTATAAAGGTGGCACACCTTACTACAAATCCATGCATCATGTGGGTTAGACATTTATTTGGTCATTTTATGTGTTGTATACAACATTGGAATAAATAGTAATGTGGTTGTGTATATTTAGTAATATTTAATATTGAGAAAAAATAGTAACAAAAAGTAAATAAAGGGGAAATAATGTTGTAAGTTCATGGTACTAGTCACACACCTTATTTAATACCATATAATGATTTTGTATTTATTTTATAGAACCAAGTACATGAGTAGTTATTGAGGTTGAAGTTTTGGTCAACGGTATTTTTAGTGGCAATTTTTTGCCAATTTGGAAATCATGGATGTCTGTGGTCTCGGTAAATTGGTGAATAGTTATATCTTGTGGTATTGTAAATTCAAACTTTTGACCTTTTTCATCATTTGTTCACCACCTTTTTATTGGAAATGGTCACCTCACCTTACATTTTTCGCCACCAACTCAATAACAGTTTTTATTTTTATAAGGAGTAATTTTACCCAGATTTTGTGGATGAATACAAGAAATCACTACTTGGCATGAATTACACTCGCCAGAATTGGCACACTATTTTTGGCACATTTTCCAAGAACATTAAATTTCTTTATTTTTTAGGTTGAGGACACAAGATGAAATCACCTCCCACCACTACTATATGTTATTTCTATTTCAAAATTACCTTCAAAATAGACACAATGCCACCCTAATCTTGCTCTATTCGCCAAATTTTAATCTCCTACTTGTGGAATTGTTGGAATTCTTTAGAATAAATTGGGGGGGGGGGGGGGGGGGTGAATCAGTTATTCAAGGTCTAGATGTCCAAATAAAACTTTTATAATTTACTGAACCCATAAAACTTTCTTAAACATGCATGCAATCATTGTGAGTTAACCAAAACTAATATGTTACTATTAAACTATCATGCAGAAATGTAAAGCATAAAACATAACACATTCATCAGTACACATGACACAATGATTTAACATGGAAACCCAATTTGGGAAAAACCACCAGTAACATGCTACTCCTTTCTCACTCTTCTGAAGTGATGCCTTATTAAAGGCCAACCTTGTTAAAGGTTACAACACACACTATTAAATGTGACTCGGTTAAGGGATTTCAATCACCCTATTAAAAGTGAGCCTTGTTAGAGGACTTTAGGGCATTCACTTGGAACGCCACCCTATTAAAGGATTTTTCAATGATTGTTAAGTCAACCTTTCACCAAAGGATTTACCCTAATCTGATACAATTGTTAGAGAGTAACAGTAGAGTTTGATCTAATACAACTTACAACCTTACTTGCAAATTACATATCACTATTCAGTCCTCAATTCTTCTTGGCTTCTAATCTTTTCAATTTTGACAGCTTATTCACCCTTCAAGCATTCATCTTCATTAAACCTTCTTGCTTAGTTTGCCATTGCAGACTTCTTTGCGTAGATCACTTGATGAATCAAACCCTTCTTCCTTCTCCTTGTTAGATTTTTGCATCCAAATATCTTTCTGGCCTCTTTTTCCACCTTTGCTTCATGACCAGGTATCCCTAGATATAGGGAATTAGAACTCTTTTTCTCACTCATTATCCATCTCAACAATTAGGGTTTTCAATGGATTAGGTAGGATACAATGTATCTACCCCATATCTTGTCTTCTCTAGAAACTTCTCCTAGAATCCATTTGAATTCACCTCCAAAATGGTTTACATAAGATTCTGTGCCTCCAGCTCATCAATCTTATCTTCCTTCTAACTCACAAGTTCTAAGAAAACAAACTTGTCATTTTTTATTTGGCGAATCTTTGATCTTTTTCACAATGTAGTAGCTCAGCGTTATCAATTTACTAATGCTCGGCACATACTGTGTTACTTGACATCTATTGTAAAATCACTCGGAATCAATTGGGTTTTACTAGTGCTTGGCACCTACTTAAAATTACTCGGCATCTACTAACTTGCTCAGCACCTATTAGTTTGCTTGGCATCCACTAGAAAATGCTTCTACTCGACTCCAACTAATTTTTTGCTCTGCTTGCACTATCTTTACTCAGCGCCTTCTATCAACTTGGTCAAGCTTAGCAAATGAACTTTGCTCAACCTTTTTCATCTAAACTTTCTAAGTGTAGCCAAACATTTTGTAATCCCAAGTAGATCATCAATACATTATGTTATCATTGCCTTAACTGATTCTTGCACTTCAATACATAATCATAACACAACCTTTCCTCTAGGTACTTCTATTACATCTTGTTGATCAAATCCTCTTCATCAATCAACTAAGTGATAGTGCTTGAAACATATAAGAAATTGTCTTACCAACATATAACAGGTTTGACATCAGTGAAAAAATAATGATTGAAAAAACTTCTTACAACAATGTTCTAACTAAAATGATCTTTTCAATCATGTATCAACAATCTCCCTCTTTGGCATTGATGGCAAACCAAACAGATCAACTAGTCAAACATCAAACTGACTAGGTTAAACAATGAGGCAATACCAAAAGAAATTTTGTGAATGACACTTCTCCCTTTATCATCAACTCCTTCTTAGGTTACAAAATCTCACTTATCTGATTCTCTTTTTTTATGGATCAGAATATCTCACTCTTTCTTTCTTTCAGTCTTCTGATCTTCTGATGATGTATTCTCACTTCATTGTTCTTCTTTTACTCTCCCTCTGACTTGATTTTTTGCGACTTGATTTTCTACTTTGATCATCTTCATCATGATCAATATGCACTTGATAAGTTTACTAAATATTCTCCCTCTTTGACAACAATGCCAAAGACATGTACTCAACACTTGGCATCTTAATGTATATGCAGATATAAACTTTTGCAGGCTCTTCAATTTTCTCCCTCTATCACCTTGCTTGTGACTGATTTGAATTTCTAGCTCTATTATTACTTTAGGCAACTTCCTAAAGTAAGATCCACTGCATCAATTTGTATGTAGTGCATGTTAGCTTGTTTGGTTCGCCCTCTATCTTTTACATAGCCTTTGATAGGGATATCACCCCTAATTTACCTCTCAGATACTCATAAGCATCCTTAGGTAATGCTTTGGTGAAAATATTAGTAATTTTCTCTTTTGTGTTGATATATTCCATCTTCACCTCTTTTTCTTGAAACAACTCCCTTACATAATGATACTTTATTGCAATGTGCTTTGTCTTTGTATGCATAATAGGATTCTTTGATATATTTATAGCACTTGTATTATCACAATAAAGTGTCACTAGTTTAGTGATTTCTTCCTTCATTCCTTTTAGTAGTTGTTTGATCCATACAATGTTTGTGCAATTGATAGTAGCAACAATATATTCTGCTTCAGCAGTAGATTGTGAAGTACAACTATGCTTCTTACTTGTCCATGTAACAAGTCTTCTACCTAAGAAAAATGCTCCTCCACTAGTGCTCTTCCTGTCATTAATATTTCCAACCCAATCAGCATCAGTATAGGCTTTTAGTTCAAACTTTTCATTCTTCTTATAGTATAAGCCATATTCTTCTATTCCCTTTAGGTATCCCATTGTCCTTTTCGCTGCCATCAGGTGATTTTCTCTTGGGTTAGTAGAGAATCTAGCAACTATTCCCACAACTAATGCAATATCAAGTCTTTTGTGTACTACATATTGCAATTTGCCAATCATGGATTTATATAATATTTGATTGACCTCAGTTGATTCATCAGTCTTTGATAGCTTGAGTGTTGTTACCATAGGTGTACTTACTAGTTTTGAGTCCTCAAGTCCAAATGTCTTCAAAATTTCCTTGACATATTTTGACTGAGTAATGTATACACCATACTTCATTTGATATATTTGTAGTCCCACAAAGAATTTGATCTCTCCAAACATTGACATCTCAAACTCTTGCTTCATTTGATTTGAAAAATCTTTACATAAAGCATCTTGTCCTCCAAATATAATGTCATCAACAAAAATTTCAGATAACAATATGCCTTTTTCCTCATCTTTCTTCATATACAAATTGTTGTTATCATCTATTCTTTCAAATCCAATCTTAACAAGATAAGTATGAAGTCTCTCATACCATGCTCTTGGTGCTTGTTTCAATCCATATAGGGCTTTGTGCAATTTTCATACCATTTTTTTTTTTTTGCCCACAAATCCTTATGGTTGTTCTATGTAGACCTCTTCTTCTAATATTCCATTCAGAAATGCAAACTTGACATCCATCTGGTAAACTTTGAATCCTTTGTAAGTAGCATAAGCAAGAAAAATTCTTACTCCTTCCATTCTTGCAACAGGGGCAAATGTTTCACCATAGTCAATTCCTTCTCCTTGTGCATACCCTTTGCAAACTAGTCTTACTTTATTTCTTGTTACTTCACCATTCTTATCTAGCTTATTCCTAAATACCCATTTTGTGCCAATCACATTCTTGTCCTCTAGTCTAAGAACAAGGCTCCAAGTCATGTTCTTTTCTATCTATTGAATTTCTTCTTCCATAACCTTGTACCAATCATCATCTTCCAATGCATCTTTTACTGTCTTAGGTTCCTTCATGCTCAAAAAACATGATTCACCTATCAATCTATTTCTTGTCATTGGTCCTGCATCTTTGTCTCTAATGATTTGATTTGTAGGATGGTGTCTTTCGACATATTTGGACAGTCTGGGCTTAGTTCTTGTGGTTGCATTCTGTCTCTTAGCTTCGGTATCGCTATGTGCATCTCTATTAGGTATTTCAGCATCTCTTCCATGTGTGCTAATCTCAGAGTCAGATTATGCATTCTCCTCATTTTGCAACTCGACATCTGAATGAAATTCAACATTCATAGGATGTGACTCAACATTTGTTGAAACTTTTTATTGGTTTGTTGCATGATTTGTGACATCTTCTTCGGTAGGCATTCCTTCATAGTAGTATGCAAATGTCTTGTAATCTTCTGGTTCTTTGGTAGATTCAGCTTCATGTGCTACTATAAACTTATCAAAATTCACATTTGCACTTTCCACAATTTTGTTAGTATTAGTAATTTAAGAATACAGCATTTGCATCAAACTTTCCACTTCTAAATTTTTTGAGAATACAGCATTTGCTTCCAAATACCTTAAAATATTTCACATTAGGTGGATGACCATATCATAGTTCAAAAGGTGTTGAGTGAGTACCTTTCTTTACTTGCACATAGTTCAGAGTGTATACTGCAGTACTTACAGCTTCTCTCCAGTATTTCAAGGCAACATTTTTCACCATTGTTAGTGTTCTAGCACAATCCATTATAGATCTATTTCTTCTTTCAAAAATTCCATTTTGTGGGGGAGTTCTTGGTGCTAATGTATGTCTTTTAATTCCTCTATCATTGCAGAACACTTCAAATTCATGTGAAGTGAATTCACCTTCTCTGTTTGATCTCAAGCATTTCAAGCTATTACCCATTTCTTTCTCAACTCTTTCCAAGTATCATTTAAACATTTGAAAAGCATCTGATTTTTGTCTTAGAAACATGATAGTCATCATTCTAGAGTAATCATCAACAAGCAGCATTATACCTTTCTCCTTTGTAGCTTTGTACTTCAATAGGTCCACACAAGTCAGTATGAACAATTTCAAGTATTTCCTTAGAGGTATAATCTTTACTTTTAAAGCTTGACTTTGTCATCTTGCCTAGCTGACATTGTTTGCACATTATGTTTTTTGGTTTCTTCAACTTAGGCAAACCTCTAACTCTTTTCATGTTACTTATACTAATCAGATTATCAAAGTTATCATGACATAATCTCTTGTGCCAAAGCCATACATCATCAAATTTTGCAATAAGACAAGTAGCATCTTCTATATCCAAATAGAATAGATTACTCTTAGTTTGATCACCTTTTCCAATCAGATTTCCATTTGTATTGTATATCTGGGCTAACTTGTTTTCAAATTCAACTTTGCACCCCAAATTGTTCAATTGTGATATACTTAATAAATTATAATTCAATCCTTCAACATAATAAGCATTGTCACATGAAATCTTATCTATAAGCTTAATAGACCCTTTTCCTTTTATTGAACATGGTGCATCATTACCAAATCTTACAGTATTTCCATCATAACTAGTTAAGGTAATGAACTTACTTTTGTCTCTAGTCATGTAATGTGAGCATCTACTATCAATGATCCATTTTTCATTCTTGTTCACACAAGTCATAAATGCAATAGCCTCATCCTCATCTTATTCATCCTTTAGTGCAACATATACCACTTCATCATCATTTTCATTAGAGTTGTTTTCATCAGCAACATAGCATGACTTCTTGCCTTTATCTCTGTAATCTCTTCCATCATCTTCTCATCTATTTTTGTACTTGCTTCCTTCTCTGGATTTCTTCTTCTATGTACATCTTCCTGCAATATGACCAACTTCATTGTAATTAAAAGAAATGATAAGCAACTTACTTTTGAATTTACCTTTTCCTTTATGGAATCTTCTTTCCAACAATGCTTCCAATTGTTCAATGTCTTCCTCATTTGTATTGTTGTCACTGGATGCATACTTTATCTTTATTTTCTTCTTCTTGGGCTTTACTTCCTTAGAATCCTTCATTAACAATTTGGCTTTGAAAGCTAATTCAATACTCTCCAGTTTGAAGTTGTCAAAATTAGATAGCTCAAATGAGTGAGTCTACCTGCTATACCTTCAAGGGTTAGATCATTTCTTGGCATACATCTTAACTCTTGAATTGAATACACTCTAATGGCATATATAAGAAACAATTTCTTAAGACTTTACTCATCATAGTTTCATCATCTATTTTACCAGTTCCACCTTTTATAGCACTAGCAACTTCTTTTATTCTAGCAACACATTTAGCAATTTTTTTGCCTTCTTCCATTCTCATGTCAGCAAATTTACCTTTGAGGCTCTCTGACTTGGCTCTTTGAACATTTTTGTCTCCTCCATAGATGGTGTTCAAGGTATCCCACATCTACTTCGCACTTTTGAGGTCTTTGATATCATCAAACTCAGCATAGCTCAGGGCAAAGGCAATCTTTAACATTGCCTAATTGTGTTCTTTCTTTTTCTTCAAATCTTCAGTAGTTAGGGCTCCTATTGGATCAACATGTTCTATTGTAATGCAAGTTTGTGCATAGTCTCCAAGTCCTCCAAGGTGAAGCTTCATCAAACTTTTCCATGCAAGAAAGTTATCTCTATTTAGCTTGGGTACCTCTCTCTTTTACATCTTGATCTTTATGCTTCTAGTAGCTTGAATATAATCCTCTTAAGCAACTACACTCTGATACCAATTGTTATAATTCTTTAGAACAACTGAGAAGGGTAGGGGAGGGAGGGGGAGGGGGTTTGAATCAATTATTCAAGGTCTAGATGTCCAAATAAAACTTTTATAATTTAGTGAACCCATAAAACTTTCTTAACCATGCATGCAATCATTGTGAGTTAACCAAAACTGATATGTTACTATTAAACTATCATGTAGAAATGTAAAGCATAAAACATAACACATTCATCAATACACATGACACAATGATTTAACATGGAAACCCAATTTGGTAAAAACCACTGGTAACATGCTACTCCTTTCTCACTCTTCTGAAGTAATGCCCTATTAAAGGCCAACCCTGTTAAAGGTTACAACACACACTATTAAATGTCACCCGGTTAAGGGATTTCAATCACCCTATTAAAAGTGAGCCTTGTTAGAGGACTTTAGGGCATTCACTTGGAATGCCACCCTATTAAAGGATTTTTCAATGATTATTAAGTCAATCTTTCACCAAAGGATTTACCCTAATCTGATACAATTATTAGAGAGTAACAGTAGAGTTTGATCTGATACAACTTACAACCTTACTTGCAAATTACAAATCACTATTCAGTCCTCAATTCTTCTTGGCTTCCAATCTTTTTAGTTTTGAAAACTTGTTCACCCTTCAAGCATTCATCTTCATTAAACCTTCTTGCTTAATTTTCCATTTCATACTTCTTTACTTAGATCACTTGATGAAGAAAACCCTTCTTCCTTCTCCTTGTCAAATTTTCACATCCAAATATCTTTCTGACCTCTTTTTTCAACTTTGCTTCATGACTAGGTATCCCTAGATATAGGGAATTAGAACTCATTATCCATCTCAACAATTAAGGTTTTTGATGGATTAGGTAGGATACAATGTATCTACCCCATATCTTGTCTTCTCTAGAAACTTCTCTTAGAATCCATTTGAATTCGCCTCCAAAATGGTTTACAAAAGATTCTGTGCCTCCAGCTCCTCAATCTTATCTTCTTCCTAATTCACAAGTTCCAAGAAAAAAATTTGTCAAATTTTATTTGGTGAATCTTTGATCTTTTTCATAATGCAGTAGCTCGGCATTATCAATTTACTAATGCTCGACACATAATATGTTACTCGAAATCTATTGTAAAATCACTCGGCATCAACTAGATTTTACTAATGCTCGGCACCTACTTAAAATTACTCAGCATCTACTAACTTGCTCGGCACCTGTTAGTTTGCTCGACATCCACTAGAAAATGATTTTACTTGCTCCAACTGACTTTTTTCTCAACTTGCACTATCTTTACTTGGCACCTTCTATCAACTTGGTCAAGCTTAGCAAACGAACTTTGTTCAACCTTTTTCATCTGAACTTTCTAAGTGTAACCAAACATTTTGTAACCCCAAGTAGATCATCAATACATTATGTTATCACTGTCTTAACTGATTCTTGCACTTCAATACATAATCATAACTCAACCTTTCCTCTAGGTATTTTTGTTACATCTTCTTGATCAAATCCTCTTCATCGATCAACTAAGTGATAGTACTTGGAACATATAAGCAATTGCCTTACCAACATATAGCAGGTTTGACATCAGTGACAAAATAATGATTGAAAACACTTCTTACAACAATGTTCTAACTAAAATGATCTTTTCAATAATATATCAACAAGAATGACACCCAATGTACCCAAAAAAAAATGATATTATAAATGCATGAGAAGGTGATGTATTACAGTTTGCCAATTTTGTAATTCCAACTTATTCAAATCTATCGAGGGACAATGTTACTATGAAAACTTAAAAGCGGGTGAAACTGGGAAATAATATAAGATTGATGTTAGTGCGTGGTTTGGATTTTTATTTATTTTTAATTTTCCATTGTTTCCTTCGCTTACAAAGGCTATGGATGCAAATTGTTGAAATTTCTTTAGATAGCATCCTAGCTGACGAATATGTCATTGTGAATTCATGTAAGTGACAAAGGATATTCTTATATAGTCATTTCTTTATGGTTTTATTTGTTAGAGATTTTAAAAGTTTAGTCCATGTTCAATTTACTTTCAAAGTCTCTAGATAGTAGAAGCTGAGGAAATCTTTAGACACCAAGTCACTGACAGACACTATCACTATGAAAACTTTATGGTAGGTGACCATCACTATCGAAAATAGATTATAAATGACTTTAATTATTTTACATTTTTAAATGATGTCAAAAAGAATGTCTAATTAAATCCAAAGTCTATATTCAATGTTTTTTTATGAAGCATTATTTTATGTCCAGGTGCAAGATCGTAGGTCTAAAAATTGTCAAGTCACTTATCTAGTGATATGACTATTCCTTTTGCAAAAGTATTTTGTCCTTTTAACTGTGCAAGTCATTTGATTTGTTAGTCTTTGTTAGTCTTAAATGTGCACTTATAATTGTACTTCTAGAAATATATAATAGTTTTCGGGACCTCGTAGCAGTTATGTGTCATAAAGAAGAAAAGGTCATGAAGTTGTGAAAGTTATTGTGTGTGAATTCGCCAAAGTCAAGTGCTTAACTGTGCAAGGTTTTCTGAGGTTAGAAAGATAATAGAAGAAATATTGTGTAACTTCTTAGCGGTTTATGACTTAAAGCAATAAAAGGTCTCAAAGCTACGTTTAACTATGATCGTAACTTCTTAGGGTAACAATTGAAGTTTATGCTATGGTCACAAGATTGCAAGATTGTAGATCTAAAAAATGTTGATCCATTTATTTTTTAATGCTTTGATTCATGTGGGCATTGGCTTTAGATGTGTTTTTTTCCTTCAAATTGTGTAGGTCATCCAAGTTGTTATTTTTTATAGTTTGAAGCAAGTCATGAGTTTGTTTGTTGTTATTATGCATAAGTTGCTAGCCAACAAGTAGATGGTTAGCGCTCAAACCCTTGCCTTGTCAGTAGCATGCATCCAAGATTTTGAATGGTCACCATGTTTGTTGTGAGGCCTTGTGGCCTCTAGCGATTTTTTGCTATGTTACTTGCAATAAATTTTATATTCAATCAATTTTGTAAGAAACTACTTAACAAATTGTTGCCATGTGTCCACACATATTATCAAATCATCAATTCTTATTATTGTTGACCATTTTAGCAAGTAGAACAGAGTTATTTTGATTTGAGACCTTTGATGACTTAGTTTATTATTCTATTTAAATATTTTAGTGTTGTTTAATGGCATGCATTGTTATAAAATTGTATTTACCTAATATCTTCTCTATTTTCATATGTTTCTTTATTTCATAGGTATCATATTCTTTTTTCCAATTTTATTTTATATGTTTATTTATTTCATAGGTACCATATTATTTTTTGTATTTTTATTTTATATGTTTATTTATTTTGTAGGTATCATATTCATGTTTGCAATTTGTTTTAGTAAGAAATGTCTACTACCAAGGCTCCTGAGAGTGTCCAGACTCCTCTTGAGAGTTCCCTCCAAATGAAAAATCCATCCAAAGGAAGGAAAAATATAAAGTCATACTTTTAGGGCCAAACAGAGAAACCTATAACATGTTGCTCAACACCTACACTAAAAGATGCTTCTATCACAGAGATTGTTCCAATTGGTGAAGTTGTTTCTTCTGGAAATGTTGTTGATACTTATATTTTTGATGTCAGTGTTGTTGTTGTTGGCATAAATGGTGGTGATGTTGCAACTAACAAGGTTGGTAAAGTTGGTGTTGGTAATGCATAGAAGGGGAGGATAAATAGGAAACTAAAAGCCAAAATCACTTGCAATGCCAGTGATGTTGCTTCTAACAATGAAAAAGAAGTTGTTGTTGCTAAGAATTCTTCATATGTTGGTAGTGGCACTAGTGTAAATGTCAAAGATGTTGCTGACAAAGTTGTAGATGTTATTTTAATTGTAAGTATCGACAATCATGTTGCTTAGAATACCACAAATATTGTTGGTAGTGCACAGAGGAGTGGGAAGAAATGAAAATCAAAGGTGGCTCATGAGTGAGACTTGACAAGGCCATTTCAGTTGAATTGGGACTCAAGGTACATATTCATGATTCCAGTGCCAAATCCAGATATAGACAAAGCTACAATTGATTGGAAGTGCACAATTTGTTCATGGAAACTTGTAAAGGATGTAAAATTAAAGTTAAAATTAGATACAACTAAAAAACATATCGGCAAAATATATAAGAAACAATTATTTGATGGAAAGGAATAATTAGTAGTTGTGTGGAAATCAAAAGACGAATATAAGCATGTCAAGAATGTAGAGGAATATAATACGATTTAGGCACAAAAGAAAAAACCAAATTGTCTTGTAGGTTCACTTCAATCTCAATTCCAAAGAGTAATGAATGAAACACATAAGGCTAAAAAAAATCATCATGCTACTCTTTTTCATCTTTTGAGTAGGGGTCATCCCGTGACAGACCATCCTAACCATGCTAGATTATTAAAATATCTAAGTGTTCCAAGATGTCTTGTGGATTTTTTATTTCTAAACAACAGATGGAATTTGGTGAGTTTTCTTGATGAAGTGGAAAAAATTGATCTACAGGAAAGAGTAAAGGAGTCAAATTTCATTGGATTATCTTTAGATGAAGTTACAATGGTGGAAAATACTTATTGGATGTGTATGCATGTGTATTCTATAAATAATCATGTTTATCATCCTTATCTTCTTTGTGATGTTAAGATGGAGGATGGTACAACATAAAGTATGTATGATGTAGAAAAAAATTCATTAAAATAAATAGCTAGTGTGGATGACATTACAACTCCCCAAAATCTGGTGTGTGTCAGAGAAGAAAAAGTTGCAATGATTCATGGTCATAGGAATGGTCTATGTCTAAAGATACAAATTATAATTGCACCTTTCATGGTTCTCATTCATTGTATAACCCAAAAACTTAATCTAGTATTTAAAATTGTGCAAACTTTTGAAGTGGTAGTTAGACTTGACCAACTGATCCATGAACTATATGCATACTTTGTCAAAGTCTGAAATGTTTTTCAAAATTTCAAAAATTTGTTGAGGGAATAATTGATGGAAACAAGCTTCGAGGATGTTGAGGCCATATGGATCTCTATTCATAGACCTACTCAATGAATTTTCTTAGAATATAAGTCTCTAGTTGGACTAATGGATAGAAATGTAGAGGCTCGCAGTAAGAAACTAAATAATGACCAAGCTCATGATAATCAAAATAAAACTAAGGAACTAGCCCAATATTGTTAGCTTCTACATTGGTTAACTGATGTTGAGACATTGTTAACCTTGGCTGGTATTCTCCCACTACTAGATAAGATGGACTCTCTTTTTAAACAAGCCCAAGAGAGATCTATGTATATTCAAGAATACACTCTACTTTGTAGAACCACTATTATGGCTTTTGATAATCAGTATTTAAAATATTCTCCATTCAATGATGCAAAATTTAGTCAATGGAAATAGATTCTAGGTTTTAGTCACTTTGATAATATTTTAAGTTTTAATGATCACGAGGAGTTATGTATCATTGTTCATGATAAGAATATACCAATGTACTACTATGGTATGTCTTCTACCATGTGGATTACCAGAATGAGATATGAACCAATAAAATTGGTAGATTTCAATGATAGTGTGATGTCTATGAGGACCAATTTAAAGAAAATTGAAAAACATATTTTGACGGAGATTATAAATCAATTCCCTAAGGAGGAACTTCTAGAAGTTGTTAGAAATATAAGAGGATTAACTGATAGGGGAAGGGTGAATCAATTACCACTAATACAATTCCAAATCCCTTAGATGTCAATACAAACTTCCTTTTAACTCACAGCTTGGTTAGAACTAGATATTCATTTTAACTCGGCTAACAAAGCAATTTGACATATTAATCTATATTAACCTTTAGTAACTTAGTTACTAAAAGATAAAGTAGTAAACAAATAACATGAACAAATGAGACACCAAGATTTAACATGAAAACTCAATTATGGAAAACCACCAATGCAACTAGTTACAACTTTTCACTCTTCTAAAGTGAGCCCTATTAGGAGCCAACCCTATTAAAGGTTACAAAACACACTATTAGGTGTGACCCTATTAAAGGATTTAAATCACCATATTAGGAGTGTCCTTGTTAGAGGTCTTAAGACACTTCAATCTATAAATTCCACCTAGTTAGAGGATTTACAAAATTACAGTTATGTCGACTCTATTTAGAGATTTCTTCACTACTACAATTGTTAGAGGGTAACAATGATTGACTTGATTAATGAAGCAACTGGATTGCAAATTCAAATCACTATTTTGGCTTATCCTCTCAATCCTCCCTAATCATAATATTCTTTGTAGCTCCTTGGATAATCTACTCTTAATCAAATATCCTTCTATTTTCGCATCTTATCTTGTTCTCCACTTTTTTCATATTTCAATCCAACTTGACATTTCATATATATGAAACCCAATGCCAAGTAGGCTTGAATATCCTTTCAAAAAAAAAAAGAACATCCACTAAGTCAACTTGCATAAGCCAACTAATAGATGAAAACTAATCTACTAAAGGTTGGCAAAAAATGGGTCACTTGATTATCACTGATTTCCTTGGTAACTGACCTGACTTGGTTTACACTGAACTCCTCTAGTATTCGACTTGACTCAGTTTCCATAGGAATCCCTAAACTTGCTCAACTGATACTAGATTCTTCTAAACTCGGTTCCAACTGGAAATGCTTAGTTAGAGTATAACATCAATGACAATATATAATTGAATAATTTTTATCAACATAAGCCATGTCTATTGTGTATCCTAATTTTGGAGAGTTTTTGATGTAAAATATTTTCATAGCAAGCTACTAGAATTGGTAAAAAAATTAGGTAACAATTCAAATTTTAGAGTTGATGGAAAGGAAGTAGAAGAAATGGTCAGTAGAGCCAATCTTGCACAACACTCATCCCATTTTGTAGCAATAATGTATGATCAGGTTAAGCTTATAGATAAACCCTAAGAATTGGGCTCAATAACATGGTTTTGGGCAAGAATAAGTTAGAGCCCAATGTTGTGAGAAGAACTCTCAGAATACTTCAATCTTGTTGACTTGTGTCAAATTATGATATTGGGTTTTGTTGAGGATGAAATATTTTTTAGTGCATTGTAGTTCTTGAAATCAAAGACAAGAAACAAACTTGGCAAGAACTTGGAAGTTTGTTTGAGGCTTTATATTAGTCACTATAATATTTGAAAAATATCCTTATGAAAGGGCACTAGCACACTGGACTTCCATATGTGAAAGGAGATCATTAGGCAATGTTTTGAAGAATAATGATAGTAAAGAGAAAATTGGATCAAGTTTTGGTGGCTTGGCTTTGTCAAACCTAATTGGACGAGTTGAACTTGAAGGTCGTGATGAAGAAGAAATTGCAATGTCATTTGATGAGATGGATTAGCAATTGGATTCGAGTCAGTAGTGACAAGTTAGCTATTGAGTTTCATCATCAAGGTATTTAATATTTACATTTTTTTTTGTAGTAAATTGATTCATGAACCATGAATCATTCTATCATGCTCAAATAATTGTCTATTGTGCTCCATCTTTCATTGCATACTTTGTTAACATTATCACATCTCCACAAATAATTTGTAATTAAGTTTTTTTCTCCATTTGATTGGTTATATTTTGTTATGAATTTGTAGAATCATTTTTTATATTTATTTTATATTTAAATTTAAAAATACAATGAAGCCATAGCTTGTAACTTGGCAGAGACCTTCGCAGGTCTTTCTTCTTAAAAATTAATAATTGTTTAATATCAATGTTGTGAAAGACAAACCTACCACAAAATTGATGAAGCTATATGTTGTCACTAGGCATAAACCTTCGTGTGACTATGTTGTAAAAAATATTTTGGAATTATTTTGATGTTTCACATTTTGTGAGAGATGGGCCTACCACCAAATTGTGACGGTGAAATTAAATACTACTTTTTTGTTATTGTGGATCCTACCTCTAATATGTGATTAATCAAAACAATGCCAAGTGTTTCATTTTTGTTTTAGAAATAATTGATTTAACACTATAGACAATCTTCTCAGCCTTTGAATATCAATGAATCAAGTTCAAAATTACTGTGTACGATCTTTTTTATAATTATGTTTTAAACTTGTTCTACATGTTTCCACTGGTTCTCTTATTATGGGCACTCGGTTAGTTCATTATTTCTTGAATATCTATGAAGACTCAAGAGCCCTAGTTGATAATTTTTTATATTTTTGAGGTCAAAGCATCAATGTCTAACAACACGGGAAAGATTTTAAGGAGATATTTTTTAAGTGAGCACTCCGGTTACCTATACCAAGTAAAGTAACCTCTTAGTTATCGTCCTAACTTTTTGTTGAATTGCCTCAATCTTTGAAAAGATTTTCTAAATATTAAAATAGGTTGTAATGTTGGAAGTCTATTGGAAAATTAAGATACTAAGAGGGGGTTGAATCAGGATCTTTAAAAACTTTTATCATTTGAAACAAATCTCAAACTACCACCACTAACCCTTATCTCAACAATATCACAAATTACATAAACAAGTAATACAATGATCTGTCAAATCTAATCTACTTATCGCAATGATAATCTTGAAAGCAAATGAAAATACATAACAAAAAAAATTGGTAACTCAAAAACCCTCCAAGGTGAAGGTAAAACTAGGGTGGGGATGTCATCCACAAATATTCACCACTATAGCAATAAAGTGTTCCTATTAAGGCTACAATGTTTTATCACTTCAGGTGATATACCATGTGAGGGGTCTGCCCTGTTAAGATCATACAAGACTTATCCATTCTACCCTAATCAAAGGATTTAAAACTTACAACAAAGTAAGAACTCTATTAATATATTTACATAAGCCTTCTAGGACCACTTTGATAAGAGATTTACCCTAATTTACTTGCTAGAATGTACTATTACCTAATCCTTCAGTTAGCACTCTGATGCTTGATTATGAATCTCCTCTTTCCACTTTTTGATCCTCTCTCTCTCTAATCTAATAAACTCTATTGTATTCTTCACTACTTGGTTGCTCTGCCTGGATTTTGCTTCTAATCATCCAAATATAGCCTCTTTTGCATACCCACTTCTCTTCTTCACGTACACACTAATTTAGAGTTTGAATCCTCCTTAAATAGGTAATTGATGAGGCTTCTCAATCAAGATCAACAATGTGTATTCAACAATTTTTTTGTTTATGCATTCCCTTTTTTTGATTGGTTGCATGCCTTGCATAGGGATTAATGATCAAAACAAAATGTGTAGTCATCTCCTTGACTTACTCCTTGATCATTAAAATATGCACAAAGGTCAGCCAAAATGGTTTACCTAATTGGTTGTGACATTTCTAACACATATACCAAATTTGGCTTACTTGACATAAAATAGTCTAGTGCTCAGCCATAAGTGTTATCCATATGTTGTCACTTGGCATTCACACTACTCAATATGGATTGTCACTTATTTTACTTACTTAACTCAGTACATACTAGAGTATTCAACAACCAGTGATTTTCATGGCAGTAACTACTGCTCGATTCATGCATGATATTTACACAAATCAAACACATTGCTCAACCTTAGTAAAATGGCTCAAACGCAATGATAATTGACCAACTCTAGCTCAAAAATGTCTAAGTGCTTGACACTAATTGGAAACATGACTTAGAGATAAAAAATCTCCCCCTTTGACATTAGTGGCAAAAATACTTTTTCATGATTTGGCATTACATCCAAAATTACAAAAATAGTACTCCCTCTTAGATTGTGACTCGATCTTCATAAAGAATTCACAATATACATCATATATACATGACTTCTAACATACTCTAAGTTCAAAATAAGTGTTCATTACATTCAAAAATGTACATTCAAAATTAGTCAAACATTATGTCATAGCTTTCCTAAATATTGTTTCTTTCTTTAATCTTCATCTTATTCCTGCTTTTTTTTGTCACTCATGGTTGTTGGGGTGCTGGGGTCAAATTGTATTTGTCCAAAAATGGTTTGTGAATCTGTAGTATCATGGCCGATGCATTATCCCAACTAGAGCTGACATATTCCAAAACTTGAATTTTTATTTCTAGTTGAACAACTAGATCAACCAAACTAGCTATAATGGAGAGATGAGGATCTCTCTATACTAAATCCTTTGCAATTGTCAATTCCCTTTACATTATCTCCAAATGAGGTATTAATGTTGTTTGAATGGAGATCAATTTAGTCCTTATGTTACCATATTTAGCCATCAATCCAGCTAATCTCCCTTAAGCATAAGTCAATTTGTTAAAATGAATGGAGCTTGAATTAGTGTCCATGCTCAAAGAATGTCCTATTGGCTTTAAATCTAACTGAAACTTCTCAATAAGTTGACAGTTGTCCTTTGTAAAGAATTATATGTCATAAAGATTTTTTATACAAATATTGGACTTTTTGTATAGCTCCTAAATTATTTGCAAGGTTAGAAAGTTCAGCCTATTTGATTGCAATCTCTATTGAAACTTTCTCCAACACTTTGGTCTCAAACTTATTTTCAAACCACCTCATTAGTTTCTCATTAGCCTCTATATCATCATTTTTACCTTTTCAACAATGTGAACTAGCTGATCAGTTAGAGGTGTTCACTCATTAATACCTATAATATCAAATGCATCAACAAAAATAACTTTGATCACATGTAGTACTTTCCTATGTTGATGTTCTCTTTTCATTTCTTTTTGTTTGGTCTTCCTTACCAACATGTCTTGTAAGATTTTTATTTGATCAAGGGTCAAGTTATCAGGATCAAACTATAAGGAAACTTGCAACAAAGAATATAACCATTTCCACATAACCCATAAAAGATTTGAAATAAATATGCAATTAAAATCCACATGCAAGAGAATAGATAACATACCCACGATTCTCTTGCATGTGGATTTTAATTGCATATTTATTTCAAATCTTTTATGGGTTATGTGGAAATGGTTATATTCTTTGTTGCAAGTTTCCTTACAAGTGGTATCAGAGCTATGGTTGTATTTTTGTAACCCTAGATTGAATCCATGGGAATATATGAGAGGATAAAAGAAAGGGAAAGATATATGAATTATTTATTGCAGATCTGAGGGTTTTAGGTTTGCTATTATGATGGGATGTTGGTAGATTTTGGGCATGTGAAATTGTTGGACAAAAGGGTTTTTTCAAATGTTTCATTTAAATGAGGTTTTAGGGGGAGCTTGTAGAAATTACTTCTTGGGGCAAACATAGACCTCACCATTGGATTCGGGTCGCTATTTCCATAAATTTTGATATATTATATGCCCTAGTTTGGCCATATTCAGAGGTGAAAGAGTTTTTTGGTTTCAACCCGTAATGGCCATCAAAATTAATCCCGTTAGAATTTTTGTCATACAAAAAAAAAAATCATAGTGAAAATGGCAAAAAGACTATCTTAGTAAAATGATGATAACTTTCTCTCAGAATATTGGATTTTAGAGTTCTTATGGGCGTAGGAGAGCTAATTCAGAGAACAACAACTTGGTGTAGGTTTGGTTTTGTGATTTTGACATTTTGCTAATTTTTAAGAGCCCAAAAGTTAGATGTTATTTATTTTGAGCACAAATTAGGGCATAACTTGAGCATACAAAGTTAGATTTTGGACTTCGAGTAGTCAATGGAAAGCTCTTGGAAAGCTCTACATATTGGTTCAGATTTAGTGCAAGTTTAGCATGATTTATTTGGTGATATATTAATCTAACAATTTATGGTATTTATTGACTATGGTAGCATTGTGAGTTTATGACATTATATGTTTGGAGATTTGAGATTTGATGTCATTATATACTTAGTTCATATTTCAAATTGGTCTCATTATGATATGGTTATCAATGTTTGGTTTGGATATGTAAGATGACTTGTTGGGTCTAAGGTGTGCAGTGTTGTAAGTATTCTCTACTTACAGGTTGCATTTGTGGCTTGGTTATAGGTTGCCTTTGCCCATTGATCTTTCATTATTGATGCATATTAAGATTGGTGGCTTGGATTTGGGTTTTTGATGCCCTAAGTCACATGATTTTCTAATTTTTCTTCATGCAAAACGAATGAAATGTTGTTACTATGTATAGTCATGGTAGAGGATTGTGGTTGAATATTTTATGCTAACAGGTTGGAAATATTGAGTCATTTTCTCACTTTATGGATGTGATCATAGTGTCATGGATTTTGGCATGAAATGATTGGATATACAGTTACATCCTTGATGTTCATTGGTTTGGATTCCTGATTTGGTTATGGTGGTATATCTTCTTGGTTGAGGATCATGGTTATTTGGTTTCTTTTGAGGAGCTCATGATTTGCACTTTGAGTTCTTTGATGGTTTGATGCCTTGCTTGATTCTCATGGTTAGAGGATGGATTTTTCATCATGTGTCATGGATAGCTTGGATACACAGTTTAAAGGGAGCTTGGATACACAGTTTAAAGGGAGCTTGTGACAATTGCTTTGTATCTTCTTGGTTTGGAGATCTATGTTTCACTTGGTATTGACACTTTGGTTGTGTGGGTGTAGACCTAGAGGATATTCATGTAGGAGATGGATTTTATGATGCCATGGGTGAATTAGTACCAAAATTGAGTGGGAGTTATTGGCATTGATATATTTATTGAGTGTTTGCAGATGTTAGAGATTTTTCTTAGATCTTGTTGTTGCAGAAGTGTCTTTGACATTTGTATGGTGCACTTTGTATCTTTATGATGTGTGATGATGATTAGATCTTGAGGACTCATTGGGTTCTTGGTTATCTTCATGGTCTGTGGAGATGGTTCTTCATGGTATGTGGGGGTGGTTTTCTTCATGATGTGTGGAGATGGTTTCATCTTGAGGACTAATGTGGTTCTTGGTAAAGGTGTGGTTTATGCTTTCATTTGACATGTTATCCTTGGTGTTAGGATGGTTTCATTATTATGTCATGATATACTCTTGATACACATTTAGAGTTTTGACATGTTATAGTATATTTATATGGAGCATGTTGTCTCTTTTGAGATGGTTTAGATCATGTTTATGTTCTTGAGGCCATGGTGGGAACTTTGACAATGATCTTGGTTTAGTTTCTTGTATTGAGTACATTGATCATAAGTTGGATACTTCATGATATTTCTATTTTGCATTTGGAGTTGGCATAGATTGATTGGTTATAGGTGTTCATGGATACTTAGAGATGGTGGTGATGCTGATTTCTCTTGGATTAGAGAAGTGTTTGTTGGGACGATTGATGGTTTCAGTAAGAAGTCTGAGGGGCAATCACCTGATATGGATTTGAGAGGAGATTTTTCTTAGACGAGTCTTGGTTGGAGACTTAGATATATTAATGAGCATTCTCATTCCCCTCTCTTGGTCTACTTGGTGGTTTGCTACTTGAGAGGTATAGCCCATAATTTTTCTCAATTGCTTTATATTTATGATTGTCTTTCATGGATATAGATCTTGAGCTATAGTATATGAGTTACTTCTGGAGGATTCATTTGAGAGATGGTTTAGCATTGGTTATCACCATGTGCATATGTTGTTATGGTGGTTGAGTTTGGGAGATAGTTCTCTATTGGGCATATTTCTTGGTTTAAGAATGGTTTATGAGTTTGATCTTCTTGTGAGAGGCTTACATCCATGATTAGTTATATGGTATGGTTTGGGTGTTGGTAAGGATTCTTTTTGGGGTTTTATGGAGGAGATCATACTTGCATAGTTTACATCTAGAGGTGTGTGTAGAAGGACATAACACAGGTTATGATTTGCATAGTTTCTCTTTGGTCTTGGTTATCTTCCTGGATGTTTAGTTTTGCTTATATTGGATTTGAGATTGGTTAGATATTATGATCATTGGTTTCTATTCATGTATGTCATGTGAGAGATGACATGGTTATTCCTTTATCTCTTTCCTTTGTTGGTTGTGGAGAACTTGGGAGAGTGTTGGAGACTTATTATGGGAGTTGTTCTTGTAGGTTACTAGTTTATGTGTTGGGAATGCCCTTGAGATTACATGGATTCACTTCTTTGAGATTTTGTGAGTGGATTGGTTATATATTTGGCATTATCTTTTACAGTGGGAGCTTCTTGGTATATATGTGGCAGGTATTGCTCTTGAGGCTTGTGATTGCAGGTTATAGATTGGATATGTTGATGATGTGAGATTCACTTGGTATACCTTTGGAGGTATGGATAGTTGGATGGGTTTGGCACTTGCTATGGGTAGTATTTTAGCTATAAATATTTTGACAACTATGGATACATGTGATATCTTTGGATCAAGTTTTTGTGCTTGGTATTTCAGTTGGTATAGGATTTTATGATCCTCTAATGTGAAAGGTTGGGTGGCTTTCTCTTAGGATGGCTTCTATGTATGTCCAGTGGTAGTGGCATAATAGAAGGTGGCTTCATGTTTGAGATGCCAAATACTTTGATTTTGTTGTGGGTACCAGGATGGAGCATTTCGTGTACTTTGATCCATGGTGGTGGATGTGCTGGAAGGGATTGTTCCCTTGTTCATTGATGTGGCTGCAGGATTGACCCTATGCAATGTATACAATAAGTCAATAAAGAATATAACTATTTCCACATAACCTATAATAGATTTGAAATAAACATGGAATTAAAATCCACATGCAAGAGAATAGACAACATACCCACAAAATGTGACACAAGATATACCTTGGAAAACCCTCATTAAGGGCAAAACCCAACCTCCAAAAGCATCCATCACCATGTATTATTTAGCAAAAATACCATTGCAATACAACCATGGAAGCCTTCAAATCCATAGCCACAATCAAGCAATCTATGTGAACAAGCATGAATCCACACATCCCATGCCATGCTTCCAACCTTCATAAATGCTCCCTTGGCTAACTTGTCAAGCCTTGTCCCACTCGACTCTTGCCTTTTTCCCTTTTGTCTTCTCCACCTCTACTCCAACAACTACCCACGTGGCTACTTATATAGTAGCAAGTCTCACAAAACCACCAAGTGGTATTACATAAACTGTGTGCTACCTAACCCATTAACCCCACATTTAATATTGAACATTTAATTTCTATTCCCCAATATTAAATAATTACATGAAATATTATCACAATGTTACAATTCAACTCATCAAGTATATCCTATGGGAATCTTTACATATTGCACATTCAACTAGGTGCAACATTACATGATAAAATAAAATAATACAATATAAAAATATTATGCAATGTGTGCAACAACCATTATCTCAACACAAACTTGGGAATTCCTATGACCTCATCAAGTGTCATTGGCTTTCTCGGTGACTTGATATATTTCTTTAGATTTTTCATCTTGGGTGTGATGCTACTTAGCAAGGTTATCTATAATGATGATATATCAATACTCGGCTCTAATATCTATTAACCTTTAGTGTCAAAACTAACTGTAATTATCTCTTGCAAAGTGGGGATTATTTATTGATCATGTGTGGTAGTTGTCTTTATTTTAGCTAGTGTAGGGGGCTCTACATTAGGAATCTAAACCAATGCTTGAACAACCTCTTTCTCTTTTGGCTCTTATGTCTCCTCAGTCCTTGGTGGTATAGTCTCCTTTGTCCCCTCAACATGAGGTCCTGAGGCATCAGTTGTCAATTGATCTTCTTGAGCTTGGATGCACTCATATTTTTCTTTATCAATTACAAGGTTAGCCTTGAGAGGTGGATGTGAAATTGTAATTATCAACTTTCCATATCCTTCAACACTCTCTCCTTGTATATTTTTCTCTTCAACTATGACTTTAGTTACTGCTAAATTATCAAGTATAGAATCCATAGTCAGCGTGCTCTCTATCCTTGGATAATTAGGAACTTGGATCAAAACTGGATTTATACATGGTAGAGGTATGTTTGAAGTTGCCTTGGTGATTTCTTCACTGTTAAGCTCTTCCTCAATCAAGGCATTGACATTTAGTTGTGTATCCTCACTTACATCCTCAATATTAACATCATCTTGGTGCTCACTCTCGTCTACCTTCTCCCTTATTGCATCTTCTAAGTTTCCAATCTCATCAAAATCTTCTTTATTATCAAGTTCAACTTGACTTGATGTCCCTTCATCCTTTTTCTCTTTATCAAGGATCATGCCAAAAATCATTTTCCAAATCAATTTTCTTTGTCGAACTACATCTTTGATTTTTTTCTATAATATAGAAAATACTCTATATTTGGGAAAAATATGTTCCTATATTTCTCCATAAATTTGACAATTTCTTTCTTATCCAAATCGAGGATTATTTGGGCCAATGTAACCTCTCTAATTTGCCTCACGTTCATTATGGAAAATAGTTGTCTCTCATAAATTTACTATATAATTTTCTAGGTATATGATTTCCAATTTCCAATGGTGTCATATTAAAGGTTCTCATCATTTCTATTATGGCATCCTCTATCTTTACCCTGCCATTTTTATTCAATTTTCCAAATTTAATGAATTTAAAACCTAATAAACCTACTATACTTTTGATGTTTTAGCAGATTCCATTTATATTGGTAAGATTCTTATGCACAAATACCTTGAAATTACTGACATCATATGAGTCTGACTTCTACTTATCTTCTTCATCTTCTTTCAAAAAAATTAATCTCCTCATTGAATTCTTACTTGGATGGTTCAATTCTGTCTTGGCTAGCATTTTATTTCTCTTACCAAAGCTCACCCCTTTGCCTTGTTCATATTTCTTCTCCATGACCATATTTTGTGACCCTACCAATGTTGTTGTGGTAGTAGGCCTTGTTCTTGGTCTATTTGTATTAGTAGGTGTAGGTTTCTTCAAAATCTTCTTCACTGAGGGCTCGACAATGATATTTTCTTTTCTTACTTGGCCTTTTCTTCCAGCTACCACTATTTCTTTACCTTTCTTTTCTACATCCTCTTCTTCCTTTTCACTTTATCCCTCATTACTGGATTCGTCCTCTCTATTCCCTTGGGTGATCTGTAATGATGCATTCTTTTCTCCAACTTGGCCAATGCATTCTCAATATTTTTCACCATTTTCTTTCTCTTCCTTTCCAAGGTTGCAGTTTTCAAGCCAATAGTTGTCTTTGTTTTGGCTTCCTCATACTTCCCAAATATTTTTGCATTATTGTCAACCTCCTTTTCCAGCAATGTTGTTATAGTTGTAAATGCTTCATCAATATTTACCTCATAGGGAAATGGCCTCAACCATGCTACCCTCAATATAATAGCTTGCACATATGTATAATCAAAACCCACAAGAAAAAAACATCATCATAATATTGTTCAAATAGGGACACATGAATTTTGCTCCTCATTTTCATCTTCTGCTTGAATTCATCAAAATAACTATCCATAACATTATCAAAATTATCTCCAAGTTGTTGAACAAAGTCACTTATCTGCTATGTCACTGGTCGATCTTGACTTTGGACAACATTTCCAAAAGTAGGAAAAGTATTTTGAACATAAAATAATATGAAAATAATCAGGGAACCAAACTTACACATTGTGTTTTTGGCCTTCTTGGTTTTTGAAAATTTTTTTGCCAATTGAGTCAAATGCAACTCGGCTAAATCATATGTATTATCCTTCTTCACTATCTTCCATGTCTAGTCAACCACAACACAAGGTACACTATCAAATCTACTTGATTGATAGAATTTTTGAGAAATTACCTTATCAAAAACTCACTTACTTGATTAGTGATATTGGAGATGGTTATTCCACATTTGTTCCATGTAGCCATCGTGTTAGCCTCAATTACCTCCTTACTTTAGTATCACATTGTCCTTTTCCCTTCAAGAGTAAGGTATCCTGCAACTTGGTGGATGATCTCTTTGGGAGACCAAAGGACCAGACTAACAAAGACAAGTATACATTGGGAGACCAAAGGACCAACTAACAAAGACAACTCAACTTTCTCCACTTTGAAGTCTACATGGTTTAGGTGGGTATATCCAGGATTAGTTTCCTTTCCTCATAATAACACACTAATATTAATCCCAAAATAAAGTAGATAATGGCCTCTAATTCTTATAACTTGGAGAAAAGAAATAAATGAAAAATATATAATAATCCATCTCTAATGGTCTTCAAGACAAGTGTGGCAAAGTTCTTTCAAATCCACAATATAACATGAAGTAAAATGATTTTGATTAAAGATTTGTAACTGTGCAAGCTTCAATCTATGCTCAAAATAATTCTATGATCAGTGTTTTATCCATTGGGACTTAATTCACAAATCTGACATCACAACCCTAGACCTAATCCTTTACTTTGTAAATGAGATCAATACACATTTGGTGTCTTATGCTTACCAAAATCTCTTCATAAAATCCTATGATTCTCTCATATCATGTCAAGAATTTACTTAGCCCATTGGTTTAACAACCAAACATGAAATCGGACATAATTCTAAATGAATTATAATTGAGATTCAATTCACTTATCATTGAATCAAAATCCAAAATGTGCACCTCCAATAATATTTTCATTATATTAATTTTCTTGAAATTATACATTAGAGTACGAGATCTATGACTTAAAGAAACCCAAAATGGACTAAGACTATTGTAGTTCTATACTTTTCTCTATTCATAAGCAAATCTAAACTTGACAACAAGTACTGGACCAACAAAAATGATAATATCACATTTAGAAAATAAAAATTTGAACCCTTCATCCTAGCCTTGGAAATCCTCTTATAAATAAGGATTACAACAAGCTTCAAACATGGGAGAATAACACATGTTAGATTTCAAATGGACACAAAATTTGTTACGTAAGAGACAAAATATCAACATTAACTTTGTAAAAAAAAGAAATCAATATCATTTTTGTTTGGAAGTGGTAGCACTCCCCTTGGTAATCTAGACTAACCACTTCATTGAGGCCATAGTTGCTCTCCAAATTACCAAGTTCGCTAAGGATTAGGTGGTTTCTAATCTATAGCTGGAGGGAGACTCAATGAATATATTAATTACCTAAAGTGTGTCTCTAACCCCTCTTGGAACATTGAAAATATTATTCAGGAGACAATTAACATACTCAATTCACTGAATAATTATTTAATCTCTCATGTATATCATGAATCTAATACAGTGGTTGCTTCTATTACCAATGTGGAGGTGTGATCTTGTGAGAGGATGATGTAGTAGGGGAACAAGGGATTACCAATGGTTGTCAAATCGTGCATTGATTATGACATCATTACTAGGAAAGAGAGAGTAATTATAAATAATAATGGATGCACTTAGAGGTGACAAATTATTGATTTTGAGATACAAGTAGGAGAGAAAGCAGGACATATGTATTCATGAGTCTATTCTTTTACATGCTTTATGGGTCTTCTTGAGAAATTTTGTTTGTATTTTACATTTGAAAATTTGTGTGAAGCCTTGTTGCAATCTCTCATTGTTAATTAAGAGCCCTCACAAAGCCCTATGAGGCCAGCATGGATGTCTCCAACCTTCTAGCTGTGAAAAATAGAAATGGCATATGGGAGTCTAGGAAATTCTAGAAAGTGGCAGTTGTTGACTATTTTTGCCCCCATTCAACCCACCATTGATATTTGATCTAAGAGAGCTTTAGTGGGTTGGATGCCTTGCAAAGGGATAACACAACTCTTCTTTGTTGGGTTAACATCACATTTGATGGGTGTTAACATCGTGTGTTAACCTGATCTCCTCTTTTCCCTAATTGGCTTAGGCTTGCATGTATTAATGGACCACATGTTTTTGTGAGGAGGTCTTCTCATCCTCATGAGAACACCAGATGTTACCATGCATCTTCATTCTAGCATTTCTTCATGCCACATTTCTTCTTTGATACTTTGAAACCCTTAATTAACCCAAAATTGTGCCATGTTTCTTTGGGTGGTCGTGTCTCATCTCTGACTTTTAAGTCAACTCAATATGCACATGCACTAATCAACATTGAAGATTCAATGAAAGATTAAAAAGATCATTTTTTTTTCTATCAAACAACAAAACACATCGACAACTCCCATGTTTTCGTGGATTATCATCTTAGGCTTGCGAAAACATGAGATGTTATGAGACATCTTCATTCTGGTGTTTCTTCATGCTGCAATATTTCCTCAATGCTTTGGAGCCCATAATTGTACCATGTGGTAGGGACCCCACCTTTCATGTTATCCACTTTCTTCTTTGGTAAGATTTCTAGATCAACAACTCTCATGTTTTCGCGTACTATCTGCCCACCCTCCCAAAAGTGCAAGATGCTACCATGTGTCTCCAATTTTGGAGTTTCTTCATGTTGTAGTATTTCCTCGATGCTTCAAAACCTAGAATGATTCCATGTGGTGGAGGGTCCCATTTCCCATGACATCTCAATCATCCATTTTGATGGAAGGATCTTGATTGATGGTTGTGACTTAATCCTTCATTGAGAGGAGTTTCCTCACTGCATCTGGGTCGTTTATCTCGAGGGGAAGATCTGCATCAATGGTGGTGACTTAATCTCTTGTTGTGGAGATTCTCTCACCATCTAGGCTGTCCATTTCAAGAGAGGATCTGCATTGACGACCAAAATTTGTTTTTGGGAAAATCATGTTCCCTCCTCCCCCCTATAGTCAACCTTGCATTTTGCAAGTAGATAACATGTCATGTTATACCTTCCTATAGTTTTTTCTGCCTGTAGTGTGAATCAACTTCTTGTAGCCATTTCGTGCTATCAAGGTCAATTCTTTATGGTTGAGTGACTTCTTAGAATTTTTTTTCATGATGCCATTACACTCCATGCCTCTTTAATGCATGAAATGATCAAATCCTTTGGGAATTTAACCTTTTATGGATGGGTGCATCAATCTTTGCTCTTCCTGTCACTTCCAAGAACAAGTTAATTTCAAAAGTAGATTTAGTTCTAATATCCATTTATTTCTTCCTCTGCAACTAAACTCCATCTTGATTGGAGTTTGGACTCCATAATTAAAATCAGAGTTATTCTTGAACTTTTTGAAAGGTAGTTGTAAATATTTCCTAAGGGTTCTTCTCTATCTATATTTTGCAACAGTGTTATGCTCTGCAACTTTTGCCTTCCATTAATGAAATAACTCTACCTCTTACCCCTCCTTTCCATTCATTATTTGTGCACATTTATTGCCTTGTTGTGGATGTTTCCCATCTATTTTATTAGATTTATATGTTCTATTTAATCTATTGGCAGTTCTTGCATAGTGAAAATTATCTCTCCTTTTAGCATTTCATCAGTTTCAAACATGCATGTCATTTTGGGATATAGATTGGAGTCAAGTTTAGTGTATCTTGGATTTTAATTGATGTTTTGTACAATCATAGGTAGATTTTTAACCCTATTTCTACTAGGTGCATCACCTCCCTTTCCCTTTCTGCATTTAATTTATGTTCTCCTTCTCCCTTTTCCTCTCAAGTGGTAGTGTAGATGCATTCTGATTGTAAGGAAGTTGGCATTCTCTAGACATTTGACTTCAAAGTTGTTAGAATTAATAATCTTTCCTTGGTTGTAATTATTTATTTATTGGGATAAACCAATGTATCCCTTATGTATTATTTATTTGTCCTCTAGTCCACATGTAAAGGACATGTCATTCTTGTCCTATTGTCCACTTGTGAGGACAACTCATTTTTGTATTTTCTTTAATAAGGAAAATAGATATTCCTCCTTAAGAGGAACTTGACGCTTTGCACACACCTTTTATGAATGTGGCATTCATAGAAATGAGAGTTACACATGCAAAGACATGCAACTCCTTTCTCATCTCTTTAAAAGAGGTGCTTCTCTCTCTCATTTTCATCTAGTCTCCATTATTCACATCAAGTTTTTGATGCTATTGTAAATGAGCTATTTTGATCCATTTCCTCTCTCTCTCTCTCTCTCTCTCTCTCTCTCTCTCTCTCTCTCTCTCTCTCTCTCTCATTCTTAGGCTTTTGCCTCATTCATAATACTCACAAGGAGTTTTCTTTGCTTTCCCCTTATCAAATATTTGTCTCTTGTGTTGCTTCCTCTTTAGTATTGTTCCATTGATCTTGTATCATTTGTATGGTAAAACTCTTCTTGCTCTCTTGGATTAAATCTATTATTTCATGCTATTTCATTTTATTATATTTTATCATTTCAATCACTTTTTCTTACATGGTATCAGAGCTACTAATCCTTGTTTTGAGCTTGTGTGAAGGGTTCATTAGAAAACCTTGATATTGTGAAGATCTCGAAGTTTGAAATATTGAAAGTCTTATCTTATTCTTTTGCAGATTTTCTTCTTTCTTATTCATTCTAACCTTCTTTGGAAGGCTTGCTGCCAAAGAGTTCTTCATTTTTTATTTTTTCTAACCTCCTTTGGAAGGCTTGCCGCCAAAGGATTCTTTATTTTTAATTTTTTTTATTATATCTAACCCTATTTCTATTGCAAGCTTTTTAAGTTTTTGAAATTCAAGGTTTTTTTCTATTTTTATTTTAGAAAGGAAAGTATAGCAGTTCGTATTTTTCTTATATCTCATAATCTATGATCTGGGTTTGGTTGAAATTTTAACAGCATTTAGAAAATATAAAAATATAAAACTCCTTTAAATTTAATTTGCATCAGAATAGTATTGCAAAATTTATTATACTATATGTGCAGTATTATTTATTTTTCAAGTTTTAAGACAGCAGTTCGTATTTTTATGATATCTCTCAATCCGTGATCTGGGTTTGGCTGAAATTTGAACAGTATTTAGAAGACATGAAAATGAAAAAATTTAAATTATATTGAAAATAAAGTTAAATTAAAAAAGTTATCACTCTCTGTGTGTAACACGTTTTTTCAATTTTTCAAATTTTTATTTTTCTTGTTTCTTCAATCTGACCAATGGTTTTGCAGGGAACATTTTAGTTTTTAATTTTGACTCTTTAAATTTCTTAATAATTATTTAACATTATTGTGGATAATAAGTCTCACTTTTTTATTTCAAATCTATTATTTAAATTTTAAACGTAATTTTTAAATCATGTCAACTTTAATTCCAGAAATTAAGTTAAATAACTCAAACTATCATGCTTGAAAAACTCATCTTTCGTTTATATTCTATTTTAAGCATATTTTAGATGTTGCTACTGACCCTTCTGTAGTTCCTGGTACCTCGGCTACACAAGATGAAAAAAATGCATGGAATACTAAAAATGAGGAAGCCCTTGGCCTCATTGGTATATCTCTTAACCCAGATTTATATGTTCTAATTTCTCATTGCACTAATGCCCATGAAGCTTGGGATATTTTAAAGCAAACGTATGACAGGCCATCTGAATCACGCAAGATTCAATTGCAAGACAATTTGGAAGACTTAAGGTATATTGATTTCAAATCTAAGGATGAATTTTTACTTAAATTTGATTATATTAAAAGTCAACTAATTGGATTAGGTGTTACTCTCACTGATATTAGATTAATTACCATTATTTTAAAGAAATGTCTTCCTAGACAATTTCAACAATTTATTACTTCTCAACTTGTTATTCCTACTTTGTCTACTCAATTAACTTATAGTATTTTTTAAAATTTGTTACATCAAGAGGAAGCTAAGTTGTTACAATTTGGTACTCTTAGATCTAATGAACATGCTTTTGTGTCTAAAAGTCAAAATCAAAATTTCAAATCTTCTAATAATGATTCTTCCAATACTTATAATAATAATAATCACAATAATCATCCAAACACTCATCGTAATAATACTCATCAATCTAATAAAAAATTCCACTGTACTTATTGTGGGAAAGATGGTCATGTAACTAATAATTGTTTTAAAAAATAAAAATATAAGAAACCTATCAATAACAATAATCAAAACTCTCATCCATCTCATCCTGCTTTTACTGTTAGTTACAATGTTCTTAAAAATTTAGAATGGATTATTGATACTGGTGCATCTCAACATGTTACTTTTCATAAAGAAGTGTTTGATTCTTTAAAACTTGATCCTTCTAATATTTCAATTCAATTAGTTGATAATCATAGTTGCAAAGTTGAAGGATTTGGTAATGTTAGTATTCCAAATGGAAAATTACATGATGTCCTTTATGTTCCTGAGTTGAAATACAATCTTCTTTCTATTGTAAAATTATGTCAAAATTACAAAGTTGAGTTTCATAGGGACATGTGCTATGTTATTGATCCTAACACTAATGAAGTCGTTGCTAATGCTAAGTTAGGTGATGATAACTTATTTAAATTTTCTGGGTTCGCTTCTTCTAGACTCTCTTTGCACAAAGATATTGCTTTTAATATGGAGCATGAAAGGCTCACTCATTTGGAAATGTGCATATCTTATCTAATATTGTTGAAAATTTACCTCCTATTGCTCGATCTAAGATTGCATGCACTAGGTGCATGAGTGAAAAAATACAAAATATCAAAAGTTTTTCAGCTTATAATCCTATTACTAACAAAGTGTAAATAGCACGAAATGTTTATATTGCAGAAAAAAATATGCATGATGTCTCTAATGCTCAAAATGAACAAGTTCATAGAAGTAGAATTGTGTTAGTGGAGGACCAACCTCCTTCTCTAAACCCTACTCCTCATATATCTACCTTTATTCCTACTATTCTTTCTTACAATGGTAATGGTAATGATGCATTTATAGATCATGGTAATAATGCTAATATTGATAATGGTAATAATGCTAATGTTGAAACAAATGATGCATTCATACATCATGGCTCTTCCTCTAGTGATAAATTTTTTAAGAGAAAAATTAATGATTTCAAAAAGTATTTAGTAAAAGAGATCAATTTTTAGAATGGGTGGACTTCAACTTAAGAGGATTAATTACTGCAAATATTGTTTGATGTTAATAATTCTCTTTCATCATCTTTGGCATTTCTCTTTAGTATGTTGCCTAAAAATTATGTTCTATATATAATCTTAATTCTATTTGCATGATTTCATACCATGATAGTTTAGGTATATTTATTCATGTGTATATATGGGGGCCCACATATATATTCTGATAGATATACAAATTATTGTGTCTCTTGTGACTTATCAAATATGAGTGCATTCTTTATTTCACATAAGTAAAATTATTTTATTTATTTTTCTTATTCTTTGGGATTATGAGTTATTATACACTATTGCCTTCAACATTTATTTTGTTCTACTGATTGGCACATAAGTGCAATTTATGTTTTTTTAGCATCATTCTATTGCCATATTGGCACTTTATGGTTAATACCATTTATTATTGGAGTTTCTCTCCAATTTTAGTTAATTTGACCCATCTTGAAGGCATTTTACTCTTATTTGAAGGCAGTCAATTGTTAATACTCATACTTCTTCCCTTTGACATCTTTGAAAATATGTCATATAATGTTATGTATACTTCTTTTCTTAAATCATGAGTCATGCAAGTTATGGATTGATCACCCATTAACTTGCAGTAAAATGACTTATTAGTAGACTATCTATATCCACGTGATTGAAGCATTGTTGATGTTGGATTCATTAGCTAGCCTTTTCTATGGTCTTTTCTTGAAAGTTTTGGTAACATATTTGTTTTTTGCAGGATATGATTTATCTTGATTTCTTTGCGGTACCAAGTTACACTTATATTTACTCTATGAGAATTTACTTATACATAAAAAGTTTCTAACTTGAATATAAGATAAAATTATCCTTGTGGATAGTTGCTTTTGTTTCTTCAGGTAATCCATCAAGACACATACAAGATATCATTATTCATTATACAAATCCTATGCCACATGAATCCACTTGAAGATGTAACACACTTGAAGAATTATCCACTTCTCTTGGCTCTCCAATGGTGTACCCATGATAATAAGAGACCTCTTGCACAATGAAGATATTTCAAAAAATCAAGTTGTAATATTGTAAATTGGTTTTGACAATATCTCCTCAAGTAAAGATTAAAGGGGGGTGTTAGGATTAATAATCTTTCCTTGATTTTATTTATTTATTGGGATAAAGCAATGTATCCCTTATGTATTATTTATTTGTCCTCTAGTCCACATGTAAAGGACATGTCATTCTTGTCCTATTGTCTACTTGTGAGGACAACTCATTTTTGTATTTCTTTTAATAAGAAAAATAGATATTCCTCTTTAAGAGGAACTTGACACTTTGCACACACTTTTTATGAATGTGGCATTCATAGAAATGGGAGTTACACATGCAAAGACATGCAACGCCTTTCTCATCTCTTTAAAAGAGGTGCTTCTCTCTCTCATTTTTATCTAGTCTTCATTATTCACATCAAGTTTTTGATGCTATTGTAAATGAGCTATTTTGCTCCATTTCTTCTCTCTCTCTCTCTCTCTCTCTCTCTCTCTCTCTCTCTCTCTCTCTCTCTCTCTCTCTCTCATTCTTAGGCTTTTGCCTCATTCATAATACTCACAAGGGGTTTTCTTTGCTTTCCCCTTATCAAATCCTTGTCTCTTGTGTTGCTTCCTCTTTGGTATTGCTCCATTGATCTTGTATCATTTGTATGGTAAAACTCTTCTTGCTCTCTTGGATTAAATCTATTATTTCAAGAAATTTCATTTTATTATATTTTATCATTTCAATCACTTTTTCTTACAAAAGTGCAAGTCCCACACTTGGAGGTCATTTCCATTCTACACAAGGTCACATGAGGGTCATACTTGAAGCAAGGGTGCACAATTTTGTTTCAATAGTTTTTGGCATGCTTAGTGGGACACATATTTCAACTTCATAAATCTAATGGCTAGCCAGTTGAGATCTATTCATTGAAAAATTAGATGTTTTCTTAGTGCAATCAGTCTTTAGAGGCATTCAACTAACACCATGGTGACTCTATGTATCTACTGGTTTCAAAAAATGAAGTGTTGGTATAAATTGTGAGTTTTTTAAAGTTTTTTTTCTATGAAGTTATTTATTTAAATTCTTTATCATGGAACTGCTTCATAGAGATTCCTCTCACTTTCCCCCATATGATGAAGAGGTTGATTTCACTCCAACCGATCATGTCATCTATGGCCATGAATGTGTTAAAGTTTCCCTTTCTAAGTTAATCATTATCCAAGAGTTCCAAGAGCAACAAGAGAGGAAGAACAAATCAAGCATGTATAGACTCTTCCTTGAGTTTGGCTTACTCTATAAAATCAAATGACCAACCTACTAAGTCTTCCATAGAAGCCTATAATGATCCCAAGTCAAAGGCGGGAGAGCTTTGTGATTGCATAAATAATTTGGACTTTGGATTTTTTGATATAGATAAGATTTTTTAATAATTTCATAATCCATATTAGGATAGAGACTATGGAGATTATGCTTATGTTATGCTCACTATGACTTCTTGGCTTAATGACTTACATAATGAGAAGGAGATGTGGGAGAATGACCCTCATGTTTGTAGCATGGTGTCTGAGGCCCTTGATTTATTTATTTTTTAGGCTCACTAGGCCCTCCTCAAGTTGTAGAAAAAGGAAGAAATAAGACAGAGGAAATTTGAGGAGGAGGCAATGCTCAAGCTTTCCCAAATGCAAGAAGTTGAGGCACAAGAGCCTCCAAGGAGAAAAATTGCTAATTTTAGACAAAGTAGTCCTCTTCATATTTCCATTTCAATCCCTCCTAATTATCAGCCTACACTTCAAACACCTCCCCCTATTGATGATGTTGATTCCTCAATAGATTATTGCCCCTTCTTCATTATTGATGAAGTGGACATGCCTTTTCCCAAATCAAAGATAACATGATAGAAGCTACCAATTAAAGAGCATGTGTTGTAGCAAGGGGTCAAGGAGTAGAAAAATAATGAGTTTTTTCCTATTCTTGAGGAATAAAATTTGGCTTTTGAGCCTACAGTAGAACCTGAGGACCTACTACAAAATGAAGAAAAGTCATATCATGTGTTGCAGTAGGAGGTCTTCTATGATATGCCGGAGAAAGAAACATCACCTATGTTTTCCCAAGTACATGAGGTACATTTTGTTGCTCATGAGCCAACACATACTCTAGAGGGAGAAATATTGTTATAGTAGCTAGAGTGCAATGAAGGCATTTTGAGGCAGAGCTTGCAAAGCAGTTAGAAGCCCAACAAGAAGAGCATGAGGCAATTCTTGCAAAGGGAGTTTCTTGGACAAAAATTAAGGTTTGAGAAAATGCTACAAGTGAAGATGATGAGCATTTTTTCTACTATAATGGAGACATCAAAAGGAACACAACCTACTCTTTCTTTCCCATCACAAGAGCTTGCACAAGTGTAGGAGGTGAGCCCCTTGTTTGCAAGGATTCACATGGGCTAAAGGAGGAACATATGTTGTAGCCACAACATGAGAAAACACACACACCACCAGACATAACATCAGATTCAATCATTGTTGGCCATAAGGATTAGAGGTTGCAGAGAACAACATGGTCAAGGTTGATTGCTTAGACCCAACACCATCAAGAGGATGCCCCATCAAGCATATAGCTTTGCAACAATGCAAGTTGTCCCCAATCATGCTCATTCCAGGGCATGAGGAATATTTTCACAAGAAGAAACAAGCAATTCTTTCTCAATAGGATAATGCCCCAATGCTAGAAAGCTTCATTATTTTTAGCATTCAAAAGAAGGTATTACATGCAGTAGTATGCTTGTCATACTTTCTTATCTATCTAGTTGCCCATGTGCATGGGAAAACAAATCAACTTGTAAGCAAAGGTAGATACTTCAAGAAGCTAGTCAATGGCTTTGTTTGATTTCCATTTTGTAAATGATGGTACATATTAGAGAAGCTATTCTTTCTTCTTTCCAAGAAGTGCACAAGCACAACTATTCCCTCCTAGATATGGCATTTTTGGTACGTTTGCTAGTTGCAAAAATGGATATTTGTGAAGTTGTAGGTGGAATGGAATCTTGTTATTTTTGGTGACTCTATTCCCAATGGATTTCTTAAGGAAACTGATCTCATGCTTAGCAATCAAGCATCCCCTCTTAGTTACCAAGAATGTTGACCATTTTCGCCCCCATTCAACCTAGCATTGATATCCAATCCAAGAGATCTTCAGTTGGTTAGATGCCTTGGAAAGGGATAACACGACTCTCTTTTTTGGGTTAACATCATGTGTTAACTCGATCTCCTCTTTACCCTGGTTGACTTGAGTTGTGCACATCAACAACGTACATGTTTTTGTGAGGAGGTCTTCTCATCCTCTCGAGAACATAAGATGCTATGACACATCCTAATTCTAGTGTTTCTTCATGCTATTATGCTTCTTCGATGCTCCAGAATCAAAAATTGTGCCACTTGTCTTCGGGTGGTTGTGTCCCATCTCTGACATTTAAGTCAACCCAATTTGCACATGCGTAGATTGATGGTGGAGATTTAATGAAAGATTAAAAGGTCATTGTCTATTCTATCAAAAAACAAAATACATCGATGGCTCCCATGTTTTTGTGGAATGTCATCTCAAGCTTCTCAAAATACAAGATATTTCCACACCTCTTCATTCTTACATTTCTTCATGCTGCAATCTTTCCTTGATGCTCCAGAGCCCATAATTATGCCACATGACCAGGGGCCCCACCTTTTGTGCTATCCACTTCCTTCTTTGCTAAGATTAATAGATCAATGGCTCTCATGTTTTCACGTGCTATCTTTCCATCCTTCTGAAAGTGTGAGATGTTGGTATGCTCTATATTCTGGTATTTCTTCATCCTATAGTGTTTTGTCAATGTTTCATAACCCAAAATTGCACCACATGGTAGAGGATCCTATTTCTCGTGACGTATCAACCATCTATTTTGAAGGAAGGATCTTGATTGATGGCTACAACTTAATCCTTTGTTGGGAGGAGTTTCCTCACTACATCTAGATTGTTCAACTCAAGAGGAAGATCTGCAGAGATAGTGGTGACTTAATCTCTTATTGGGAAGATTCTCTCACCATCTAGTTCGTCCATTTCAATAGAGGATCTACATCAATGGCTAGCAAATTTTTTTAGGAAAATCAAATCCTCTCCCCCCCTCGTCGTGGTCAACCCTATATTTTGTGGGCAGATAACACATCATGTTATCCCTGTCCACATGTTTTTTGCCAGCAACACGAATTAGCTTCTTGCAACCATTTCATGCTATTAGGGCTAGTTCTTTATGGTTGAGCTACTTCTTGGGCTTTGTTTGCATGAAATCATTGCACTTCATTCCTCTTTAATACATAAAATGATCAAATCCTTAAAGGATTTTTTGCATCATTCTTTGCTCTTCCTATCACTTCCAATAGTAAGTTGATTTCAAGATCAAATTTAGTTTTGATATTCATTTATTACTTCCTCTTCAACTAAAATCCACCTTAGTTGGGGTTTGGACTCTATAGTTAAAATCAGAGTTATGCCTAAACCCTTTAAAAGGTAGTTGTAAATATTTCCTAAGGGTTCTTCTCAATTTGTATCTTGTGGTAGCATTATGCTCTGTAACTTTTGACTTTCATTAATGAAATAGCTCTACTTCTTACCTTTTTTTTTCCATTTTTTATTTGTACATATTTATTGCCTTGTTGTGGATGTTTCCCTTCTATTTTATTAGATTTACATGTTGTGTTTAATCTATTGGAAATTGTTTCATATTGAAAATTATCTTTCCTTTTAGCATTTCATTGGTTTCAAACCTGTATGTCATTATGGGATATAGATTGGAGTCAAGTTTAGTGTATTTTGGGTTTTAATTGATGTTTTGTGTAATCATAGGAAAAGTTGGAACCCTAGTTCTATCTTATTGCATCACTTGCCTTTCCTTTTCTATATTTAATTTATGTTCTCCCTTTTTCTCTCAAGTTGTAGTGTAGATGCATCCTTATTATAAGGAAGTCAACCTTCTCCAAAGATTCGACATCAAAGTGCAAGTCCCACACTTGGAGTTCATTTTCATGTTACAAAAGGTCAATTAAGGGCCATACCTCAAGCAAGGGTGTAGACTTTTGTGTCAACAGTAGTCTTACGAATTTCATGGAGAGGCTACATGGTAGCAATATGAATGTCACTCATCTTTTTCTTAGAAGGTGGAATGAGGACACTCTTTAGGTTAATGGAAGGGGCATTACTATTACAAAGGAGCTTATTTCTATAGTGACAAGTATTCTGATTATTGGATGGAAAATCTACAAAGACCAAAAAATTTTGGATTCTGTATTGAGGATTTTCTAAAGGAGCATGGTGAGAGTGAGGCTCTTGTCAAACAGGAAAGTAAGACCTATTTTCAGCCTAACTACATTAAAAAGCTTTGGTGCTTTGTTCTGCATGCGATTGTTTACTACATAAATTTGGATAGGATATTTTCTAGGGTTTTTTCACATCATTTTGTTTTATTGAACCATTTTATGCATGAAATTATGATGTCCATCCTATTTTACCTCTACGCTTCCATGAATGCAAGCATTAATGAGGTGAGGAAGAAAATCATCACCAACCCTCCTTTACATGATGGTTTAATGTTACTCATCTATGAGTACATAAAAGTTCATTATGTAGATAAATTCCTTGAAGTGAAATGTATGGAGGATGTTGAGAAGGACATTTTGAATGACTCTCAAGGCCTCTCTTACACTAAGGATAGTGAAGGGATGCACTTGGAGGATGAGGTTGATGTGCCTAAAAGTAAGGGAAATTATATAGGCTCTATTTCTAAAACCCAAGTGAAAGCTTCATTGAAAACCCCAAAGAAAAGGTTAGTGCTCCTCCTAGTAGGAAGAAAACTAAGAAAATAGGGGATTCAAACTAGGACTTCTTTGAGGAAGATAATTTTATGGACACTAACACTAAGGACATAGGCTATAGTAAGAGAAAATAAGAGAATAGGGTGGACAAGATGAAGAGGAAAATATCAGTCTTGAAGCTTGGAAAATTCCTTGTGCTCAAAAAATAGGATCAATTTGTTACCTCATCTAATGACTATGAAGCTGATGGAGATTAAATGGAAACTAACATAGATGAAGTGGTACAAGTAAGGCCACCAAATCTTCTAGGAGAAACCAAAAAGTGGAGAAAGGTGATGGTAAAGGAAACAAGGACTCAAGCTCCCAATTAGATCTTATCAAGGACTAGTATGGGGATAATTCTCCTATTGTAGAACTTGAAGCAAATGTAGCTCAAACTAAGGCAATTCACCATCCCCTTTCAAGGGGAGAAAATTGGCATGGAAGAATATGAGAATGAATATAGTGAGGCTAGGAATAGCTAGGGAAAAGATTGAGTTAATTGATCCATCCATGATAATTCTTAGTGATTCCAAAAAGGAGGAGAATATGGACTTGCTTAACAATGCTATAAGTAGCCTTTTGGACAAATTTCAGTCCATTAAATGGCTATTTCACCAAGTCATGGATTGAAAAGATAGAATGGGGTCACTAGAAGGGGGGGTTGATGGACATAACACCTATGTTAATGTTGAAAGGGAGGACCGTACCTTGGGTTTATTGGTTGACATGGTATATTTCTACAAGCTTGAGGCCAGGGTGTTGAACTTGGACAACAAGATTAATAAAATTGAGAACAACCTTAATAGTATTTTTTATCAAAGCTATAGGATCCTTAAAGTCTCCAATGAACGTGTCAAAATATAGATCAATTAGTTGGAAGGAAGCCCTAGGGAGAAAGTCATTGTCACTAGAGCTAAGGATCAAGACACTAGCATAGATAGCAAGGAAAGGACTAGGAGGAATACCAAAGCTAGTACACGTAAAATGGTAGTGGGGGCATCTTTAGACATAAATTAGATTAAGGAAGAGACTAAGAAGATGGACCAGCTAAAGGAGCAAGTTGTGGAGCTGATAAATAAAATGGGTTAATCCTCATTTATTGTCCTTTTGTCTTTGGTTTCTTATGGATATGTTGTATGTTTGTGGTTAGTGTACAACGATTAGTGTTTTGTCCTTTGTAGCTGGGATTTGTTTTGTTGCTAACCCTGTTCTTTTTTGTTTGGTTTTTTCTCTTGTTCTTAATTTTGTATCTTTAAATTTCTATGTACAAGGTTTTTGGGGCCCTTCAAAAAAAAAATTCCTAATCAAAAAATTTATAAACAAAGAAAAGGGGAAATGGAGATAATTCCAAAATGAACGGTTGGCAACCTAGATCTTCAAGATTAGTTCTTTATTTACAATGTAGGTGTAACCATAGTAGGTGAACTGAAAAATTAAGATACCCTATCTAGATGAACTATCTTTCTTTTATCAACTCCACATAGGTGTTTTTAGAGTTTTTCTCAAACTATCTCCAAAAGAAAAAGCTTATATTCTTCTTTCAACTTCCCAAACATTGATTTCTCTTTCAGTTGAACAAGTAGCATCTCTAACTCCATTTAACTCATTCAAGCACTTGTTCTACCTAGCATCAATGATAGACCTTGAAAGAGAAAAAACGTTGTTCATATTCACCTCAATCCTATTTAATGCATTAATTACTTGATAGAAAGTTGACACAACAGCTCCATCCTCAAAATATGAAACAAACATTTCATTATACAAAATGTGATTAAAAGAGATGGACATTCCGACCAATATTTTAATTTCCCCTCATTTTCCACAATGGGAGGAATAAATCCATGAATACCATCAAAAAGAACTTTTATTTTACCTTGTACAATTTCTAACTTCCTAGCGAAAACCCCAGATAGTTCCTTTACCTTAGCAAGTATTTTCTTCGTAACAATAATTTTTCTAGGTAACTCAGTATTCTTAGCCATCATTATAATTAATTTTTCAAAAAATTGAGCATATGGGCCCCATTGATTAAATAAAGGTGTCAGTAAATATAGGACCTCTGAACTCTGATGCTCTAACCCTTATACAGAGATAAAAGTGTTGTGAACAAGTTGTGAAATATTCTTCAAAATATTTAATCTATGCAATAACACACCCTTCATTGCATCCATCTTGATATCCCTACATGGGTTTGATGTATCAATTTCCATACTCACATGTTAATTTTTCAATATCCTTGGTACTCGATCTTCTACCTCAATCTATACTTCTTTATCATCCATTTATATCAAATATTTAGAATGATTTCTCAAACTTTATTATTTCATCTTCTAATTCCTAGACTCTTTTCTCCAGAACATAACTCCTTTTTAGCTCTTATTCATAAAGATTTATTACTTTAACATAATATTTGAAGTTTGGGCCAATTGGTCTTCTATCTTCTCCTCCTTAGTTGCACTCATATTTGTAACCACTTGCAATAAATTGGAAACTTCCTTACTTGATGTAGCTTGTAAAATCCAAAAAATCACACTCCCGTGGGTGGTAACCCATACATCCATTAACTTGGGCTTGTTTGACTCAAGGGCTATACTCCAAATTTTCATAGTCTAAGGATCTATGTTGTATTCAAACCCCTTTCATAAGCCTTTAGGGCCAAGTGCCTCATAAGATATAGATCTCTCATGTCTCCTTATTTGATCAAGCATTAAAGATCACAAATCCCAATTAGGAAGCAATAACATACCACTTCTTTTAACCAAATATTTTCTCTCCACTATAGTTAAATTTTCACTTTTATGATCATAGACCTGCAAATTATCAACTAATTCAAAAACCTTTTCTTTGACTCTCTTAGGTTCAAAGCTAGAATTAATTCATTTTGTTTCAATTTAAAAAGGAAAACTCCTAAACTCCTCTATTTTGATAAAATCATCATCCTGCGTAAACTCTTGAGATTGAATAACTCTTTCATCTAATCTCTAAGTAGACATTTCCATATCACTAGGAGCCTTGTCACTTTTTGTATCTTGAAATACCAAAATGTTTTGCCTCATATCAGCAAAATATTGGCTCTTTCTAGGCAAGATCTGCAAAGCCTTTTCCCCATCCTTCAAGAGTATCTCAGTCAATTCTTTCTTGTAAGGGAATCCTTGACCCTGTGCTAATGTTTCACGTTGTTCATCTTCCACTTCAAGAAACACATTTGGTTCAAGGGAATCAGGATTCAACCTCCCCTCCTCTTGTTCTAGGAGTATAGACATTTGTGCCAAAATTTCTTGATAACTAATTATGTATTTCTTAGTTCTATTCATTTATTTTTCCTTTGAATAAAAACAAAGGAAAGTGGGATTATCCATCTTTAATTATATTTTGACTTTCATTATATCATCCCACATTAGAGTCCTATCCCTACTAACTTCTTCAAATAAACAATTTCTTATAACATCCTCCAATTATGATAGATAGAGAGCATAAAGAGACTTCCTTATAACATCCTCTGTCTATATGCTCTCTGTTCATCATAATGAGTTTTCAAATGAATTCTATAATTTGCAATCTCCCAGGTACATATTTTAATAGGAAACAAGAATTCTATTGGAATATGTATGCTCTCATTATAGAACGATTCCAAAAAAGAAAAAAATTTCCCTGATTGTGGTTTAGTTGGACATCATCAAAATAGATATTTGGCCTAAGTAGTTTTCTCACAATATATGGAATTCTTTCTTGAGCATCACCTAAAATGTTCATAATAGGAAATACATAATCATTAAAGAATGGAATTGAATTATCATAGGGATAGTGTCAATTTCATAGGGAGAGGTTCTCCCATTTCCTCAATTTGATCAATCAAATTCTTGTTGATATAACCAATTTTTCTATACAAGAGAAAATGCATGAGCATGAATTAATGTGGGAACTTGAAATTTCTTGTCTCACCATTTTTTGCAGCCATAATTTAATTATGCATCACATTTATTATGTTCCCTACATAATCATACTTCATATTTGTAAATGGATCCTAGATATTGATAGCCATTACATAGATATCTCCAGTCAAATTCATAGTACCATCTATGCCCAACAGCTTATTGAAACCAATAACTGTACTCTTGAAATATCCATGGAAATACTCAAGTGGTGATACTTTATCAGAAAAATTGGTATTTCACTGAGCTACTTCGTACTCCTTGGAATATTTCATAACATAACTTTACTAGTGAAATAAATTTTTTGTTTGGTAAACAAGGCCTCATATTCTTTTGGTTCAATTTCTAGACCCATATGTCCTGTTGTGGTTTCACAACACATGCCTTGTCTTGACTAGAAATGGGACCTCCTACTTTTTTTTAAATATTTTTCGATCCCTTGTCTAGGGTTCCAATCTTTTTAGGGTTTTTCCTAATGTCTTTGGCCAAGCTGGGTCCCATCCTGAAAACCCATATTCTGGAAACTAGAATTCTGAGGGAGAAAGTCATCTTTTTCAAGTAAAAAAAGTGCACTAGTGCACCTAGTGCACCTCACCAGATGCATTAGTGCACTAAGCCAGTGAAGAGAGGACTTCCTTCTTGGAAGTATGCAGCAGCATAATTGCATACCTCCAAGAGATGCATTAGAGCCCAGGTCTATTAAATCTGAGACTCTCCCCCTCCTCCTTACCTTATTTTTCTCATTCAACTCCCCACCTTGCACCTACATAGCTCCCAAGGTGCACTGCTACACTTGACCTTCTACCCCTACACCTACACACAATACCACAAAAAAATAAATTAAGACCTCTAAAATAAGGTGCGCACTTGGTGCACCTCACGAGGTGCACCAAGTATGCACCTTGCCTTTTTTTGCACTAATAAAACATTAAAAGACTTAAAATTAACAAATGCTCACCTAAGGAAATGTGCACAGTTGCACACCTATCCAAGTTGCAAAGTTGTGTGCCTTTATTAAGGAAGAAGTATCTCTTAGGGAAGTAACAAGTACACATTTAGCACACCTCATGAGGTGCGTTGAATGTGCACCCTTTCTTTTTAAGATTACATATGACATAAGGGTACACACCTAGCACAAACCATGAGGTGTGCTAGGTGTACACTTTCATTTTAAAAAATTTCATAAGGAATAAGGTGCACAATTTTTTCTTTCAAAGAGTTTAATAGGGTTTTTGATGTTTTTAGTTAGTTTTAGTAAACTAGAGTTTCTAGGTCATATTTTGTTGTTATTAGGGTTTGTCTTAATTAAGTTTTTTTCAAACTTCAAACTAATAGATGTTAATTTTATGTAGATTCAATAGCTTCTTTATCATCCTTCCTCACTACAAAGATGGTCTCAAAACTAGTGGTTTTCAAATTTCAAGGTGTTCTTGCAAAGCCACACTTCCAAGATGACTATTCAGAGATCCAAAACACCAAACTTGGTCATACAGATTAGAACATGTTCCTAGTGTTGTGCAACAAACCTACCAAGAGGTCTCTTATGATATCTACTTTTCTAAAATTAGGGCTAGTCTATGTAGCATAACACTTGATATTTGTACAATCCTCGGAGTTGATCATGACACTGGTAGAAAACTATGTCTCTAAAGAAAGGATGATAAAGAGTATAACTGAAGAGATTGTGCTAGATCTCCAACCTAAGAACATAGAAAAGGTATTCCATCTTTTGAGAGTAGATCAATATATTAGATTGACATATCATTAGGTGGATAGGTGGTACAAAAAACATGTAGTGGAAGAATTTGAAATCATCTTGTCCTTGTACCTCATTGAGAAGACTCGTCTTGGGCATAAAGCAGGCAAAGTGGACATGACAAGGGGCTATCTGAAAGAGGATATTGGGTATTCTATAATACTTTTGAGTAGATTCATGGGGTTACCAGCATCAACACACCTGAATATATGGATGGTACACTTCATTGAGACTATCAAGATAGTGAAGATACCAATTAATTGGGCTTTGATTCTTAGTGAGAACTTGGATGAGCAGTTGGTGGTAGTTAAGAATAACCATAAGTTCTACATGACATATTATTTGGTGTACCTATTAGCTGCAAGAGCAAAAAATTATCTAGGACTATTCAAAAAGGGAACTATGCAAGATGCTAATGCATGGCCCTATATAATATACCCCCAGTTGGTGAAGAAAAATCTTTTAGAGCATAGCAAGGAATATAGGATAGTGAATGATGCATTTATATTCATGATTATTTGATTAATTGAAGGTGATTATGTAAAAAGGATGTTAGATGAGGTAGAAAAAAATATTTTAGAAGTCAGTTCCTATTACATCCAATTTAGGACATTCACTTATTTGAGGGTAGTAGGTACAATTGTCAATCCCAAGAAGTTCCCTAGGTATCCAAGTGATAGACTTATATGGTTGGAGATCGCTCAACAACTCTTATCTGCATACGACAGAGTAAGAAAGCAACAAAGATAACTTGGGTGTGGTCCATTACTATAGGACCATTTAGTTTGGTCAAGAGATAGGATGTTCCATCTTTTGAGTTTGAGTGGGATTAATATCCCTTGGATGAATATAATTATCATCATCCTTATTTTGATAACATTGGAAGTGTGCAGTATTTAGCGGGTAAAATATTCCAACGTGAAGATACAATTGAGGACCATTGGATGAACATAGTAGACCGCTACAATATTTGTATAAGGGATTATTGTAGGATGACTTTCTATTTTGAAAGTAGTGCTTTGAAGATAAAGGTTCCTTTAAAGCTAGTACAACAAGATACTGAAGATGTCCTAGATACATTGTATAATAGAGATAAGATTTTTCATCGACCCATTATGAATGTAGAGATTGATAAGGAAGAAAATTTAGATAGTAGTCATAGGGCTAGGAATGTCATCAAATTGACCAAGGATTGCATCAAAAGACCTTTCAAATTGGATCTGATTCCTCAAGCGGTAGTTTTCCAAGCTATAGATTGCCCAAAAAAAGATAGTGAAGCCAAGCTAATAGTACCCACTTTCATAGTTCAATCCCTAGTGAGGCCAGAAATAGTGCACCAAATTGATAGAGAAGTTGAATATTATAAGGCTCATAAGGGTAAAGGCAAGAGGAAAATAACTTCACCTCAATAAGTCAAGCCAAAAGAAGAACCAACTCAAGTATCACCACAACAAGGGGAAGAAAATGTACAAGGGTTAGATAATGTAGAAGCTATGTAAACCCAAGATAATCCTCAAGTGTCATTGACTAAACAATGGAAAGGATGATGTAGGAGCATCCTTGGTTGCACTCATATCTTGCATGTTTTTTAGTTTTTACTTTGATGCTGAAACTGGATTTTGCTAAAATTGTATTTTCTAGTTTCTAGGTGCCTGTTGTGATCCATGTAACTAATTTTCCATAATGAGATAGAGGCTGCACACTTCAAGGATTTAATAGAGCCTAAAGTACTATCTATGGTCTAGAGTGCAAGTTTTAACTCCTCATGAGTTACGAGATATGGTAATTCTCCTGAAACATCAATTTCTAGAAGTTATGCACAATAGTTTCATGTGCTCAACTTTCAAAATGGATGTGCACTTTTCCTTGATGAATTAGACTTTTCACACTTAAGGTCTTGTATAGGGCCTAGATATCTACCCATAGTTTGAAGCATGATTTCTAACTCAATCAAGGTGAGGAGATATCATGATTTTTCTCAGACATCAATTTTAGGATAATTAATTGCTAATACAGGTTGACTTGTGTATTTAATGTTAGGTTTATTAACATTTAATATTTTTTGAGAGCCAACTTATGGCTTCTCAATGTTCTATAATGATTTGTATGATGTTTTGGCTAGTATAAATAGAGTGTTTAGGCTTAGACCAAGGCAAAATTAGCAAATTGGAGAGAGGATGGCAGAGCAGAATTGGAAAGTGCAAATTTGATGTTGATCTATGTGTATGAATGTATTTTGTATCTGGTTGTAACCCAGAAGGCCTTACAACTAGGCATGTATGTTGAATATTTGAAGAATCAATGGACGTATTTTACTCTTCTTCCTCCTTTTTTTTTTGTTCTTTGTGTTTGCTTTCATTGTGTTAACTCTTGCAGGGTGGTTCAAAGAGTTAGTTGTGCCCTTGGCCCTAGTTTTCCCTATCCAACCATGTGTTAGGTGGTATTGTTCAAGCATTGAAGAAGTGGAGACATTATTTGATTCCTAAGGAGTTTTTGTTGTATACTAATCATAAACCTTTACAATACTTTGGAAATCAACATAAAGTGAATCAAAGACATATGAAGTGGGTTGAGTACTTGCAGAGTTTCCAATTTGTTATTAAGCATAAGAGTGGAGTTACTAATAGAGTTGTTGGTGCATTGAGTAGAAGACGTTCCTTGTTGACAGAAATGAAGGTTGAAGTTCTTGGTTTTGATGAAATGAAAGAGTTGTATGATGTTGATCCTAATTTTTCTGAGGCGTGGAGAGACTGTAGAGCATCAAATCTGACATATCACATAAGTAAGTATGATGAGTATTTCATTCAAGAAGGTATGTTGTTCAAAGGTATTCAATTATGTATTCCTAGAAGTTCTATGAGGTTGAATCTAATCAAGGAAAAGAATAGTGGTGGATTAGCTATACATTTTGGAATTGATAAGACATTGAGTTTGCTAAAAGAGAAGTATTATTGGCCTCAAATGTATAAGGATGTTCATAAATTTGTAAAGAGTTGTGGAGTTTGTCAAATTGCAAAAGGAGTGTGTCAGAAAATTGGTTTGTATACACGTATTAATGTTCCCAAGAAACCTTGGAGTGACATCAATATGGATTTTGTTCTTGGATTACCTAAAATAGTGAAGTAGTATGATTCTATATTTGTTTTGGTGGACAGATTTTCTAAGATGGCTCATTTTATACCATGTAAGAAAACATCAGATGCTAAGCATGTTGCTAAAAAAAATTTCAAAAAGATTGTGAGATTGCATGAATTACCTATTAGATTAGGTGAAAAACTAATCTCCCAAGAACACCTGCATGCATAACTATGTCACATGGAAAAAGCAAAAAATAGAAGCAAGAAAAAATCATGGAGGCCAAAAGGCTAGAGACATCTTATGGACATGCAAAAAGCAATCTCTATTATGATCCAATAAGTGAATAAATCAAATACAAAGAGGTGAATCCTTATAAAAGAAATCATGAAACCCTAAAGGAGAAAACTATAAAGAATAATAAGATGCCTAAGTTTAACTTAAGTGTAGAGTATAATAGACTAGTAATTAAATTAATTAATTATTAGCTATAATATGACAACTCTAACACCCCCCTTAAGTGTAACTTAGGGAGAAGCTAAACAACGAAGGACTAAAAGATGCATGAAAACAAAAATGCATGAAAGAGCAATGGGTCCCCGTAATAAGGCATGATCAGGTACCCAAGTACAAGAAATCTCTGCAAAGCAGGGAAATAGAAAAAACTCAGTGGGAAAAACTCTACCCCAAAAAGAGATGAACTAGATGAAGGAAACAAAGCCTCCAATCTAGGGAATATCCCAAAGAAAGGAACAAGAAAGAGCATGAAGCATCTCTAAAGCATGAAGCTGTAAACACTATCACAAGAAATTGCTAGAAGCCCCACTGAAATAGTGCATGACCAAGGAGAGAAGACAAAGTCTGAAGAGTTGATCAATCAAAGAGGTGACCTCTAAAAGTAGGAATGAATGAGTGTCTATATAGTAGATGAACCATCTCACTGAAATGCATAGGTGCCTAGCCACTGCATCTACCTAGTACATAGGAACAAAAACTAAATACGTAGATCACTCAACCGAACCAAGGAAGCAATAGAGCCAATAGGTGAACCCCCCCCCCCCCCCCCCCCCCCCCCATAATGTTGAATAGGGAGAGGGGTGACAGGAACACTGAAATGCAATGCTAGAAACATCTGGAAGAAGAAGAATCAAGAACACCAATAGTGCAATAGAAGTACAAGTACAAGATAAAGGGCAGTGTCACTAACACATAGCATGGGCTAATGTTGTGGAAGAAACATTCACTTGACAAAGGTGGATGAGCACAAAAGGAAAAACATCATGACCCCCCATGGCACTTTATAACTGCGTGCAAGTACAAACAAACATAAGGTGTATAAGATCTTAGATATGCAAAAGCAGGCACTTTATCTCAGTGCATTTATAGAAAAAAAAATGCAAAAGAAGAGAAGCATACAATGCTCAGAAGTCAGAAAGAAGAGTGAGCCAAAAGAACAAAAGAAGAGATCCCAGGACCTGTAAAATCCAAGTAATCCACCAGAGTGCGAAAGTGCAAAACTCGAAGGAGAAAACCCTAAAGCATAATAAGATGCTTAAGTTTAACTTAAGTGTAGAGTATAATAGACTAATAATTTAATTAATTAATTATTAGCTATAATATGACAACTCTAACACCCCCCCTTAAGTGTAACTTAGGGAGAAGCTAAATAACTAAGGACTAAAAGATGCATGAAAGAGCAATGGGTTCCTGCAACAAGGCATGATCAGGTACCCAAGTACAAGAAATCTCTGCAAAGTAGGGAAATAGAGAAAACTCAATGGGAAAAACTCTACCCTAAAAAGAGATGAACTAGATGAAGGAAACAAAGCCTCCAATCTAGGGAATGTCCCAAAGAATTTGAGAGATTCGGGGGGGGGGGGGGTGCTAATAAATTTTGTTTTAGTTTTTTTAAAAATGAAGTATGCTCTTCTCTTGCATCTGTGGATGATCTTGAGAATTAGAAAATTTTTGACAAAAACATTTTAAATCTCTAGGGCTTCAATCTCAAATCTAACAACCAATGTGCATATTGGAGTTTTCAATCAGTATTGCAGGTTCCAGCATGCCATTGATGGACTTAGGAAGTTGATCCAGCATTTTCATGTCATATTTTGGTTGTTGGGGTCGTTTCTTGATTTTTGGAGCCATTTTTTACTGTTAAAGGCATCTAATTTACACTACAACAACATCTTCTGTACATCAGCAAGAAAATCACTTTCTGGGTTTTGTTTGCAGTACCAAAAAACTATCTGGGTATCTTTTAGTTTTTGCATGCAAGCTCTGATACCATGTTAGATTAGGTGAAAAATTAATCTCCCAAGAATACCTACATGCATAACCCTATCACATGGTAAAAGAAAAGAATAGAAGCAAGAAAAAATCATGGAGGCCAAAAGGCCAGAGACATCTTATGGACATGCAAAGAGCAATCTCTATTATGATCCAATAAGTGAATAAATCAAATACAAAGAGGTGAATCCTTATAAAAGGAATCACGAAACCCTAAAGAATAATAAGATGCCTAAGTTTAACTTAAGTGTAGAGTATAATAGACTAATAATTAAATTAATTAATTATTAGCTATAATATGACAACTCTAACATTACCAAGAAGTGTTATTTCTGATAGAGATAGTAAGTTTGTTGGTTATTTTTGGAAGACTTTAGGGAAGAAGATGAGTACTAAGTTGAAGTTTAGTTCTTTATTCCATCCATAGATAGATGGATAGATAGAGGTTGTAAATAAAAGCTTGGGTAATTTGCTAAGATGTTTAGTTGGGAATAAGCCAAGTAATTGGGAGATGGTATTGGCACAAGTTGAATTTGCATATAATAATTTTGTGAATAGGAGTACAAGGAAGACACCTTTTGAGATTGTTACTAGAATGAAGCCTAGAGGAGTATCAAGTTTAAGAGATGTTGTTGGTGAAGAAAAGAGAAATGTTGTAGGGGAATAATTTGCTAATTTTATGAAATCTTTACATAAGGAAGTGAGGTTGAGGATAGAACAAAGTAATTAGAAGTATAAGGAGAATGTTGATCAGTATAGAAGACATCATGATTTTCAAGTTGGTGATGAGGTGATGGTTCACTTGAAGAAAGGAAGATTTCCAATTGGAATACATTATTAGTTAAAGATGAAGAAGTTTGGACCTTGTAAAATCTTGAAGAAGTTTGACAGTGGTAATGCTTATGAAGTTGAGTTACTTGATGATATTGATATATCTCTTATATTCAATATTACTGATTTGTATAAGTATCATAAGTCAAATGATGTAATTTCTATATTAGAGGACTATCCTAAGAAGTAGATTGAGGAAGTTGAATAGATATTGGATCAGAGAGTTGGTAAGAGCATAAGGGGAAAAGATTATTATGAATATCTGGTGAAGTTTAAGAACAGACCTATGGAAGATGCTTCTTGGATTTCTCAATCTGAGTTGGATTCAGATTAGATTGTGACATCTCAATGATTCAAGAGAATCATTTATTTCAACCTTGATTGTCTAATGTAGGAGCATCCTGGATTGCACTCCTATCCTACATGTTTTCAGTTTTTACTTTGCTGGTGAAACTGGATTTTGCTGAAATTGCATTTTCTGGTTTCTGAGTGCCTATTGTGAGCCCTGTAACTAATTTTCGATAATGAGTTAGAGGTTTTTCACTTAAATTATTGAAGAGGGCCTAGATTACTATATATTATCTAGAGCAAAAGTTTTAACTCCTCATGAGTTAGGAGATATGGAAATTCTCCCAAAACATCAATTTCTGGCAGTTCTGCGCAATAGTTTTTTGTGTTCAACTTTCATAATGGATGCACACATTTCCTTGATGAATCAAACTTTACACACTTAAGGGGTTGTAGAGGGCCTAGATATTTACCCAAAAATTGAAGCACGAGCTCTAACTTAATAGGGGCAAGGAGATATCACAATTTTTTCGGACATCGATTTTAGGGCAGTTAATTGCTGATGTAGGTCAACTTATGTATTTAATGTTAGTCTTATTTTCATTTAATATTTGTTGAGAGTTGAATTGTGGCTTCTTAATGTTCTAGAATGATCTGTAAACTATTTTGGCTGGTATAAATAGAGTGTTTAGGCTTAGAGCGAGGAAGAATTAGCAAACTAGAGAGAGGATGGCAAAGCAGAACTAGAAAGTATGAATTTATTGTTGATCTATGTGTATGAATGTGTTTTGTATCTGGTTGTTGTAGACACCTAAATTTGATTACACCGCTTTAGTAATCCTATTTAGTTATCTCTAAAGGAATCATTAATTAAATTTTTATTTAATTAATCCTTTGCCATCCCTAGCTGATTAATTTAATTAATCATCTATAGTCCTAATTGATAAATCAAATAACCTATTATTTATCAATTAAATCCTATTCTTCTATCTAATTCCAAAAATCCCCATTTATTAAATAAATCTATTTGATAAATAAAATTCTCAAATCTAAAAACTCCTAACTTATCCCTAATCCTCCATTTAGCTTAATCCACCCCATCCACCCATACTAACCTAGCTTAGCCACTAACTCACCCAACCTCATTAATGCCATCCACTTGCACATCTCTAACATCTCTAATCTAATCCTAAACCCAAGCCTAATCCACCCCCTAATGTTGTCACATTCCTTAAACAAGTTTAAGACTTTCCTAATCCAAACCAAAGTCTCCCCTCAAAAATCCCAACCACCAAGTCATGAGTGCTCTTACAAACCATAAAAGACTCTTACAAGCCCACTCATGACTCTTACATCCATCTTCCACACTCTTCCATCTTCCACACTCATTCCTCTTACATCTCTCTTACATACTCAACCCCACTCATCATGTCTTTAACCAACCCTTTACCCTACCCTCTCACACTCATCCTCCTTGTGACAAGTGTCACCTTCCATTGGTGCTAAACAAGCACAATCCATGTGCTCCCCTTTGAGTGCATCTTAGCCCTCCTAACCATCTCTCCATCCTTGCATCTTAGCCCTCCATCCCTCAAGCCCTTAGCTTATAAATTGAATCCCCTCCCAAGCCATTTCATCAACAATCTTTGAGCTAAAGTTACCATGCTATTTTGAGAACCAAAGCCATCAATCTTACCCTTATAATGCCAAATTGAGAGCTCACAAAGCTACCAATTTTCCATTACCCACCTCCATTGAAGCAGTTTTTCAGCATCTTGAGCATGCATCCACATCAAAAGGACACATCTACAGAATCAAAAAAGCATGGAGTGTTTTCTCTTGTGAGGTTTGCACTTTTTGTTTTCTTTTCTTTGTCTAAACATATATGTGAATTTAGTTTTGGTTTACGAATGTTTACTTTATTTGTTAATGTTCTTTGCATACTAAATCTTGTTCTACATTTTGGCACGCCCGGTGGGACCCCACTATGGGTCATTTAATCCTCAATTTCTATCTATATGTTGTTTTTCTAACAATCTAATATTTCTTGTTGTTTGATTGAGTTGTAGGGTGTTTTTCTTATTTTTGCAGGTTAAAGAATGCACTTAGGAAGAAGACATACCCTAAAAAAATCCAAAAATAACAAAAAAAAAAAAAAAAAATTTGGAAAAAATTCACGTTTTTCAGCTCTTTTTTTCACGCAGTGTCATCTCCGTAGTTTGGCATCTGCACCTGCAAACTGTCGTCTTCGCAACCAAATTTTTATCTACGCAGTTTGGCATCTTCGACTGTTGTCTACACATCCTAGACTGTCGTCTCCGCAGATCAACGTCTCTACAGTTTGGCGTCTGCGCCTGATGAACTCTCGTCTTCACCTGTCTCTATTGCACTTCTATTTTAAAATCCTTATTTTTGCACTATGTAGTTTGAAAAAAAAAATAGTAAAGAGAAATAAGCATCCAATGGTGAAAACTTGGCAATTCAAGCGCCTTGGATAGGTACCTTGGTGAAAACCTGGTAATTCAGGTGTCTTCTGTACTAAGACTAATCCATTATCTACCACTATCCTATCCCTCATCCATCCATCCACCATCCCATAATACACCTGCTTGTTCCCCTGGTGTTCCAACAAAATATCCAAAATCTAATAGAGCTTGTAAATACCTCATGTACAACTTGTAAATCTTGCATCATCCCTTGTATCATACCTTGTATATCTGAATCTTGTCCAAAGCTTGTACCATATTCCAACTTGTAAATAATCTTGTATCCTAGCTTGTATCCTATCACATGCACACAAAGAATCCCATTTTCCTTAAGCTTTTTGCAAACCATCTACCTATCCACCTATCAACTATTATAGACATCCCATCCTTCACAAACATTTCCATCTCACAAAAAACCAAAACATGAACAAACTTGTACATTTGTAACATATCTTGGTCCGTCAGCTTGTACATCCTCTTTAGCTTAGTACCATTGTATCTATCCAGCGTTCATGTCAGTTTGTCCTTGATCAGCATCTTGCACACATTGCACAACCCTTGGTTAGCTATTCCAATGCATCCTTTAGCTAGATCTCCTGTCACCAAAGTGTTATCCTTCTTAGTTTAGCTTGCTAGACACATCACTCATCCAAATCCACCAACTTAGGTGCTCTTTGATAGGTCCTTGCAGGATATAGCTTTCCTCATGTTTGATCTTGGTCCGTTAGTACCTCGTCCTACTCATCTCATTGGCAAACGGTTCTCTTTTGGATTTTCACTTTCTTTTTATTTGGGGATCTTCCCTTTTGGGTCTTGAAAATATCTTTTCCAAGCAATCTCCTTGTTCCCTCCTCAAGGTTGCCACGATCTTCCATATCATGGTATGCGGTGAATGGGGCAATTAGAGCATAAGGTCTTGATCAGGTCTTTTTCTTGTTTTCTTTTTCTGCTTGTGGGTTACCTAGTGTCATTTCCATGCTACTTCCTCTGGGATTCATGTGTGATACTGGGGCAATCCTTGTGTGTTTGTTTTGAGTCAGTTCGTCAGTCCTCTAGACGGTTGGTGAAAAGGCCTTGATGTTCTTGGTAACCTTGGCAATTAACCAACGGTCCTATAGAAAATCTAGTGCTCAACTACATGGTGGTACTTCTCTTTGAAGTATCCCCCTGCTCATAAAGCTTTAGTGGATTCCCTTCATCTCCATTATCCCCCATCCATATCCTGCATCTGTCACTCCTACCCCAGCTTATGCATCAGTATCTCTTTGAATCACTCCTCACGCTTAGCTTTAGGGATCCACAATCCTAGTCTTAGGGATCCACCAATAAAATCAATCCACCAAGCCTCATCTTTCGAGATCCACAATCCTAGTCCTAGGGATCTCTGAAACCCATCTTTCGCCAATCTAACTCTTTGAAATCCTATTGCATCAGCTTTATCATTCTATCATCCGTCTCCCTACCATGGATTCCTTTTATAGCGCTCTGCTCCTCCATCCCCCCCCCCCCCCCCCCCCCAATCCTAGAAAGTCTTAAGCTTGCTTTACTCTTGTGCATCTGATTTCCCTTTATCATTCTCCCATAGTGAGAGTTTGAGCTAATTCAACCCCTTCTCTATGCCAATCTATGTCTATGCTCATCTCGATTTCTTGTACTTTTCAAGAAGTCGTCGAGCCTCATTTCTCTCCCTGTCGCCTTCTTGAGGGGGCATCATCTAAGTCTAGTCTCTCCTCTTCTTATCTGAGACTGGGGCAACCTCATTGCTAAAACATCTTCCTCATGTCATCTTCATTCGAACTTCTTTGAAATAGTGTTGTCTCAACACTATGTCAAAGAGGGGCAAAATGTAGACACCTAAATTTGATTACACCGCTTTAGTAATCCTATTTAGTTATCTCTAAAGGCATCATTAATTAAATTTTTATTTAATTAATCATTTGCCATCCCTAGCTGATTAATTTAATTAATCATCTATAGTCCTAATTGATAAATCAAATAACCTATTATTTATCAATTAAATTCTATTCTTCTATCTCATTCCAAAAATCCTCATTTATTAAATAAATCTATTTGATAAATAAAATCCTCAAATCTAAAAACCCCTAACTTGTCCCTAATCCTCCATTTAGCCTAATCCACCCCATCCACCCATACTAACCTAGCTTAGCCACTAACTCACCCAACCTCATTAATGCCATCCACTTGCACATCTCTAACATCTCTAATCTAATCCTAAACCCAAGCCTAATCCACCCCCTAATGTTGTCACATTCCTTAAACAAGTTTAAGACTTTCCTAATCCAAACCAAAGTCTCCCCTCAAAAATCCCAACCACCAAGTCATGAGTGCTCTTACAAACCATAAAAGACTCTTACAAGCCCACTCATGACTCTTACATCCATCTTCCACACTCTTCCATCTTCCACACTCATTCCTCTTACATCTCTCTTACATACTCAACCCCACTCATCATGCCTTTAACCAACCCTTTACTCTACCCTCTCACACTCATCCTCCTTGTGATAAGTGTCACCTTCCCATTGGTGCTAAATAAGCACAATCCATGTGCTCCCCTTTGAGTGCATCTTAGCCCTCCATCCCTCAAGCCCTAGCCTATAAATTGAATCCCCTCCCAAGCCATTTCATCAACAATCTTTGAGCTAAAGTTACCATGCTAGTTTGAGAACCAAAGCCATCAATCTTTCCCTTATAATGCCAAATTGAGAGCTCACAAAGCTACCAATTTGCCATTACCCACCTCCATTGAAGCAGCTTTTGAGCATCTTGAGCATACATCCACATCAAAAGGACACATCTACATAATCAAAAAAGCATGGAGTGTTTTCTCTTGTGAGGTTTGCACTTTTTGTTTGCTTTTCTTTGTCTGAACATATATGTGAATTTAGTTTTGGTTTGTGAATGTTTACTTTATTTGTTAATGTTCTTTGCATACTAAATCTTGTTCTACAGTTGTAACCCAGAAGGCCTTACAGCTAGGCACATATGTTGAATATTTGAAGAATCAATGAAAGTATTTTACTCTTCTTCCTCCTTTGGTTGTTGTTCTTTATGTTTGCTTATGTTGTGTTAACTATTGTAGGGTGGTTCAGAGAGCTGGGTGTGCCCTTGGCCCTATTTTTCCCTATCCAACCTTGTGTCAAACAAGGAACTAAAATAGAAGTAAAAATAGTGTCTCCTCCTCAACAAGAACTATCATCTTCCCCATTGGCTCCTAAGAGAAGAAAGATCAAAACTTTGATCAAGAGGAGACAAAAGGTTATTAGAAGAGTTATTCCTTTTCCATCAGCCTTAGAAGTCATTCTAGAAGGGGAAGAATAGGATGATAAGGACAAAGAAGATAACCTTCCTTTGAGTCATAAGACTTGTCTTGCTAGAGCCACAAAGTTAGAACAGAGAAGAAACTCCACCATTACACCACCATCCATTCCTTCTTGGCCTATTCAGCATACTACTTTTGAGGATGAGATGAAAAAATTGAGTAATGAGTAGGAGGGTGAGGGTCTGATGTCTTTCAGATGTCATATTTTGATTTCATGCTAGTTGGCACTAAGTTGGTGGGAGATAAGATAAGGAATACTCTGACTAGTCAACCTCAACAAGAGGATTGGAGTCAATTTCCATCTTAGCCACAAGGACTCAAAGAAGCTCCATCATCACCAAATCAAGCTATATTTTGCATGGATAAAAGTTCAACTACTTCTCTCCCTCTGAGCAATGAAGAAGAATAGGTCCAAGCTAAATAGAAAGAAGAGCCACAACAAATACCCACTAATGAAGTGTCAAAGGAAGAAAAAATATGTGAGCGGCCTCAGCAAACTTCTCAAGACATAGAGGTGAGAATTGTGGGCTCTACAAATACAGAGACTCCTAATGTGGATCTCTCACAAAAGGAGAAGACTCTAGAGAGGAGTGATAAGGGGAAGAGTATAATAGAAAAAACTCCTTCTTTAAAAGGTAAATCTTTGATGGAACATATTTCAAGATGTTTGAGGAAAGAGGTGATTAGAAACAAAAGGTAGCAATATTCCACTAAGGAAGAGGAGATGAGAGAATTGATTAGAACTCTCAAGAAGCTTGAGTCACCTCCAAAAGATGCATGAGTATTGGCCTTTGTGATGAGTGATCAAAATCATGACTTGTTTGCACATGCTGCTATCTCTCCTCCGCATGCAAATATTGAAGAATTGACTCTGAAAGATTATCAAATCAGGGAGGTTGTACTTGGGAAACCCATGGTAGACATTGCCAAGTTAATGGTGACAACGAGAATTAAAGAAGCATTTAGGCACTTAAAGTAGGATGAGATAAAATTGATAACACTTTGGAAGTAGAATGAGATCTTAAAGGGGTATCTGAATGAAGTTGTTGGTCCATTAGATCCTAAAAATCCTGAGGAGACTTTAAATGTAGCACTAGAGAAAAGGGATAAGGAGACTATGCAGTTAGATCCATTTTTGAAGGTTTGTCAACAATGGCGATAAAGTTTTGAAGAGAAAGGTGTGCAGATTATACAAGAAAATCTTAAATTGCTACATCATATGCAAATAATGTAGATAATTTGGTGGCCATTTTGAACAAGGATTTTGGTTTAAAGGATGAAGTACATACCTAGGGTAAGGACCTGCAAGCATTACAGTCAATCAAGGGTCAAAGGTATCAAATACTAATGGATGTATATATAGAAAAAGAGTTAGATTAAATTGATGATTGGATAGAGAATATTGTAGATGGAAATAAAGTAATGGAAACATTACATGCGGATATTCATAAGCTCAAGGATCAAACCCAAGAGAAAATTTTGGGGGCAGAGAAACATTGCAATCATGTGTGCTTAGATATTTTTGAAGATGATTCAAGGGACACATTGATGATTGTAGAAGTAGTTGTTGAACAATTCTGGAAGACTTTTGAAGAAGTTTCTAATGATGATGATATTAGACAAGCATTCAAGATTGAAGAAGAATTATTAGACTTGGATGTGAAACTGGAAGATTTTATAGAGACTTGCATCAAGTTAGGCAATTACAGGTAGAAAGTCAAGGAAAAATATGAAGCTTTAGATTTTTCAGATGCAGCTCAAGTCACTTAGATTATAGAGAAATTCAAGAGAAAATACCCAGACATAGCTCTGGTATAAAGGGGAACAAAACCTAGAAGCTAGAATTTTAGTTTTGACACTTGGTCAAATTTTTCATTTTTTGAACCTACTTCTGAGGTGTGCACGTATGCTAGGTGTGCTTTTTCAGAGGTGCGCCAAAAGTTTTTTGAAGAAGTCAGAAGTGCACTGATAGTTCACTGTTAGTTCCAAATTTAGAGCTTTTCATGCATCGAAAATGCATTCTAACAATAGTTTAACTCCTACAAACATTTAGTAAAGATGGAGCTTCTATTTTTGGCACTTCTAGACACTCCCACATCATCTAATGGATTTCTTCTTCTTATTTTCTCATGCTTTCTTTGTTTTAAGACATGTAAAGGCTCATGCATCCATTTAATGATATAATTATGGATGGATTCCTACTAAGCACTCATTAGAGAGTTAGTTTGTACATAAATAGATTTGTTTTATTAGTTTAGAAGCATATGTTTCATAAATATATCTCTCACTCTCAACATAAATTGAGGAGAGGATTTCTTATAAATTGAGTAATGTAATGTGTATTCCAAGTTGTTATTTTGATGAAATAATATATGTTTTTGGTGCTCGCATTTGGAGTGTAGTGATTCTTGCCTAAGTGTCTTATATTTTGTGAATGTATGGTCATGGAATGCAATTGAGCCAACAATTTTATTTCATTATTTTGATTGTGTGATCTTTTAATATTGGTTCTTTCTATAGGTTTACAAATTTTTCTTATGTGCTTAGTTCGAGAAGAGATCACCCTTATTGTTCTTGCATAGTTTTTTGTCTTGCATGAGTGCACTTTTCGTGGCCTTGTGATTTGATGAAAAGTGAAACATCTTACAGTTACTAAATTCTCATCAATGATTACATCATTGGAATCAAGGAAGCATAGCTCCTATTTTCATTGGTTACCTACTGATCTTTTTAGAGGCTTAACTCACATATGTGTTGTTTTCTATAGCTTATGTCTATTACAAATTTACTTTTCAAGTTATTTTCTTAAACTTATTGTTACCCTATATTTGTTATTTTCTTTACTAACCCTTAGTTAAATTAGGAATACATATAGTTGCATTGTTAAATTGCATTCATAAAAAATAAAAGAATAAAAAAATATATCTCTATTTGTGGTTGATTTTGAAACAGCAAGCAGATTCAAAATCTTATCAAATTGGTCAGAACTAGAAAAGCCCTCCTTATGAACAAATACATTTATCTTCAACTAAGTGGATTCTAGTAGGTCACAATATTTCTTGGAGTTGATCCTAGATTGACTTTTCAATAGAGGAGTTTGAAAGGATTCCGTCCGTTAAGCATCATTCAAAATGATAGCTCAATAGGTCCTTAAAGTCCAAACACTTAATGAATGTTGCCATGTCCAATGTACACAATATTCTTTTTCCCTTTCTATTGAAAGATTAAGTGACAAGGTTATAAGCCCTTATCAAATCCTTAATAAGGTTAGCATCAAAAAAACCCTCAGGTATAATCAATTTAGCCAAATATATGTCCCATAAATTTGAAGTTGGAGTGCCTTTAAGTCAATTTTTGTAAAAGTGATTCAACATATTGTTTTCGTTAGTACCTGGGCATATTGCATCATTGCAGAAAGGGTAGGGATCTCTCCATTCATGAGTATTAGCAAATTGTAGATTTGAAGACTCGGGGAATAAACCTAGAATAGGGATTTTCAAACCATGGGCCGAAAAGATAAAGGAACTTAGGGGAACCATGGAAAATAAAAGGACCTAGGGCTATAAGATTCAAAAAATAATAATGAACACCATGAACACATAAAACAAATCCAAACCAAATTTCAAGAAGATATTTTCAATTTTTTTGAAATACCAGGAAATTGGCTTACATCCTCTCTTTTTTGCAACTCTAAAATTTTGAATGCTTTGTGATGGTAGCTTTTTTGTAATCAATGAGTGGTAGCTAGTTGAAAGATAATTTGTAAACTCTTAAATTTTGATGAAAGATAATTGACATAGTGAATGAAGTTATGATCATAACATAGAGTAAGGATTTTCAATACCATGGGCTAAAAAGAAAAAATATTTTTGGGAAACATGGGAAAACTAAAACAAGACCTAGGCTTATAATATTAAGACAATTTATTTCAAAACCTTATCAACATTGAAACAATTCTAAGTTAGGTTTTAAGCAAAAAAATTAAAATTATTTAGTTACCATGAAATTGGCTATAAAATACCATCAACAAAAAAATTTAATTTTCCTTCTGCAACCTGTAGCTTAGCAGTGAAAAAACCATATATCTCTTTCACTTTAACCATAATTTTCATGATGATAATATTTTTTTAGGCAACTCATTACTCTTGGCAATCCATAAATGAGATGAACGGATTTTCTCTTCTTTAGGTTTGAGATTAACCTTACTAAGACATTATAGAGAGATTATATAAAAATTTGAGCTTAACCTTACATTGAAAGTACAAACTTTTACTCAAAATTATATATATGTTACCTAGTTCAAGTGTAGACACTAGGGAAAAAAGAACGAGGTTAAGAAAACCATTAGTGTAGTCTAGGACCAAAGTTTTGTAAAAGGTATAGATGCACTGAATAGGGTCTTGAAGAGGGCATACCCTCTTTTATAGATTATATAGAAGTACAAAGTTTACAAATAATTTTTTTAAGTAGGATAAGATCATTGTTACATAATTCTCTTGGATGAGAGATTATAATATTAGCATTATAGATTCAAATGCTAACCACTTTCTCTCAACATTCCTAAACAACTGAGAAATTCCATGAGGTTTTGAAGATCATACTATGTTGGTGGAGGGATACTAGAGAAGATCCCACCAATATTTGAGAAAATCTATCAAAACACAAACTGCCATAACCATCTTCTCCAAATTATACATAACCACCATACAAAAATTCCTTATACTTAAACCTGTGTCAATAATGAAGCTGATATAGAACAACTTACTGATAGAAGAATAAGGAACATACCATATTTGGATCCATAAGTATCTAGAATTTTTTATCTACTAGAAGTGTATACTCATGCAACTTAAGATAATTGTTTGGTTCTTTAGCAGAGAAACTCTTAAGATAGAGCTTGGTCAGAGATTATAGATCACATAAAATTGATAATTATATAGGAGATAAACCCTAAATTTTGAAAAATACTAAGTTAATACCTAAGATGTATAAGTATTCATAAATATAGTTAAAATTAAATATAAACAGAGTTGACTTCTATTTAATATAATAGAGTAAAGATTATAAAGCACAAACTAGTGACATGAATAAATAGAAACAAACCAAAATGTATATCCACTGAAATGTAAATTCCAAAACTTTACCAAAAAATTAAGCCATTATCAGAATTTTACCAAAAATTTAAGCCATTATCAAAAGTTTATGAGAAAACTAAGTGCAGAATTAGAAGTTTAATAGTTTAAGACTAAAAACTAGTATTAAGATGAAAATGTTCAAAATAAAAAATGTGTCCATTAATCTTCTCTCTAAGGGCCACTCATAATTCTTCAATAGAAGTATTCATGTTGTGTTCATACAAGATGCCTTCCTCTAGAAAGTAGCTTTCATGCTAATCTTCCTCTATAGGATATACTATAGCAAAGAAAAGTAGAAGGAAGTGAAGGTTCCTTTTGTAGACCCCTCTATATTCCCAGAAATATGTCAAATCTTATGTAAATATTATGGGGTAAGATGGGACTGGCTCACCCTAGATATACAAAATATTGTAGTTTGATACTAGAGGAATTGTGAGATCCCCCTTATATTCATCATAACTATATCTAGACCCCCCAACAACTCATTTTCAAATAATTCTCTACAAAGAATAGAAATAAGAGTGTTGTCTGTATAGAAGTGCCCACCTACTACTATGAAAATCACAATTATATATGTATTGGAGCATAATTTTTTAGGATAATTGATATATTGGATACCTATGCAATAGAGGATTGCCCTGCAAATGACCTTATTTCTCACAGGAACAAATTTCTTAATCATGTCTAAGGTTATGGGGGAATCAAAATCCATGAGCTAAGACCAATATGGGTTTTGGAGCTTAATGGGAGTGTCCATGGCTTCAAAATGCAAAACTAAACCAACATTCTTCTATAAATAAGGAAAATTTGTGATAAAAGAAGAAGTCGTAAATGCTTACACTGCCTAAGATGTAATGAGAATTAAAGACTAAAGCATGTGAAGGAGATAACCTCACATGGTAAGGACACACCACCTTGGCTTAGGCCAAAGTGGGTAATTAATGCTCAATAAGGAACTAAATCATATATAAATCTGAAAATGAAGACACCAAAACTCTAGCTTAATAATGTAAGATATAAAAATATGGATGAATAGGGTTTAGAATAATGCACATGAAAGAGACCCTAAACCAATATTTGTATACATACATATGAATTGTAAGGGGATGGAATGTAAATCTTGAAATGCTAATATTGAAATGAAGAAATGAAAGTACTTACATCTAAAAAAGAACCTACTGCAAACCCTGTCAAACAATCTTAGAAATTGTTGATTTTTGTGCTCTTGAATTGAAACTATGAAATCTACAAAACACAGAAATCTTTTTCTCTTCTGAGACGAGTTGACCCTGACCCAAATGTGGGCTAAGATCTTACCCTAGGGAAAAATACTACCCCTTTATTTCTTACCTTGACCTGCACTACTTCAATCGAAATTCTATTTGCGGATCTTGAAAATTCAGCTAAAAGGATATCCAAACTTGCACTAATATACACTGTCCCACACCTATATTTGCAAGAAAAAGGGTTTTATTATTTGGATGAGGATTTTTCCTTGGTCTAACCCTGATTTGGAATCAAACTTAATAATGGAATTGAAATAGAGAATGCTAGCAAGTAGTAGAAGTATATCTAACAACAAAGTTATAATATTCAATTGATATGCAATTGTATTTGAAATGTAAACAAGTATACTAATATGAAAGCTTGGACTTAATAATGTAAATCAAAAGCTCCATGATTGTATGCTTTAAATCCACCTTGAAGGAAGAATGAATAGATCTTGAAGATGAACAAAGGATCTTGAAGGAAGATCACACCACCATGATGGATAGATCTAGGGTTTGAATGATGAATATTGAATGCTTGAACTGCATCCCTTCAAAGGCTTGAATCCTTGATATTCAATGTAAAACTTGAATTCTTGAATGGGTGATTTATTTTTCACTTGATATTCTTGCTTGAATTTTCTTGGGAGAAAACATGATCTCAAAACTTGATTACTTGATCATGAAAAGTTGATGTGAAAATGAGAGAGTAAGGCTTCCTTTTATACTAGTCTAGGGCATAGACATCTAGAGAGGCCAATATATGATAATAAAATTCCAATTAAGCCTTAACTCATAGAAATGGACCTAGATTAAATAAAATTTAAGATTTTACCATTCCGAAATCCAAAACAGTTGACATGGAAGTGGGAAAATAAACTTTTGAACCTCTACCCGCATCCAAAAAAAAATTTGATGAAAAGGGGACCTAGATCAAGGTTGTGTTCAACTCTAACCTAGGTCAAGGTCAAGTTCAACCTTGACTCAAGGGTTTAGGACCCCTGGAAAATGAGCCAAAAGGGGAAAATAGTGTCCGAGGAGGCCCAAATAGAGCCCTAAATAGGCACAGAAGATGGAAAGGGGGCAGAAAAAAGGGGACAACTTGATGAAGGCCCAAAACACCCCCTAAGGAGGGCTAAACATTCTTAACATGGAAATGCTTCCATTTTAAGATGATACATTAAGCCCCCACTTTAGTGGGAGTATGGAAGTCAAACATGCTCATGGTAAAGGAGAAGAAATATCTAAGTGGATTCGCAATGAGATAGAATAACACTTAGTTGATGACATAAGCCCCCAAGCCAAGGATCTTAACTCGCCATACACAAATGACGGTGTGAAAACAAAGAAAAAAAAACAAAGCTAAAAGACACAAAAAATAGGAGTTAGTACTAAAATAAACCCAAATCAACTAGTAAAAGAAACCTTGCTAAGAAATGCTTCCTATACTAATATCACATTTGGAAATCTATCATAAACGCATAAATTATTACATACAAAATGTATATGAGAAATATGTTAGCAAGTAATACTAATCTATTAAGAAAACAAATCATTAACTAGCATAAAAGACATAACATATATGAGAGAGAAAGTGAAACCCTCAAATGAGAATATGAGCCATGGAATGGCTCTCCCAATGAGGATAGTCACTTGATTTAGGGATGAGTCTATTTGATAGGATTTGGGATGTATGCTCAAGCTTCAAACTAGCTTCAATGGAGATTTTTGGAATTTTTGGTGTGGATGCATGCAAAAGTATGGATTTGGCTTCAAAATGGCATTATAACTTTACTTGATGGATTGTGATTGAAATGGCTTGGGAGGGGATTCAATTTATAGGCAATAGGTTTGAGGGATGGAGGGCTAAGATGGAAGGAGAGGAAAAAGCTTATGGAGGGCTTAGATGCACTCAAAGGGGAGAACATGGATTGTGCTTGTTTAGCACCAATCAGGGAGTGACACATGTCACAAGGTGAGTGGATGGAGGAAAGGGGAGGATGAGTCAACAAAGGAGGCTCAAAGGATAATATCTTCATAAAGACCCTTCATTATGGCTTGTAAGAGCTTGTAAGAGTCTTTATGGCTTTTGTAAGAGCATTCATTGTTGGGTGGTTGGGATATTTTGGAGGGAGTTGAGATTGTTGACTTTCCTTGGCTTAAGAAAGTCTTAAGCTTGTTTAGGGAATGTGACAACATTAGGGGGTAGATTAGACTTGGGTTTAGGATTAGATTAGGGATGTTAGAGATTTGCAAGTGGATGGCATTCATGAGGGTGGGTGAGTTAGTGACTAAGCTTAGTTAGTATGGGTGGATGGGGTGGATTAGGCTAAAAAGAGGGTTTAGGAATAAGTTAAGGGTTATTAGATTTGAGGGTTTTATTTATCAAATAGGTTTATTTAATAAATGGGGATTTTGGATTTAGATAGAAGAATAGGATTTAATTGATAAATAATAGGTTATTTGATTTATCAATTAAGACTATAAATGATTAATTAAATTAATCAGCTAGGGGATGGCAAAGGATTAATTAAATAGGAATTTAATTAATGATGCCTTTTGAGATGGCTAAATAGGATTACAGAAGCGATGTAATCAAATTTAGGTGTCTACACAAAAAACAAGAGAAATGCTATAAATAACATAACTTCATGATCCAGTCCTACTAGAATGAGAGAGAGAGAGAGTGAGTGAGAGAGAGAGAGAGAGAGAGAGAGAGAGAGAGAGAGATTAGCTTATCTAGTAAGATGCCCACCTTACTATGAATCACCAAGGAGGGAGAGCCCAACAGGTGGCCAACCTGATAATTCACCCAAAAACTATTCTTTGCAATTGTAATGCATCTTTTAATGGCTTTGAAATACCCATAGATCCACCTTCTCGTGTCACCATGGAATATAAAATATGTGTCCCTTTAGGATTTAGCAACTTATGTGCATTACCTTTCGCAAATTTAGCATATTGAAAAAAATGAAAAATGTGTGTCTCTTCAGGATTTAGCAACTTATGTGTGTTACCTTTAGAGGATTTAGCATATAAATAAGAAACTATAGTATAAGGGAGACCCTATTATGCCCCCCTCCTTATCATGGTTGTCTAATAGACATGATAAGGAAGAGAAAGAGTATACTTACTTCACAACATAAGGAGATATCATGTTAACAACAATGTACAATATGTTCTTAGTGAAGGGTATTGACCCCTACATCCAAGAGAATAGATAATCATGAAAATGATATGTCACTTATGGAAAAAGGATCCTCAAAGAGAAAGAGATCTTATCAACTAGACCCCCACTGTAGAGGAGTACTTTAGATAAAATATCATCTTTCAAAGATAAGCGAAGCAGGAACAAAGATTCAATCATTAAACACCCTACAAACAAGAGGAAGCAGAACGTTTGATTGAGGAAAAAACTCTAACATCAAAACAAGGGTAAGAGTTTATAAAGAGCATAATTTTCAAAATAAAGAAGAGGTGATGACCTAGGACAACAACCTCTCATAAAAAAACCATAGTCAAAACATCAGCCATTATAATGAAATAATGTTGCTTGATAAAAAAATTCCACTAAGCTAGGGAAAGCATAACCCTAGAAAAAAAGAAAGAAGGAAGAACCTTGCCCCCCAAAAATGAAGACAAAGGATAACTTTGTAAAAAAAAATGTTTTTAGAAAAGATATCTGGAATAAAAGAAAACTATATTAACATAATACAAAACCATAGGTATAAAATATAGAAAGGATAACCAATTAAGCTAAAAAATATATATAATGGATCTTAAAGAACTGAAAGAAATACCTCTTTCCCCTCAGTGAAGACACAAGAGGAGAAAATATCTATTTTATAAAAGAATGAGGGATAAAATTATGAAAAAATCTCAAAGGGGAAGTTTCTTTTCACATCTGCATCATAAACCATAGTTTGAGCCTCATCATAAGTGTGGGAAGAAATAAGAATAAAAGATGGAGAATTGGGAATATGAATATTAGGATTTAGATTAGGAACTAGATTAGGAAGAGTGTAGGAAGCAACAAGAATGGAAGACACAACCGGAGGAACACTTGGAACCATAGTTGGAAAAGGGTTGGAATAGGTATAAGGAATACTGTGATAAGAAGGTTGTGAGGTAGGTAAAGACACTGGTGGAACATTCATAGGAATAGATGAAAGAGATGTAACCACTATAGGAGGATTTTAGGTATGAATTCTAGGTAAAGGAATGGAAGAAGGTTCCATAATAGTGATAGGAGGAGTGAATCCCAAATCTTGAACTTCTTGAATTAAAAGTTTGATACCACACAAGAGATTAACACATTGATGACTATCACAAAGGAATTTCTTAAAGGCCTCTATAGCTTGAATAGATTTTTGAGGATATAACATTCTAGGTGTATCAATGTTGTGAATAGTGGAACATGAAAGTAACCATGCACACACCCTATGGTAAAGATCAATTGAAGAGGTTATAGAAAAAGATGAAATAGGAATACGATCAATAGATATCTCATTCAAATAATTTTCATCCTCACTTCCATGTACCTCATTAATGGATCTATCCATGTTTGTAATAAAAGCCTCATCAAAGTATTCAAAACCAAAATCATACATGTTGAACACAAAGTAACACTAAACATATGAAAAATGTAAATATTTTTGTAATTTTTTTTTTGTATTTTTGAAACTTAAGCATAAAATAAATCTACTTTAATAAATATGAAATAACTAACATAAGATGTAAATCTAACACCAAAAAGAAAGTATTTTTTAAAATGGGTTCAACAAAATATAATATATAAAAATATGGATGAATAGGGTTTAGAATAATGCACATGAAAGAGAACCTAAACCCATATTTTAATACATAGATATGAATTGTAAGGGGATGGAATGTAAATCTAGAAATGATAATATTGAAATGAAGAAATGAAAGTATTTATCTCCAAAAAAGAACAAGCTGCAAACCCTATCAAATAGTCTCGAAAACTGTTGATTTTTGCAATCCTGAACTGAAATTGTGAGATCTACAAAACCTAGAAGTATTTTTCTTTTCTAAGCCTGGTCAATCTTGACCCAAATTTGGAGTAAGATCTTACCCCAAGCACAATTTACCCCTTTATTTTTGACTTTGACCTATACTACTATGATGAAAATTTTGTTTGTGGATCATAAAAGTTCGGTGAAAAGGGTATCCAAACCTGCATTGATATTCATTATCCTACACCTGTATCTCCAAGAAAAAAGGCTTTTTTGTTTTGATGAGGGGTTTACCTTGGTCAAACCATATTTTTGAATCAACCTTAATAATGGAATTGAAATAAAGAATGCTAGCAAGTAGTAGAAGAAGATCTAACAACAAAGCTATGATATTCAATAGACATGCAATTGTATTTGAAATGTAAACAAATATATTGAGATGAAAGCTTGGACTAAATAATGTAAATCAAAACCTCCATGATTATGTGCTTGAAATCCACCTTGAGGGAAGAATGGATAGATCTTGAAGATGAATAAAGGATCTTGAAGGAAGATCACACCACCATGATGGATAGATCTAGGGTTTGAGTGATGAATCTTGAATGCTTGAACCAAATCCCTTCAAAGGATTGAATTCATGAATCCTTGATCTTCAATAGAAAACTTGAATGCTTGAATGGGTGATTTCTTGCTTACTTGATTTACTTGCTTGAATTTTCTTGGGAGAAAACTTGATTACTTGATCATGAAAAGTTGATGTGAAAATGAGAGAGGAAGGCTTCCTTTAATATTGGTATAGGGCACAAACTTCTAGAGATGCCAACATAGGAGAATTAAATTCCAATTAATCATTAACCCCTAGAAATGGACCTAGTTAAATACAATTTAAGATTTTACCAGTCTGAAACCCAAAACAATTGACCTAGAAGCCAAAAAAAAAATTTTGAACCTCTCCCTGCATCCGGCAAACTTTCCAATGAAAAGGGAAACCTGGGTCAAGGTCAAGGTCAACTTTGACCTAGGTCAAGGTCAACTTTGACCTAGGTCAAGGTTGAGGTTGACTCTAACCCAGGTCAAGGTCAAGGTCAACTATGACCTAGCTCAAGGTTGAGGTCAACCTGGACCCAAGTCAAGGTCAAGTTTGACCTTTACCCAAGGGTTTAGGACCCCTAGAAAATGAGCCAGAAGGGGAAAATAGTGGGAGAGGCCCAAATAGAGCCCTAAATAGGAACAAAAGATGGGAAGGGGGCAGAAAATAGGGGACAACTTGACAAAGGCCCAAAACACCCCCAACAAGGGATACACATTCTTAACATGGAAGTGCTTACATTTTAAGATGATAGAAATAGTTGTTTCCTTCCCTCATTACAATAAATACTTAATAGAATAACATTAATTGAAGATTATTGAATCAATGACATGTAAAGGTGTTGGTGGTGAATACCCCATTTAAAATGTCTTTGCATTTATGATAAGAAAAATTCTAGTAGAAAGACATTATTTATATTTGCAAACATTCTTGTTAGTTTCTCAAACGACTAATCTTACAGTAAGAATGGGGCTGCCTATAGTTGGAGGTTCTTCTAATGATAATCCAAGCCTGGTCATTCATCCTAATTTAACTAAGGATGAAGAAGAAGAACATAGTGATATCATCACAAGTCTTAAGATAACATCTATGAATGTTTCTGCTAATCCTAGGGGGGATATGATTGTGTTGTAAAAGAAATAGGAGAAGGTGTACCTCCAAGATCTTTTCATCAATTTTAGGATGGAGTTGACTAATTATTAAAACCATATAGTAAATGTGTTGGAGAACTGGGCTCTAGACAATTTTTGGATGTTCTGATGGTTGGGAGCTTGTCACTTCCTATTTGAGCTTTTGTCATAGGTATATATGTAGGTAGTCTACTAATAGGAAATCATTATAGAATGCAAGGAAGTAATCTTAATGTAAATATGCATACCCTTTTTTATCATTTTGGATGATTGTATGTTGAGTCAATAGAGGAAAGGTAGATATCATTACAAAGTATCTTGATCTTGCATGTATTTGTTGTAGAACTTCTGTGTAACAACTTTGAAGCTACACCTAAAGAAGAGACTTACGATTGTCTATGTATACTATTTGAGTTCCATGTCCATGTATTATTTATGGTTAATTTTTTGTATCTTTGTACCCTCATGTGATCTCTAGCTTTTTGAAATCCTATTACTCAAATTGAAGTAATATTGTGAAACTACAAAATGTGAATACTTGTCAAATCAAAAATCCTTTAATTTATATTAATTATGAAACCACTAAATAAGGGCCTGTTAGAGTTAAATAGACCATTTTGAGAAGAAAAAAATTTGTAAACAAACTTTCTCTCCTCTCAAAGTGGCTAGAATTGAGCACATGGTAGTCTCTTTCTTTTTTATGTTGTTAAACAAAAATTAATGTGAATGAATAGTACTACTCGGTGATACTACATGTGAGGCGTAAATGGTGAAACTGTGAATTAGGAACACATATTAGGACTTAAATTGCATGTATTATCATGATACAATGAATTGATCTTATATCAATTAATAATAGCTATGCAAGATTGTGAAATGGTACATTTATCAATTAAGAATTCCTTTTAACTCCAAATATGAGGAAACCACCAAATGTGAATGCATGGTTGGAGTCACAGCAAATTAATAATAGTACTACAAAATCATGAAATGGTACATTTTCCAATTAAAAATTAAAACATCCAAATATGAATGCATCATTGGAGTCATGTCAGTGTACCATGTTATCGTGTCAACTTATTTGTTCAAAAGTCGATCCATAATAACATTGTTGGCATGGATTAAGGTTTGATTAATTGAATTAAATTTTATTTGTATTAACATTAATGGACTAGTGTAGGGTCCAATAAAATGGAACTAAATATGTTATTATTTATATTAATCAATTACTTACTTGAGTGTTTCACTAATACAAGCACATAGTGATTTGGCTCTTACAAAGAATAACAGAGTTTTCTTTCTCCTTAATATGCATAAATCAACATAATCCATTTTATATAGAGGTAAAAAAAAAAAGGTAGGATCAATTGTTCAATTTTTATCTTGAGCATCTTCAAGAAGTAATTGAATTGTTGTTAAAAAAATGGCACAGGACAAACACAAATATCTAGTCAATGATCATTGCATGGGATTTGCAGTTGGGAGATTCCAAATCCAAAGTAATATTTATCATGGAAAGGATGGTTCCAAAAAAATTTAGGATGGGCATGGAGGAAATACTCCATTTTTCTACTCCAAAATTGGGTGGGTGGCTTCGAGACGAGGACAATGGGCATTGAGAAAGTAGCGAGGACTTTGTTAACACTTTTTATATGGAGGTTTCCTGAGCACAAGTTCCATGAGAGATATAAACAAGTTCAAATTAGTTGGTATCTTCTTAATTTACTCATTATGGCACATGTTTATGAGGTGGACATCAACAAAATCAAAGCTTTAGCAACTTCAGGCCTAGATGATGAAGTAGATTTGGCACATAGCATGCTTAAGATGCTTCAAAACCCTCGAACCTATAGGCAAGAGGATGAGTGGCCAGAATGGAAGATCAATGCAGTTATGGATGAACATATTTATGACATCATGTTAAGGTCCCTTAAAGAAGAAAGCTAATCTAGAAATTGTGCTCTTGAGTGAGTTCTAGGGCTTTTTGGGTGGTGTTCTATAAAGTTCTTTTTTTGTTTTAGGTAACTAATATAAGCAAGATCATAGACTATGAGTTTTGTGGAGGGACTTTATAAATTTTATATTTGTAAAAGGAAAAATGAACATCACCTAAATAGTATTAGGTGATGCAATGTAATTGTATTTTTTAAAAATTCAATAAAATACAAAATTATTACCAAAAATAATTAGCCTACAAACTAAATTTAATATATTAAATACTCAATGCAATTCACCATTTTTTTGCATATTTTTTGGGAGAACCGAGGAAAAATTACCCACTTTTTTATTGTTGATTTGTGCACTAGGATAAAATCACCAAAACACCAGCAAAGAGGACCAATGACTAAAATATTGTGGTTAAAATCACTATTTTTTTACATATTGACTTTTTGATGACATCGTCAATAATTTTGCATGAATTTTGGTCAATTTCCAACTATTTCAAGGAGGGCCCAACTTTAAAATATCACTGGTTTTGGTTAATTAACTAGTTTGGGCATCCCTTATTGATACAAATTATTCTATTATTTTACAAGATGATACTTAGCAAGTTGTTAGAAGTATTGTAAGAAACTTAACAAACTGTATAAAATCTTTGTTTTATTCATACTATGAAAATCCATACAATTTGGACAATTTAATAAGTGAGATGTATGTTTGTATATCAATCAAATTTGGATAGAGGATTTGTAATATCAAGTCCATAGAATTTAGTCAATCCCGCAGGAGAGATGTATTCCCATGAGCTCCAAATGTGAGAGCTGATACAAATTGACAATCTTAACAAACAAGATGTATGTTGAAAATTGACAAACTTGACATAAAAGATACATCTCTATTACTTCGTCTTTTATAGATTGGAATTGATTTATTTATAATTTTTTAAGTCACATTTATGTTCTTTCTAAAATTTGAATGGACAATAAAAAACCAAAAGACTATTGCAATTGATTAAAGATAAAATTGATCAAAATATCTCATTTAATTAGATATCTCAATTATTTATAATCATCATTTCTTCCTTGAGAGACAATGGGTCGCAATGTACCTTTAAAATAATGATATACTGATCTACGTCTTGAGATTTAGGTGGAACTCACCCTGAGGCAAATGATGATCCAAAACCAAGGGACCCACCGAGCACCCAAAGGATCTAAGAAAGAAAAAGTGTTAGTTTCAGAAGGATGACTTAGGGAAGGAGAAGTGATAGCTTCTGAAGGTTTTAATATCTTTTCACTATGAGAGTGTTTCATCATGTGATACTCTTCATCTTTTTGGTTAGGCTGAGGTATCATGACTATTAGCTTGACTTTTTAGGGTCAAGCCCATGGGTAAATTGAGATTTGGTGAGTTGTTAAACATATTCGACAAAGCTAGTGGGAAATGAGTGATTACTCCATATGACTTTCTTATTGACCATAACATTAAGCTTATGACACTTATCTTGGTGGGAAAATCATGGGTCCAAGGTTGAACATTGACATAGTGAGAGCTTTTGCTTTAAAAAGATATTTGAAGGGGAAAATTAAAATCACAATGATTCCTAAAGGATTTCTCTCCTTTTTTTCCTTTTTCCATGAAAATTTGAATAAAGTATTTTCTGTTAGGCCACAGATAATTGGAAATTTGATGTTGTACATAAATGGTCTCTAAACTTGGATTTAAATGACTTCGTGTTTGTCGAGACTCCTGTTTGGATGAGGCTATGTAGTCTCCCATTGGATTTAAGGTATGAGTAAAATTTTTAGTAGCATTATCAATTCGTTTGGGAAGAGTTTATCTATAGACCCTGTTATAGATTCTAGAAGAAGTTTAACTTATGCTAGGATTTGTGTTTGGGTTGAGAAGGACAAGGATATGCATGGGACACTTGAAATACACTCAAAAGTTGGTACATGATTACAATGCATGAAATATGAAAGTATTTCATTTTCTTGATTCTACTATAAGATGACAAGTCATGCGGCCAAATAGTGCCTTATTCTTGTAGAAAAGGATAAAACAAGAAAGGTATAAAAGAAGATCTGGATGAAAATGGGAAATAGATAATTGAAGAGAAATAAACAAGAAAATAATGAGAAAGTGAAGAAGGATATTTCTTAGGAGAAGGAGGGGCAAGTCCTAGAAGCTTTGGCGATAAAAACATTGAGATTTTCCACATGACAACTTTGAAGCATGGGGCATCCAACATAGTTGCTAAATTGGTTATCAAAGCTAAGGTTTCTTTGGAAGAGGAGGAAATAAGGTGTGAAGATATAAGATTCTTTGTTGATATCCTCATGGATGATGATAATTTATCTCTAGAGAAACAAAAGGTTCTTATAAAAATTATTCACTCCCTCATCTCTGAAAAAAATAGAAATTTGGTTTCCATCCCAAAAGTGAAGGAAGTTGATATTGTTGTCTTCTCCTTCAAAGAAAACAAAGCCCTAGGTCATGATGGATTTCCAATGTTTTTCTTTAATGCTTTCTCAGATATTGTCTATTCTGATGTAATTAGCATCATACATGAATTCTTTAGATCCAAAAGCATCCTCAAAGTGATTAATGCTACCTTTTTGGTTTGCATCCCAAACATTATTAGAGTGGATTCAATGGATAGGTTCAAACCTATCAACCTCTATAACTCTTTTTATTAAACTATTTCTAAGGTTCTTACTTATAGGTTTCTCACTATCATGTCTTCCATCATTTCTCAGTAGCATAATGGTTTCATTTCTTGACATCATGTTTTGGATTCAATTATCTATGTTCATAAAATCATTCACTCCCTTAAAGATTCCTTTAATGAAGGATTTCTAATGAAATTAGACCTATCAAATTTCCTCTCAGCTAGTAGTGGAAAGACAACTCATGGTATTTAATCCCTTCTTGACAAATCATATGTGCTCCCACCAATAATTCATATAAGATATCATTCTATCAAGCACTTCAACTATCAAACAAGCCAAAAACATAAAGAAGGCTCTTAACTACTACAACTAGACAATGGATCAATTGATTAATTAGGAGAAGAGTTCCATATTTTTCACTAATAACTTGTTGAAGAGGCAAGCTTGCATTTTTGATATTACATGATGTCGCATTTTGTTCTTCCCTTGACATATGTTGGGCTTTCCCTTTTCTTTATGTCCCCTGATACTTTTTGGAGTAGTTTGGTAGAAATATTTCATAGAAAAATGATCAAATAAAAAGGAATACTTTTAAGTTGGGTTGATAATCTTCAACTACTAAAATACACTTTGCAAAATCTTCTCATCTACATTGTGAGACTATTTTAAGATACCTTCCAAATATGTTGATCCAATCGACAGGATCAAGATTCACTTTTTCTAGTCAGGGTTGGAAGAGGGGAAGACATTTCCTTTTATTTATTAGGATAAATTTTACTACCTTGAGAATAGGGGGTCTTGGTCTTAGAAGGACCAAATTTATAAACCAAGCCCTCTTCACAAAGCAAGTCTTGAGACTTAATAATTGCATAGAAGAATAGAATGAGATTTTGATATCTAAGAATCTAAATCAAGTGCTTTCATTTTAGGAGTTTATCTTTTCTAACTAAATTCCTTCAAATTCTACTATCTAGAGTAGATATCTCAAGGTTGGGACTATGGTTTCCTTGGGAATAAGGTAGAAAATTAGAAATGGTAATCTTATAAAGTTCTAGGAAGATGATTGGTTTCCTAGTGGGAGCCTTGCAAAAAATAGTGATCTAGTTCCTTGGAAGAGTATGTACAATGAAAGATATAAGATATTTGTTGCTAACTAATAGGATGGGTCTTGGTGGGTCAACTTGAACTTTCTCTCCCCTGATTTAGCTTATGTCATGAATCTTCTTAACTTTGTGGTCCTTTCTCCTCACCATCTAGACTAGTTAAGTTGGATTGTCCAAGCTCTATTCAAAATTGCTTCATCCAATAGACTTCACCCCATAAGGAGAAGGAAGCTAGTATATTATTGTCCTTTTCTTCCTCATGTTCCTTGCGATATCTAGAAAGAGCATAATAATTGGATTTTAGAGAGAATATTGTTTGCTTGAAAGTGGTTTATAATAAAATTCAAGGGGTTGTTCTTAAGAACTATAAGTTTTGTCACCCTCATCCCATCTTCTTCAGACTTCTATATGGAGAATCTCCATTTTTCCTTCTCCTAAAGGAAGTGAGAGAGATGACTACAAATAGAAGTTCCCTCCCAAATATTGGATAAAATAAAATCTCAATGGGATGACTAAAGGAAATCCTAGGTCGAATAGGTGTGGAGGAGTATTAAGAAATCATATGGGTCATTGTCTTTACCTAGTGGTGCTCCCATGGGATCCAAAACTAACCACTTTATTGAGGCAATGGTAGCCCTTCAAGTCCTTAATTTTTCTAAGAACCAAAGCTTCACTAAAGTCTAGCTTGAAGGTGCCTTTAACAATATTTTTAGATGCTTAAAGGGTCTTAGTCCCCCCTCTAGGTTGATATCTAACATCATTAGGAATGCCTAGGATATTTTACACTCATTCGAAAGGATTTATGTATCAAATGATTATAGGGACTTGAATAATATCGCTGACCCTTTCGCTAATGTGGTAATTAAAACTTAGACATATATAATGTGGCATCAGGAGAGTATTCTCCCAGCTGAAGTCAAAGGTTCATCTCAGTTACAATAGAGAGAATGGAAAAGGAGTTACTAATGATTATTAAGATATCCTATTGATTTGGTCAAGTTATGAGAATTAGGAAAGGATTTTTGCCTTATGTTAGGTGCTGTAATAATTGCTACTTTATTTTGTATGCTTTCTACATAAATTTCTCCAATTTTGGATTGAAACAAGCAATTTTAGACAATTGGGTAGCACTTACTTTCTCAGTATCATTATTTTTCATGTAATTATGTTTGCAACCAATATTTTTGTGTCTATAATAATTGGAGGTTAGAGTAGAAGAAGGGAGTCTATCTTGTGTGGTATCTGGAAGGTCAGAACTAGAATCGAGGAAATTCTACAGATGAGCGATCTCACCCCATTCATGGATTATTTTTAAGGAGATAACTCTACTATTACTAGACTTTTTTATAAACATTTAGATGAGGGATCTTTGGCTATTGGTTATAGGAAACATAAAATAGATGAAGAGGTTTTTTCTATTATTACAAGCATTGCAACCATTGTGAAGAAATTATATAGAGGAATATAATTTGTTCTAATATTGTAGTGGGAAAATTTCATAAGGATAAAGAGAAGGAAACTCTAGTTAAAGTGGATAAATCCCATTACCCTTCCCATGAAGTTAGGAAAATATGGGAAATGGTTCTTAGGGCCATTATACAATATATCACCTTTGATGGTAGATTTTCTAAGGTTTTCACTTATTGTTCCATGTTGCTGAGTCACTTTTGTCATAATACCTCTACACTTCCCTAAATACTAGAATTAAACACTCTAGGTTGAAGCAATACAATAACCCTCCCATCCATGATGGTCTTATGGTTCTAATATATGAGCATTTTATGGTTAATATTGTTGGTCCCTCCATTCAAGAGCATTCATAGTCAGGGGATGGTATTAAGGCCTTAAATTTTCTTGATGATGAAGATTTATTTGATACAAATATCAGTGGGAATCCTAAAATGGAGGATGTGAAGTTTAGTCAAAAAAAAGGTGAGGCCTAGGTTTCCTCATCTAAGAGCAAAAGCACTCCTATAACTCATAAGAAAGTAACAAAGAAGAATAAGAATAAGAAAGGGAATTTGACTTCAAAAGAGGATTATAATAAAGATGATGAGGAAATGGATACTAATAGAGAGGAGGTTAGGGAGAAAAAGAAGAGAAAATGTCATAATTTTAGGAAGGTCAGTAGCCCTAGCAAGGAAATTAAGAAACCCTCTCCTACTCCCCTAGAACTCGGAATGTTAGTTGTAGAGGTCCAGAGGACAAAGAAGTTCCCAATATTGATGTTTCTCCCATCATGGAGAATGTGGTTGTTTCTCTTGATAAGGCTAATAAATATAATTTAAGGGTTCCTAGACAGAGGATGGCTATTGATGTTGGTACTACTACAGATAGGGCTAATCTTAACTTAGAGACTCTTATTGACCCTTCTATTATCACTTTTAGAGATTCCAATCATAAACATGTCCTAAATGTTTTGTAAGTTTCTAGAATGAGGTGCTATACTTCTACAAGGTGATTAAATGCTATTTCCATAAAATCAAAGACATTAATATGTAGTTATAGGCTATGGAGAATAAATATGATCTCCTTGAGGTTGTAGTTGTGAGAATGGACTTTGTCGAAGGTGTTGTCTTGGATCTTCGTAATAATGAAGAGTTTATGAGGAAAGAGAAGGATATTGTAAGATTCAAGGAGATTAAGGACAAAATTTATTCTTTGGAAAACAAGAATGCTAGGAAAGATGTAGATGAAATAGAGCAATTAGATATAGAATTTATTGAGCTTCTTAAGTGTCTAAAATAGTTTGTTGAACTATATTTGGATTTTGTTGGTTTTCTGTTATGTTTGTGTTTTGTTGGTGGATCTGTTTCTTGTTGCCGGTTTCTATTGGTTGGCTTTCATTATGTTTTTAGCTTATCTTTTTGTTGTTGCTCTATTCTGTTAGGATTAAATGGATTTTCTTTAAGGGTTTAATATTGTAAAGGGTTTCAAGTCCCTTTCAAAACCTATTTTCACTCAATCAAAAACTATACAAAGTTCCAAACTTACTTTAAAAATATATGAAAGATATTTTTCATGTAGTTTCAATTAACAAGTGATTATCATAATAAATTAAATAATTTAAGATATGTATATTATGAATATTTTAAATATAATAAAAATAAAAAATATCATCAATTATTAGTAAGATTATTTAAATAATTTTATCATCATTTTATTTTTGTTTCATACTTAAGTTCTCTTTATCATTACTTTTTATCTAAGAGTTTTATGTAAATGGAAAATATATTCTTAAATTGGAACGAAAATGGTGTGGGTTAATAAAACAAAATTGTAATGGATTTATACTATTATTACATTTATTGTTTATCTAATTTAAAATATATTTTTTATTTATAAATAAAGATGATTAAAAAAAAAAAATTAACGTTAGCCTTAATACATCATATAGTACATAGATACATCCAAATAATTGTATATAATCAATAATTCCAAAGTTACTTTTTCCACCTTGCTTCTAGATCATTCCTCATCAATGTTGTGTTGGCTTAGTTACATAAAAATGCAACAATACAATAAGCCTATGTTAATGAAAAGTTATTGTTTTCCATTCTATTTTATTAAAAACAATAATTAATATTTATATATAAATAGTAAAAAATATTATTTTAGGAATTTTAGAATTTTAGTTTGTACATTAGAAACATCAAAATGTTAGTACTTATTAATAAATAATAAATAATGGTGTAATGATCAAGAAAATATAAAAAAATATTTTATCAACTATAATTTTTGTAAAATATTATAAACAAATTGAAATACTCTATTCATAATCACCTGCTATATAATATATCTAAAGGCCATATATAACATATTCATAAATTTCCATGTCCCAATCAAGGTTATCTTTCTTTAACAAGAGGCATGGGTGATTAGGTTGTTGTAACATCAAAGAAACCAATTGATATCCCACACTAGGCTCCACTTCTTGGCAATCTCGACTTATCTGTATTGGAACTATTACATTAAAAAAGAGCTATAATAGTCACAAAAATATCAAATCTTTATTGACAAAATTTGTGTAATACATACATGTATAAGGTGATTTTCATTGTATGGATTTCTCAGATGCTTTGTTTTCTGAAATGATAACTCACATGACTGCATAAAAAAAACTTCCAATAAGCATGTTCATAACACTTGCAAGCATCACTTATTGACCAATAATTTATATAATACCTTTATCCAATGTAGATAGAAGTTTTTTCCAAGAATCTTAGGTTTCCCATCTCGTCTATTCCATTCTAGTTCTATTTGACCCTTGATTACACCAATAAAGTTTTTCATCTTTGCGAATCCCTATCATTCAATAATCAATATTAGTAAAAACTATGTATTTACTCATGTCTTAATATTTAAGTTACCATAAAACTAATCATATTCTTATATTAATAGGTGTACTTAACCAAACACATTTAAATGTGAATGATTATTAAAGTTTAATCTTTAAAAAATCATGTGTGCTTCATATGCAAATGGAAATAAAGAAGAAAAATGTTTACATGATGAAATATAAAAGGTGCAACTTTTTTATTGGATAGTAAAGGGATTTTTTAATGTGCCCCAACCCTTTTACAAAGAAAAATAAATAAAAAAGGACATCCAAAAAACAAGACAAGTGTAATAAAGATGCTTGAAATATATAATTAGAAAATTTTAATTATTATGCCAATTCCAATCCTTAAACTATAGCACCCTAAGCTCAATAATCTAACTATGAAACATGTCTTCCTTATATGGACCATGGTTCGAGAAACCTTATTATAAAACTCCCCAAAATAGGAGAAGAGGGAGATGAAATATTCATCAACACCCAAACAAGAATGAATCATGAGGAGAAAGGCATCAAATCATATAAATTTGTAATATGGTGGAAGTCACAACTACAACTAAAGAAGATACAACAACAAAACTCACAAAGAGAGGATCAAGGTTCAAAGGAAAAGAAAAAAGGTTGATTAACACATAAAGGGAAGAAGGTCCTACACCACAGCGACAAGAAGAGCCCAAAATACTCCACAAAAAAGTCATCATGAACCACATCCATAATAAGGTGTGTTTGAAGTGCATTCTTCCATCAACAGGGAGAATATACAACCTCAAGGTAGGGACAATCAAATGTCAAAGAAAAGGGGATGCCTTCTCAATTTAGAGTCTAATTTTAACAATTATTCTACACCTACTAGAAAAGGAGTTTGGCCCTTAAACTTATATGATTTCTAATAATAATATCGCAATCAAAGATCAAGTTTAAAATCTTGATTTTTAAGATATTATCCCTAGAACCACCACAGGATTAGATGAAGTGTAAGAAATACTCCTCCAAAATTTGGAGAGAGTTGATGAGATATGGGTGACAAGCAATTTAAGTAGAGTACCAAACAAAATTAAAAATATTATTAGTTCAACATTTATGATAAGACTAAAACTACAAATGGTGTAATAGATAAGATAAAAATAAAAATCTATGAGACATTAATACATGATTGAAAAATTAATCAAAATTTCAATTAAAAGGACTTAATAATTATACAATAACTACATTTATATACCTGAAAATGACCACTTCCATTGACAGAGAAAATAAGAATAACATTATCAGAGGTACCAAAAGAATCATTGAGAAAATCTTCATTTCTTTGTGTATGAGATATCCCTTGCAGGATTATACCTTCTTCTCAACACCTAAAATCTAACTATTTCATAGGTTGGGCATTTCGTCAAGCAAATAACAGACAAACTTGAAATCACTAATAAAATCCAAACGGATATCAAGTCAATGTTATTGATATTAAACTTTAACTCTGCTATGGAAAGAAACCTTTGATTATGGCAAATGATTTACTAACCGTTTGCACAATATTTATTCATTCTTCAATAATAAAACCAGATGTTATATTGAAGAGAACATGGATTAAACTATTGTGAACCTGATCCATGACAGATTCCCATGAGTCGATAGAAGCCGATAATGTTCAGACCCCGCGGGAAGATAATTTGCTACTCCAACTGAAAATGCGACTCAATAATCTCGGATCTGTGTATCGCGTGGTCCTTGATTAAAAATGTTTGTGAGGCGATTCCACCGTTATTGTCTCCTCCAGTTGATCTGCGGACCTCGTGCCCTATTCTGATCATGCACGGCTCTGTTGTTATCGGTGCCTACAGATCCCGTCTGAACACCCGTGCTGGAATCTGCCGCTGGGGTTTGTAATGCCGAGATGGAAGTGGTTCATTCTTAAACTGCCGCCCCTTTTTACCTTGGAGTACTGCTGAAGGATGAAGCCCTTATCTTTGTGATCAGGGGTTAGGGGGTCTGTGGATCTGAATTTCCTTTCTCAGTTTTGTTCGGAAATGCTCGCTGTAGGACAGTTGGGTCTTCAGAAAGTCAACTGTTGATGATAACCCCAGCTCCTCCGGCCGGCTCTTCCTGCTGCCAACAAGTTTTATTCACAAATATCACTGTTGCTTTCGGTGTCAAGTTCACCAGTCCTCAAACTTCAAGACATCACGTAAATGCAAATAATTCACAACATGAAACGATTGAAGACCATCTCCAATGTGCAACCCTTCGGGGGAATATTTCACCTCCTCAGTTATGCAGATCCAGGGGAGTTTCCGTTCCCAAATACCTTAAAGGAATTTGCAGACTTATGACCACAAATTGCCTCAATTGAAATAGAAATCGAATCCTCAAAATCGCTTGTTCCAAATGGGAGCCCTATGTCCTCTATTTATTCCCTTTGCTGAGAAGTTTCTGGAAGTTTCTCGGAATCATCTTTTATGATGTAAAACTTTATAAAATTAAATAAATAACTTGATAAAGTTGGAGTACAACCTTTATTTAATATTAGGACGAGTAGGCCCCACTTACTCAATTATTATTCTTCGAGAGCAAAATTGCAATTATCGGAAGACAAAAATGACCCTCTTCCCATAATCATTTGCCTATGAGAGTCGATGATAGGAAAATCCCTTGTAAAGTTATGCCACTAAAAAGGGGACATGACAGTTCACCCTTCCTGAAATTGCTTGCCCTCAAGCAATCTCAGAGCTGGATGCTGCAAAATGGTCTCATTCTCCCAAGTAGCATCTTTGACTGATAGATCCTTCCATTTAACCAAATATTCTCTGATTGCTCTTCTGCGGAGCTGTTTTTCTCTGCTTTCTAAAATGAATTCCGGTACTAGGATCAATTTCCCTTCATCATCCAAAGGCGGTAATACTGCAAAAGGTATCACATTCTGTCCCAACGCCTTTTTGAGGTGTGATACATGAAACACATTATATACTTTGCTATCTGCTGGTAGCTCAAGTTCATAGGCCAATTCCCCTATTCGCCTGGTGATCCTGAAAGGTCCATAATACCTAGGCTTAAGCTTTTCTAACCCACTCCTTCTGAGAGTAGATTGCCGAAATGGCTGAAGCATTAAGTAAACCATGTCGCCCACCTCAAAGCTCCTCTCTGTCTTCTTTTGATCTGCATATTGCTTATACTGATTCTGTGCCCGAGCGATGTTATCACGTAGAGAGCTAATAATATCTTTACTTTCTTGCATCAAATCCCCAGCGCGTGGAACTCGAACATCTCCCATCAATAAGTCAATGAAACTGGGTGTATCATAGCCATATAATGCTCGAAAAGGTGTCATCTAGATAGATATGTGGAAAGTGGTGTTATAGCAATACTCACACAAATAAATCCATCTTACCCAAGTCTTCTGCTGATCAGCCACATAATTCCTCAAGTAACCTTCCACCCATTTGTTTACTATCTCTGTTTGTCCATCGGTTTGTGGATGATAACTGGTACTGGGTGTGAGCTCAGTGACACATAATCGGAACACCTCTTGCCAAAAATGACTCAAGAATCTACTATCCCTGTCATTGACAATACTGTGGGGTATCCCATGCAACTTGAAAATCTCTCTGAAGAATACCTCGGCTACCTAAACTGCGGTATAGGTAGTGGTGATGGGAAAGAAATGAGCGTATTTGGTTAGTCTATCTACCACTACATAAATGCAATCACGACCCTGAGCCTTGGGCAACCCGATAATGAAATCCATGGATATGCATTCCCACTTCTGAGCTGGAATAGGAAGTGGCTATAGGAGTCCTGCTGGGAAGGTGTGTTCTTGCTTATTCTGCTGACACACAGGAAACTCACGGACATACCGCAATACATCTGTCTTGAGTCCCTTCCAAGTGAATCTTTCTCGTACCTGTCTATATGTTTTAAAGTATCCGGGGTGACCAGCTATAGGTGAATCATGAAGAGCTCGCATAATGAACTGCTTCACCTTCGATCCTAGGATTAAAAATATCCTGCTCTTGTAAATAATCAATTCATCCACAAGTGTATACTTGGTATCAACAAGTGTCCCATCAACTATCCTAGATGCCCATGGATCTCTGGCATATTCTGCAATAATCAGATGCTTCCAGTCCTCAGAGATCTCAATTATTGAACTAAGATGTGGTCTACGTGACAAGGCATCTGCTACCACATTCTGTGTGCCCTTAACATAAGATATATCAAAGTCATATGCCTATAACTTACTGACCCATTTCTGCTGCCTATCATTGAGATCCCTTTGCCCAAGGAAATGTCTTAAACTGTTGTGGTCAGTTTTTATGCAAAATTTTCCACCTACTAAGTACTGCCTGAACTTAGCTAATGCATGCATGATAGCTAACATCTCTTTGTCATAAATGCTAAATGATCTCTCTGGCCCACGGAGTTTCCTGCTTTCATATGAAATTGGGTGTTTATCCTGCATCAAAACAGCCCCAATACCATCTCCTGAGGCATCACACTGAAGTTCAAATGGTTTCGAGAAATCAGGCAATGCTAGTACCAGGCATGAAGTCATGATCTCCTTGAATCTGTCAAAACAAGCCTGTGCCTTTGCTGTCCAAACAAAAGCTCCCTTTTTAAGAAAATCTATTATAGGAGCTGCGTGTCGTGAATACCCGCAAACAAATCTGCAGTAGAAGCCACATAAACCAAGGAATCCTCTTAACTGAGTTAGGTTCTCAGGAGTAGGCCACTCCACAATAGCACGAATCTTATCAGGATCCATCTGTACTCCTTCTCGGCTGATAATATGACCTAAGTATAACAACTCAATCATTCCCAAATCACATTTGGACTCTTTGGCATACAAGGACTCTTCTTGTAAGGTCTTCAATACTGTTTCTAGATGCGCCATGTGCTCCTGCCATGTTCGACTGTATACCAAGATATCATCAAAGAATACCAACACGAATTTTCTCAGTTGATGATGGAAGACCTTATTCATGGTGGACTAGAAAGTAGTTGGTGCATTGGTCAATCCGAATGGCATTACTACAAACTCAAAATGCCCACAGTGACACCTGAATGCAGTCTTCTCAATGTCCGGTTCTCTGACTCTAATCTGGTGGTAACCTGATCTCAAATCAATCTTACTAAAGTAGCATGCCTCATGCAGTTCATCTATTAGCTCATCAATCCGTGGAATAGGATATCTATTCTTAATGGTTTTCTTATTCAACATCATGTAATCTTTACACATCCATAACGAACCATCTTTCTTCTTAACCAAAACTACTGAAGAAGCAAAAGGAGACTTACTAGGTCTGATGTGTCCCATCGCGAGAAGCTCCTTGATGGTTTTTTCTATTTCATCTTTGAGCCTTTTTGGATGCCTGTATGGAGTGATCATGACTGGTTTAGCACCTTCTTCTAATTCGATGATGTGCTCAATCCCTCTATCAGGTGGTGTACTAGGTGGAATATCGCTGAATACCTTACTATACTTTTCCCTCAATATCTGTATGTCAGGATGATATTCTGTCTTTTGTTGTTCCTCCTGTGTAGGAATGAGGGTACACATGGCTGCCCATTCAAGATCCTCATGTCTCACCAATCTTTCCAATCGTCTAAGAGAAATTGTTCGGATGTCACTATTTCGAATAGCTCTCAACACATGCTGCCTCCCATCTACTTCGAACTTGATCTCCATGTCCTTGAGTCGAAAAGTAACCTCACCCAATAAATGTAACCATGTCATCCCTAAAACGATATCCAAGTCACCCATATTGACTACGTGGTAATCCGCTTTGAACTCATAATTATTCAGGCGTAAAGGCATGTCTCTGACTATCCTGTTACACTTAAGAGTGTATCCATCAGCAACCTGTACTCGAAGACCTTCGAATTCTTCTATCTTAATACCACGACGCTCAACCAATCGTGCATCAATGAAGTTATGTGTAGCTCCGGTATCAACCAATGTAATCACCTTCTGTCCTGCTAGAACACCACGTAATCTGAAAGATCCTTCCTGTTGAATGCTAGACAAACGCCCTTGCTGTAGGTGCAATTCAGGTTCTTCTTTTTGTTCTGACTTTCCTGTCTCTTCCTCAGATTCTGAACCAATGTGTTCATCCTCTTTTTCCGCACTGTCGGAATCCGATCCTTCGTAATATGCCCACATAACCCTATTGGCTTTTCCTTTTGGTCGCAAGGGACAATCATGATCCCTGTCATATGGACCTTTGCAATAGAAGCATAATTTCTTCCTTCGCAAGTCATTTAATGCCTCTGTATCTAGGGGTGTGGTAGATTTCCCTTTGGTTTCAATGCTCTTCCCTTTATTTTTATCAAACTTCCTATTATCTCTGAAAGAGGTAGTACTCCTGGGAGTGAACCTGCTAGAAGGGGCTGTTAGCTCCATACTTCGTGCTTTCCTCATGGCTTCCTGCAGTGTTGGTGGGTCAAATGCCTTAATCCATCCCTTGAGGCGTTCAGACAAACCTTCTGTAAATAAGATAACTAACCTCCTTTCCGATGCATCTGGTACCATGACTGACAACCTCTGAAATTCACTAATATAAACCTCCAAATTGCCAGTCTGTCTTAACTGTGCAAGGTCGCGAAAATAAATTTCTGGATCCTTCTTATCAAAACGTTCAACCAATCTGTCCACAAAGTCCTGATACATTGTTACCTGATTGTGTTGCAAAGTAACCATTCCATGTGACCACCAGTCATGAGTTGCGCCTTCCAGATGCAAGGTAGCATATCTGATGGCATCTATTTCAGACATAGGCCGTAATGCTAGGAAGGTGTCCAACTTATGAATCCAAGCTTGCGCTGTCATCTGACCACTCCCATCGAAAAAAGGTAAAGTAAGTTTACTGACAGCTCGCTGTAACTCATTATCATGACCTCCTCTAGGTCTCCTATTCTGGCGGCTATTCCCCATATGTTCTCTTCTTTGGTTTAGATATCGATCAAAGTTCAATAATTTACGCACATGCGGGGGTAATGCCTGCCATTTTGCAGTAGCAGCCCTAAGATCATCCTGGAAATCTTTCGGTACATCGTCTTCTCCCATCTCCTGAGCCTCTTCCCTTAGGAAGGTGGGACGAGTAGGCCTATTTGCTGTCCATGATCTGCGCCTAGGAGCACCCTGTGATCCTGCCACACTCCTATCATCGTGATCAGATGTGCCTCTTCCTTGATCCTAAATCCTGGGCTGAATAACTCTTTCCATTATGGTAGTCAAAGCTTGCAGTGTCTGAGCTATTTCTTGTTGTCTGGTAGTCATGATTCTGTAAAATTCTCTGGTTTCATCATCATCGACTCTGGGAAATCTTGGTGGACTCTGTGTTTGTCTTTCACCCATATCTCCATCCTTAAATATGGTTCTCTTGCAAATATAACACTGGGAATATGGTTGCATAAAAGTACTCTTACCCAATCAGGATGGCAGGACTACTGCTCTGATACCACTGAGATATCCCTTGCAGGATTATACCTTCTTCTCAACACCTAAAATCTAACTATTTCATAGGTTGGGCATTTCGTCAAGCAAATAACAGACAAACTTGAAATCACTAATAAAATCCAAACGGATATCAAGTCAATGTTATTGATATTAAACTTTAACTCTGCTATGGAAAGAAACCTTTGATTATGGCAAATGATTTACTAACCGTTTGCACAATATTTATTCATTCTTCAATAATAAAACCAGACGTTATATTGAAGAGAACATGGATTAAACTATTGTGAACCTGATCCATGACAGATTCCCATGAGTCAATAGAAGCCGATAATGTTCAGACCCCGCGGGAAGATAATCTGCTGCTCCAACTAAAAATGCGACTCAATAATCCCGGATCTGCGTATCGCGTGGTCCTTGATTAAAAATGTTTGTGAGGCGATTCCACCGTTATTGTCTCCTCCAGTTGATCTGCGGACCTCGCGCCCTATTCTGATCATGCGCGGCTCTGTTGTTATCGGTGCCTACTAATCCCGTCTGAACACCCATGCTGGAATCTGCCACTGGGGTTTGTAATGTCGAGATGGAAGTGGTTTGTTCTTAAACTGCCGCCCCTTTTTACCTTGGAGTACTGCTGACGGATGAAGCCCTTATCTTTGTGATCAGGGGTTAGGGGATCTGTGGATCCGAATTTCCTTTCTCAGTTTTGTTCGAAAATGCTCGCTGTAGGACAGTCGGGTCTTTAGAAAGTCGGCTGCTGATGATAACCCCAGCTCCTCCGGCCGGCTCTTCCTGCTGCCAACAAGTTTTATTCACAAATATCGTTGTTGCTTTCGGTGTCAAGTTCGCCAGTCCTCAAACTTCAAGACATCACGTAAATGCAAATAATTCACAACATGAAACGGTTGAAGACCATCTCCAATGTGCAACCCTTCGGGGGAATATTTCACCTCCTCAGTTATGCGGATCCAGGGGAGTTTCCGTTCCCAAAGACCTTAAAGGAATTTGCAGACTTATGACCACAAATTGCCTCAATTGAAATAGAAATCGAATCCTCAAAATCGCTTGTTCCAAATGGGAGCCCTATGTCCTCTATTTATTCCCTTCGCTGAGAAGTTTCTGGAAGTTTCCCGGAATCATCTTTTATGATGTAAAACTTTATAAAATTAAATAAATAACTTGATAAAGTTGGAGTACAACCTTTATTTAATATTAGGACGAGTAGGCCCCACTTACTCAATTATTATTCTTCGAGAGCAAAATTGCAATTATCGGAAGACAAAAATGACCCTCTTCCCATAATCATTTGCCTACGAGAGTCGATGATAGGCAAATCCCTTGTAAAGTTATGCCGCTAAAAAGGGGACATGACAGTGTAGTAGCCCACATCCCTCGTTCAATTACAATTGTAAATTTTCCATGTTATCGCTCTTTATCATAAAATATCTAAATCCAATTAATAGTCAAAGTGCATATTATTCACTTATTACAATGTTATAGTTAACATGAAAATAACAATTAGTTTTTTTATACAAACCTTGTAATTCCTTGAAGCTGTCGAGGAGCATAAAAATGTCCTCTTTTATGATCAACTTGTGTACAACCATCATTCTCACTCACATTGGACTTATTTTTGGCTTCTTCAATTCGCCTTAGCTTTGAGGCAACTTCGATCACTGGTGGTGTTGGACCAAGTAGCTTTTTATGTATGAAGCGACACCAAGATCCATTCGGACAAAATCCATAATTGTACCTTTAATAACAAATTTATTTTAAATTGAGTTACAAAATAAGATCGATAAACTTCAAGCTCTTCTAATGCTTCCCCTTGCAAAATTATTACATGCAATATTTACACTATTTAGTATCTACAATTTTTAATTCTCAACAACATTGATTATTGTTTAGATTGTACATATTTTGTAGATCTAAAATGAATCAAAGAAATATGGTAGAATATATTTTTTAAATTCGTATTTCAATTACAATATTATATAATAAATATAAAAAATAAAAAATCTCCTAGTTATTGTATTACTATTTACAAAATAATATTATTATTGTTATTTATTGTATTTTATGTCTCTCTACTATTCTCATAATAGATCAGAAATGTACTCCAAAAATTCATACAAAAGTAATGAAACAATCTAATCAAATAAAATAAACAGTGATTAAAATGAATAGTAAAATTATGATATCATTATCATGAATATATTCAACAAAAAGAAATATACTCACGAAATACACTCCCTGGCATCTTCAATTTGATGTTTATAAATGCAATTGTGGCGACGGCATTGTCCATATCTAGAGAAATAAGAGCAGACGGGCATCTTCGATTCTTCAAAAGAATGGAGAAAATTACAGAGAGAGTCATCGAGAGGACATTGATTCCTCAACCAGAATCTGCACACAACCTCCTTGTATCTTCTTCTCCTTTTCCCATTCGGATTAATGCCTTCTGCGCTGCGCCCTTCTTTCACTGTACCTTCGAAATCAAACTTCATTTCCTCTGTTTTGCCCATAATTCTTAATCTCGCCTCTTCTATCAATTTTGGACTTTCTATCAGCAGATTTGTATGCGTCTTTCGAGTTAAGAATGGTTGTCAAAAGACGCGGCTTTCAATCTCATGTCTTTTGAATCCTCCACAACTTAGTCTAACAATTACAATGATAGATAAAATTGGATTAGCTTTCGAAAAGGGTTAGGATTCCATATTAGAAGTTTTTATAAAATGGTACCAAAACTCTATCTTAGATAATAGTTTTAATCTTAGTAGGAATTTATGAATTGTTTTCAAGCTATAATATTAGGATAAAATTAATTCAATGTTTTCCATGAACAAACTCATCGTTATAAAAAAGAGCATTAATAAAATTGTAGTAAATTTCAACAACAAATCTATTACTGCAATGCTTGAAAGCTATCGAGCCACCTTATTTACCTTATGAATTGATGCATATCTTAAATTTTTTTTGGGAGTTAGATTCAAATATCAGATATTTTCTATGATAAAATTCTAAAATCACTTAGAGGAGCCTATGTCATAGCTATAGACATTGAGACTAATATGAGGGATTCAAGTAAGTGCATGAAGAAAACTAAGGTAAAAATATAACAACTAGATATGATTGTATATAGAAAGCTACTTACAAAAAAAGGAAAATTTGATAAATTGAAGGGTGCCATGGAGGACCTATCCCATGAAGTAGTGAGGAATGTGAAATGGTTTGCACCTCAAACCTATAGCATGTCATTTTAATCAAGAAAATCAACTTTATAATGTGTCTTACAATATTGATTGGTCAGTAGTGACAGTGGAAAAGCCTGAGGGTAGTATGATTAAGGACCAAGAAGAAACAAGAACATCTAAGACCAATTCAAGAACAATCACTGGAGAGAAAAGACTGTCGAAATTCTAGCAAACACCTGGACCAAAAATAACTAAGCAGGAAATTATTGATGACCTAAAGAAGGATGAACAAATGAAGAAGGTCAATCTACAAGTTGACGAGAGATCAGAAGAGAAAAGAGATTAGATTGACTACCTAGATCAACTTACAATAGACCTCAATGATGCATTCTATGAAGAATTGGATGAGGAAGGCTTGGATGAATACAAAGAGGAGCTGGTTAAAAAAATTCTTGAATTGGGGGAGAGAATAATACTTTTGAAGGCCTCAGGAGAGATGTTGAAGCTTTTGAGATAGATTCGGATACTGGGGGCATAGAACAGTTAGAACCGACCTTTGAAGTCCCACAAATCACACGGACTTACAAAAATATAGGGAGGAAATCTCAACAGGAACTACGAAACAAAGCTGCCATAGCAAAAGGGTAGACAAAGCTAACTGACATTCTCAACACCAGGAAGGGGAAGATCCTTCCCAAAGAGGTATGAAGATCCTTTCCTGGAATGTTAGGGGCCTAAATGCCCCTAGCAAGAAACAACTTTTAAAAATTGTATTAATAAATTTCATCCAGATTTTTCAGTTATTCAAGAAACTAAATTAGGTAACCTAGAACTAGATAAGCTTGGAACAATAATGGGCTAGAGGGAACTAACTGGAGTCCCTTCCAAAGGGGCTTCTAGCGGATTGAACATTATCTGGAACCCAAGAAATTTCCAAGTAGAAACCTTAAGGGTTGAAAAGTATTGGCTTAGCTTGAAATTAGTAGATTGGAACAAATCTCTCTCCTTTAGACTTATCAATGTCTATGGACCAAATGACAACTCAGAAAAGAAAAAAAATTAAGGATATAAGCATGCATATTCAACAATGCAAGACCTTCTCCATTTTAGGAGGAGACTCTAATGCTATAACATCCCTAAAAGAGAAATTAGGAGGGTCAAGGAAATCACCACAAGTTGTAACTGACTTCAACCACTGGATTCAATCTAATGTACTAACTAAAATCCCATCAAAAGATAATGCATTCACTTGGTCCAATAAGAGACAAGGAAGTGACCTAATTGTTGAATGACTAGATCGATTTTTTTACAGTGGTAATCACCCCACTAGTATATCCAAACTAACTTCAGAGACCATCCCTTATTCTAGATCAGATCACTTTCCCATTTTCTTAACAATGGAAGGGGAAGCGAAACCTAAAAAAGAGTCCCTTTTAGAGTAGAGAAATTTTGGTTCAAAGATGACCACCTTATGGAACAACTAGCACTTTGGTGGAACAATGCCAAAATCGAAGGCTCAAAAATGTTCAAAGTTGTCCAAAAACTTAAAATAATTAAATAAAACTTCATTCAATGGAACAAAACCCATTTTGGAAATATTTGAGGAAGCTTTAGATAGAGTCAACCAGATGGTAATGAGAAAGGGGATGAATGAAGAAACTTATACCCAGGAAAAAAAAACCTTAGATTAAAATTAGAAGATATCCTAGCAAAGGAGGAAGTTTACTGGAAAAAAAATCAAGAAAGGACTGGCTTAGAGAAGGGGATAAGAACACCAAATTCTTTTACAATTGTACTAAAATTAAGAGATCAATTAACTATATTACAAAAATCAATTAAAAGGATGGACAATGCTTAGAAAATAGAGAAGAAATATCCAAAGAAGCCCTAGATTACTTTAAAACCATTCTTAGTGATGAATCTTCAATTTTGGATCAGTCCAATTTTTTATCAGCCATCCCCAAGATAATCAATGACAAGGAAAATAAATTTTTAATGAACAAAATTACAAAGGAAGAAGTAGCTAAAGTCCTTTTTCAGATGAACCCTGACAAAGCCCCAGGACCTGATGGTTTTCCAACATTCTTTTATCAGAAATGTTGGCATTTCATGGGGTAAGAAATTACTAAGGCTTTAGAAAGTATGAGGAATTTTGTTAATTTACTGAAAGAAATTAATAACACCTTCATGATACTCATCCCAAAATCAGAGCATTGCAATAATTTTGGGGATTTTCAACCTATTGCCCACTGCAATACACTCTACAAGTTTTTTACTAAAACATTAGCTTCAAGACTCCAAACTATCCTCCCTTGACTCATAAGAAAGGAACAATCTAGATTCATCAAAAGTAGATCAATTTATGATGGTATGATAATAGCTCAAGAAACAATTCACTCATTAAAGCTTAGCAAGTACCTGATGATGCTTATCAAACTTGATATTAGCAAGGCCTATGATAAAGTTAATTGGAGATTTTTATGTAAAAGCCTTCAAGCCTTTGGATTTACAAAAGCTTGGATTAATTTAATCTATAATTGTATTTCTACATCTAAATTCTCAATCCTTATTAATGGCTCACCTAAAGGATTCTTCTCTCCTTCAAGAGGCATTAGACAGGGTGATCCTATATCCTCGTTTCTTTTTATCCTACTTTTAGAGGCACTAGGTAGATCTTTCACACAAAAATGAGAGGAGTCTTCCCTTAAAGGGCTTAAGATTGCTAATAATAACAAACCTAGAACTTATCAACAATTAGTAGATGACACCCTTCTCTATGGAGAAGCAAAAGAAAAAGAAGCTGAAATTATTAACTCAACACTTATTGATTATTCCCTAGCCTTAGGACAAGAAATTAATAGGGTGAAATCCAAAAAATTCTTTTTCAACACCAAGGTAGCATTACAATATAAAATCTGATCCATTCTTAACATTTCAATAGGATCCTTTCCTTGTAAATACCTAGGTTTCCAGCTAAATGAATCTTCTAAGCAAGCTAGATTATGGGATCCCCTAGTAAACAAAATTAGAAATAACATTCAATCCTGGAAAGGAAAATGGCTATCCTTGGCAGGTAGAACAACAATGCTCAAATCAGCCCTATCTAGTATGCCTATCTACCAATTATCACTATGTAATCCTCCTACCTATATAGAAAATGCCTTGAATAAAACCTTTAAAGAATTTTTTTGGAAAGGCACTGATTATAATAGAAAATTTAACCTTCTAGCTTGGAACAAAATTTGTCAAGCTAGGGAGGAAGGTGACTTTGGAATCCGAAATATAAAACTCCAAACCTTGGCTTTAGGGAAAAAGCTAATATGGAGGATGATCCGCAATCCTAAATTGTCTTGGGTATGAGCCCTCTCTGAAAAATATTTATATTCAGCTGACCTTCTTAGTATCCTTAGAACCAGGTCCCCCCCTCAAGGATTGATAGTTTGGAATTTTATGTTAAAATGTCGATACATCATTTTCAACAAAGTATCTTGGAAAGTAGAAAATGGAAAAAGTGTTATATTCTAGATGGATTCCTAGGAAGGATTCCCACCCCTAAATAAAATAGGAAATCTTTCCCAAGCTTAAATAATTCTTTCAAACAAACTAGGGATCTTTTTAGCGATTACTGGGAATAGGATCCATCCACAAGTAGAGGATGGAAATGGAAAAACTTGGATAGATATGACATTCCAAATAGTGAACTATCCATCCTTAAAGCCTTGCTATTAGCAAGATCATTCACACTCTCTTCTACTAAGGAAAAACTTGTTTGGACTGCCTCCTAGATAGGAGAATACAAGTCTAAAGAAGGTTATAAGTATTTAGCCAATCTCAGGTCTAACACGCTCAAATCGTTTCCAATTGACCATTGTTGGAACTCATTATGTCTTCCAAAAGTAGGATTCTTTTCCTGGCTAGCGATACAAAACAATATCTTCCGACAAATAGATTTATAAAGTTGGGCTATGAAGGGCCAACAACATGTATGTTGTGTAAACATGTGGAAGAAGAGCCTGACCACCTCCTCCTTCATTATAATTTTTCCCATAAGATATGGACTTGGTTTTACAAAAAAATGAATTTATACATGGTTTCGCATGAATCTATCCTAAAACACTTCCTGTCTTAGCCCAAATTCCATTGTAAGAATTGGTTCAGAGGATTATGGATCATTGTTCCATCTATCATAATATGGGAATTGTGGAAGGAAAGAAATGGACACATCTTTAAGAATATGGAAATGCCAATAGATAAAGTTATCCTTAAAATTGAAACTTTTATTATTGGGACTTTAAATAGTAAATTAACTCATACAAATGATGCTATGTTCCTTTGGGATGGATATATGTGAAATAAGTGGATTGGACTTAAGATCCCTCCATTTAATAGAATAGGAGGGATTTCTAGTCTGTCATTATAGAAAATTTGTGTGTGGTCCCCACTGGATACTAGATGGGTTAAAATTAATTTTGATGGAGTCTCAAGAAGTAACCCTGGCTCGGTAGGAGTTGGTTGTTGCATTAGAGATAGTGAAGAAAGGATTCTAGTAGAAATATCAATGAAAATTGAACCAACCACCAACAACATGGATGAACTTAAAGCATTACTTGAGGGCCTATGGCTTTGCTCCCAACTAAAAGTCCAAAATGTCGCCATTGAAGGAGACTCGGCTATCATTATAAATGCCTTACAAAATCAATTCACCCCTAATTGCAAGTTAACTAGCCTTCTTAACCAAGGTTTAGATCTCATCTATAAACTTGAAAATGTCTCCATTGATCATATATATAGAGAAGGTAATTCCATTGCAAACAAACTAGCCAACAAAGGAGCAAATGGTTCTAACACTTTAATCTATCATGCCGAGGGAAATCCCTAATGGAAAACCTTCTCACTATCTAAGAATGCTTAACTTTTAGATATTATGATAAGGAACCACATCACAATATCGATCTAGGAAACTCAAAATCCCAAACCACCTAGCCTAAACCAAACCACCAATTGGAAGTCAAAAAATTGAATGAGCATCTACAACATCCATCAAAACTGTTTACTCCATCGATGGCATTATGGGACCGATTCCCTTTTCCTTGGCTATGTATTAGATATTTATCTTATCTTTTCTCACTGTTGTGGTTACTAATCCTGCTTTAGCACCTCTAGTTTTCTAATTAGTTCATTAGATTCTTTTATAAATAACCATGTTTCTTAATCTTTCTTTATAACCCATTATCAATAGATTAAGGTTTATATAGAAGGTAGTATCTTGTTTTCTATGGAATTTGTCTGTGATGAAACAGAGAAGATGCATACCAATGATACATTATTGGAAGAAGAATTGTGTTCCTATACTAGATCATCTTCAAATATTAGAATTTCTCCTACAAATACAAATGTAATCTGTCACTATACTAAAATATTACAGTGATAGAACTATGTATTATGTTTGAAGTCTACAGAGTTGCAATCTAACTAACTGGAGTATGCCCCTTTTAAATATGTAAAATATTGGACTTTATCCTAGGCTAGACTAGAGGTTTTCTTTCTCTGTTCTTTCCTACCAGTGCCCATTTGAACGGAGCTAAAACAAAATGGATATATTTTATTATTAATAAAATATAATTAAAAGGCTTCGACCATTTACTGATTTAAAAAAACAATAATGATAGATCAAACAAAATATAATATAATGATTGAAAATAACTCCCACACACCTAGGTTTCATATAATCAACAAAGAAAACACCAAATATTAGATAACTAAGAGGGTTGCACGCGTGCGAGGGGGGGGATGAATCGATTATCCTCAAGTCCTTAATAACTTTTCCAAAAACTTAATAACTTAAACTTTCAATTCACAAGCTTGCTAAATAGATCAAACTACACAATAATCTTAAATTCAATCTTTTCTAGTAAACCATTAACTTATATTTTGAGTATCAAAGTGAACTTCATTAACCTTGTGTGTGTGTGTGTGTGTGTGTGTGTGTGTGTGTGTGTGTGTGTGTGTGTGTGTGTGTGTGATAAAATGCAACAAAGTCATTCACACAATTTGACAAAAGTATTTTAACATGGAAACCCTATTAAGGGAAAAACCACTTGAGACCAATAGCTCAAAAAGTTATCTCTTCTTAAGTGAGTTCAATTAAAGGTTACATGCACATTGTAATATGACCCTATTAGGGGATTTACACCAAATATCATCTAGACCTTGTGACTCCTCAATTTGAGTAGCCTACTCTAAAGGGCTTACAAATATTCAATTAAATGTCACCTTAAAAAGGATTTACAAATGAGACACTTAAGTCCACTCGATTAAGTGATTTCTTGCTACAATGATTAGAGAGTAATAGTGAAATGATCTAAGCATAATGAAATTGTTGTTTCAAATCTCCAATTTTCTCATTATTGGTCCTTTATTCTTCCTTCTGGATGATCCACTCACATACACATCAACTCTAACTTTCTCTACTAGATTTCACAATGTTGCTCTTCTCAGTGACCCTTTGACTATCAATCACGATATCAACTTGATCATCACAATAACATCTTGTTCATTCCTTAAATAGACAACTTATAATCACTTCTCCAAACTCTCCAATATTTTTTCACTTAATCATGACAATTTGATCTTCATCTAGCTTAGATACATTGAATGTGGATACTCAAGTATCACATTTTCTCCTTAAACTTTGAGCTTCATTTCAAATCATTAAATCTCCATCATCAAATCTTCCTTGAATTTCTCCATCTTTAGATATCATAATAAACTTCATCCTTATCTTAGAAACTTCTTAATCAATCCATATTTTCATCAAATGCCAGTCTTCAATTGAATCTTCTAGAAATTGTTCTTTTTTCCCTCACTTGGTTTACACTACACTCACCTAATCAATACTAAGCTTAGTTAACATTGTTCTTGCTCAACCAATACTATTCATTCTTCACTTCCTTATCATGTTCTCGGTGACTACTAGTCCTTCATTTATCGACCTCACTATTTAGATTGGTGCAACTCTCAATTTCTTTGGCTTTCCATTTCATGACTTCTTTCCTTCCTTACTAACCAATATAAATTTCTTTTACATGATCTGAACACTTCATCAAATCATGAAAAAAAAGCAAATCAACATTATATTTTCAAAGTCCAACTCAACAAGTGCCCACTAAAATTCACAAACTTATCAATGTTTTTTTTCCATTCCATTCTCTTCTTTCCAAATCCTCTTCATCAATCAACACTACATCAGGTTGAGAAAAAATTGATACAAGTATGAGAATGTGTTTCAATCATTATTTTTTCACTAATGTCAAACCTACTACTTGCTGGTAAGACAACTATTTAGTTGACTAGAGTACTATCATTTGTTTGATTGATGAAGAGGATTTGATCAAATGAGATAACAAGAGCACCTAGAGGAAAGGTTGAGTTATGATATGAAAAAGAAGTACAAAGATCAATTGAGATAGTGATGATATAGTATATTGATTATCTACTTAAGGTTACAAAGGATGGATACATTGATTAAGTCTAGAAGAATTGTATCTGCTAAGCTTGACTGAATGCATAGTAGGTGCCAAGCAAAGTTAGTGAAAGTCAAGCAAAAATCTAGTTGGAGTCGAGAAAAGTGAAGTTTTAGTGTATGTTGAGTAATACAGTGTAAGCTAAGTAAAGTTTAGTTTGTGTCAAGCATCAATAAACTGTAGTTCATGCTGAGTGATTTGTTAGTGGATGTTGAGAAATGTAGTATGTATCAAGCATCAAAAGTAAGTTAAATGTCGAGTGATAGCACTATGAGAAAGATCATGAATTTGATGAATCTGAGCCAATGAGGTTGATTTCTTGGATTGTGTGAACCGTGTGGAAGATAATCTTGATAAGTTGGTGGCACAAAATTCAAGGTAAACCATATTGAGTTGAATTCAAGAAGGATTGTGAAGGAAATTTATAGAGGAAGATAAAATAAAAAGATGGTTAGATTCAATGAATCCTACCTAACCCTAGAATGGATGATTAAGATGAAGTGGGAAAATATCTAAATTCTCTTTATAAGGGGATACAAGGCATGAAGCAATTGTTGGCATATGTGACGACCCAAGGAAGATGAGGAGTCTAGGGTGTTGTTTCATATGGTGGATGAATTGTAGATTATGCAATTGGCATGCAAAATAGGAAGACTTAAGAGGATGAATGCTTGAAGGGTGAACAAGCTATCAAAGTTGAAGTGAATGAAGCCAAGCAAAATGGAGGACTAAAAAGAGATCTATAATCTGTAAAGTGAGTTGTATTTTGTTATCAGATCAAGCCTTATTGTTACTCTCTAATAATGGTATCAGTTTAGGTAAAATCCTTTGGATTAAGGTTGACCTAACAGTCATTTGCAAATCATTTAACTAGGTAGCATTCTAATGGAATGACCTAAAGTCCTCTAACAAGGCTCACTCCTAATAGGGTGATTGAAATCCTTTAACCAAGTAACATTTAACAGTGTGTATTATAACCTTTAATAGGGTTGGCCTTTCACAGGACTTCACTTCAAAAGAGTGAGAATTAGTAGCATGTTACTCGTGGTTTTTCCAAAATTGGGTTTCCACATAAAATCCTAGTGTCATATGTGTGAATGATTATGTTATGTTTCATGTTTACATTTTGGCAAAGTGATTTTGATCTAGGATAGTAATCTGCAAGTTTAAGTTTTGATTGATATGATGGATGCATGCAAGATACATAATAAGGAGTTATGTGTATGAGTTGTGTTAAGCACTAAAAATTTTAATTAGGAGTTTTACCTTGGATAACTAACTCACCCACCCCCAACACCCCCCCCCCCCCCCGCCCAAACTCTTAGTTATTCTAAAGTATTCCAAAACATCCTTAAGATGATTTGGCACCAAACTAAATTAGCATAATGTCTTACAATTTGAGGCTTGACATCAATGAAAATATAACAACCTATATGACTTTCACATACATTACCTCCCTTATCTTTAGTAGTATCAATTGGGGCTAACAATATCCCCCTTTGGCATTGATGGAAAAACTTTATCACATAATGAAACAATCCATCCAATACCAAACAATTTAGTTATCTCTTCATTGGGTTCTCTACATCAGGTTCTCTTGCTTAGTATGCAACTTATAACTCCATTCATATTCTTCATATGCCTCCCCTTAGAATATACTTCATTAACTATTTAGTGGTATCTTCTATAGCATCTCTATCTCTTACTTTCTTTCACAATCTCCTCATTTACTTATCTCTTCCCCTTTGGGTGTGCACATATTTTGTACCCTTTGACAATAATGATCATCTTCATTTATATCATATCATATCTCCCTCTTAGCTTATTCTCTCCATCACTCCCACTTTGAAAAAAATGCCAAACGTAACTATAAGCTTTAATTAGAAACTTATAAAACATTGTAGTTATACCTTGTACCTTGCATGTACTAATTACATATTCTGCATCACGATCACTTTCACAACTCTAGGACCATTCCTAAAGAGTGAACTCTTGCATTAACTCATAAAGATGTTCCAAGAACTACCGTGAATTGATGCACTCCTACATCTTCACTTATTGAACATGATATAAGGGAAGGACCCATAATTTACTTCTGAGATACTCAAAAGTGTCCTTAGGCAATGGTGAATAAATCTACTATATGCTCCTTGGACTTCACATACTCCAATCTAACTTATTTTTCTTGAACTTTCTCCCTCAAGTAGTGATACTTGATAAATATATGTTTTGTCTTTGCATGCATCAGATTCTTTGATCCGTTAGTGGCACTAGTATTGTCATAATAGAGAGTTACAGTTCATATGACTTCATCTTAGATACCTTCCAACAATTTCTTGATCTATGTAATATTTGAATAATTGATTACAATAGCAACATATTCAGCTTCAATAGAAGACTATAAGATACAACTCTTCTTCTTACTTATTCATGTGTTACCAATATTTCTCTTAAAAATAAAGTTCCTCCACTAGTTCATTTTTTTTAATCAACATCTTATGCCTAGTCATCATAAATGTAGGCTCTAATTCAAACTCTCCATCTTTATTGTACCATAATCCATAATCTTTAGTTCCTTTCACATATATAAATATTCTTTTTACTACAGTCATATGTGTCTCCTTAGGATTGGCTGAAAATATTGCTACTAGTCCAACTTCATGTGCAATATTAGGTCTTTTGTGAATTACATATTGCAACTTCCTAACCATAGATTTGTAAAGTGGCTCATTCACTTTTGTCAAGTTGTCTTAGAAAATTTACATCTAGTGACCATAGTTGTACATACCAGTCTTGACTTACATATTAATCAATTTCCTCCAAATATAATGTCATCAACAAATATTTCTACTATTAAGGCCCTTTCTTCAGCTTCACTCTTCAAGTATAGGATAAATTTATCACTAGTTCTAACAAAACCAATTTTGATCAAATAGGAATGTAATCTTTCATACCATGCTCCGGATGTCTAATTTAATCCATATAGATGTTTATGTAGTTTACATACCATGTGCTTCTGATCTTTCTCCACAAATCCTTCAAGTTGTTCAATGTAGGCACCTTCCTTAGGTATTCCATTCAAAAATGTAGACTTGTCATCCATTTGGTAGACCTTGAATCTCTTCTATGCAACATATGCAAGTAGTGTTCTTACTCCTTCCATTCTTGCAAATGGGACAAAGATTTCTCCTTAATCAATTCATTCTTCTTGAGCATAAACCTTATATACAATTATATCTTTGTTTCTTACAACTTCTCCTTTCGCATTCAACTTGTTCCTAAAAATCCATTTTGTCCCAATCACATTCTTGTCCTTAAGTCTCGGTACTAGTGTCCATGTGTTGTTCTTCTCAATTTGATCTATCTCTTCATTCATTACATTGATCCAATCTTCATCCTCAAGTGCATATTTTACTATTCGAGGCTCAAACATAGAAATCAAGCATGTGTTATCTCTTAACTTACTTCTTGTCATGACTCCAACATTCTTATCTCTAACTATCCAATTTTTTTGAATGGTACCTTATGACATATTTTTCTAAAATGGACTCAATTTTACATTCTCCAAAAATTTTAGCATTCGGTTGGGGTTTAGCATTCATCTCAGTGTACTTAGGCTATGGCTCGGGTACTATAAGTTGTTGCTTAGTTGCTCTCTATTGTTGTTCAATGACCTTTTGTTGTATTCTTGTACATAGACAATCTATTGTATCAGGTGCTCCTTGTACATAGACAAATCTATTTTATTCTTCAAGTTATTTCTTGCTTTCCTCATTGTTCTTATCTGCAAATTCAACAATTCTCACAATTGCACTTTCAACCATAGTGTCAGTCACTTTATTCAAATACTTGTATGCTTTACTCCTAGTAGAATATCTTAAGAATATTCCTTCATCTTCTTCTGAATCAAACTTTCCATTTCTAGTGTCCTTATGAATAAAACCTACTTCCAAATATTTTGAAATAACTTACATTTGGTGTGTGTCCATACCAAAGTTCATTGGTGTTATGTTTTTACCTTTCTTCAATTGAGCTCAGTTGAGGGTGTAAACAATAATACTATTACCTCTCTCCAGAATATTCATGCAACTCCTTTCTTAATCAGCAGTGTCCTAGCACAACCAACAATGGATCTATTTCTCCTTTCCACAGTGTCATTCTATTGTGGTGTTCTAGGTACATACACTTGCCTTTTAATTCCATGCTCAATACAAAAGTTAGTAAACTCGTCAAACATGAATTCACCTCTTCTATCATATCTTAAATATTTCAATTGCTTACTAGTTTCCTTCTCAACTCTTGCCTTGTAACATTTGAACATATCAAATTCATAAGATTTAAACTTTGGAAATATCATAGTAATCATTCTTGAATAAACATTAACAACTAGAATGAAGTTTCTAGCACCATAATAACTTTAAAATTTCATAGGACCACAAATATCAGTATGAAAAAACTTCAATATATCATTAGATGAATATGTTTTTCTTGAGAAACTTGACTTAGTCATCTTACCAAGTTGACATTCTTTACACATAGCATGATCAGGCTTATGTAATTTTGGTAAACCTCTTATTTGTTCACTAGTTCCAATTAATTCTCCATCATCATCGAATATTTTCACCTTTCTATTTTGAAACTCCAATCGGTGACCTATGTTATTCAATTGTGTGACACTCAACAAATTATATTTCAGACCTTGAACCCAATAAGCATTATCACATCTAATTTTTCCATTCAACATTATTGAACATCTTCCTTTCACATGACATGGAACATTATTTCTAGGCTTAACAAATCCACCATCATACTCTTCTAGTTTATAGAACTTATCAATATCACCAGTCATGTGATGTGAACAACCACTATCAATAATCCAAGTATTATTTTTACTTAAATGAGATATAAGAGATTTTTTTCTTAATGCCTTTTCTCCTTTGAATCTTCTTTAACTACAACATATATGAATTCGTCACCTTCTTTCTCATCATCATAATCTGACTCAATGTGTTCATCCTTAGAAATGTAACGGGACTTCTTCCCCTTGTCTTTATAATCTTTGTTCCTTTGGTATTTGTTCTCCCTCTTGTCACTTCTTCTCTTGCTAGGACATCTAGTTGCATCCAACTTCATTACATTTGAAACATATCAAGGGTAATTTACCTTTGAAATTTCCTTTTTCTTTCAATAGCCTCCTAGCCAACAATGCTTCTAGCTCATATTGTTCTCTCTCATCTGAATTGTAGTCACTTTCATCTTTGCTACTCTTATCCTTCCTTGAACTTCCAATTGTTAGAGATGACTTGAAAGCATCTTATCATGCATCAACTCATAAAGGTATTTTGATCAATCATGAATTGATGCAATCCTACATCTTCAATTAGTGAGCATGAGGTAGGGGAAGGACCCCTAATTTACCTCTTAGATACTCAAAAGCATCCTTAGGAAAAGGCTTAGTGAATATATCTACTATCTACTCCTTGGATTTCACATACTCTAATCTAACTTATTTATCTTGAACTTTCTTCCTCAAGTAGTAATACTTGAAAGATAAATGTTTTGTCTTTGCATGCATCCCCAAATTTTGATATTGTAATAACACTAGTATTGTCACAATAGATAGTTACAGGTTCTATGACTTATTCTCACATACCTTTTAATATTTTCTTCATCTATGAAATATTTGAACAATTGACAGTAACAACAACTTATTTAGATTCAAGAATAGACTATGAGATACAACTCTTCTTCTTACTTATCCATGTTACCAATCTTTCTCTTAAAAAGAAAGCTCCTCCACTAGTTCTTTTTTTTTCATCAACATTTCCTACCTAGTCAACATCAATGTGGATTCTTAATTCAAACTCTCCATCTCTCTTGTACCATAATCCATAATCTTTAGGTCCTTTCAAATATCTAAATATTATTTTTACTATAGTCATATGTGTCTCCTTAGGATTGGCTGAAAATCTTGATACTATTCCAATTACATGTGCAATATTAGGTTTATTGTGAGCTACATATTGCAACTTCCAACCATAGATCTATATAGTATCTCATTCACTTCTGTCAAGTTTTCTTCCTTAGACAATTTACATCTAGTGACTGTAGGTTTACATACTTGTCTTAACTTACACATTAATTCATTTCCTCCAAATATAATGTCATCAACAAATATTTTTACTATTAAGACCTTATCTTCAACTTTACTCTTCAAGTATAGGTTACTATTATCACTAGTTCTAACAAAACCAACTCTTATTAAATAGGAAGTTAATCTTTCATACCATGCTAAGGGTGCCTGCTTCAATACATATAAATATTTGTGCAATTTACATACCATATGATTCTTATCTTTCTCCACAAATCATTTAGATTGTTCAATGTAGACCTCTTCCTCCACTATTTCATTTAGAAATGTAGACTTGACATCCATTTCGTAGACCTTGAGTCTCTCTATGTAGCATATGCAAGTAGTGTTCTTACTCCTTCCAGTCTTGCAATAGGGGAAAAGGTTTCTCCATAATCAATTCCTTCTTCTTGAGCATAACCTTTACATACAAGTCTAGCTTTTTTTCTTATTTCTCCTTTATCATTCAATTTTTTCCTTAAAGTCCATTTTTCCCCAATCAAATGCTTGTCCTTGGGTCTCAATAATAGTGTTCATGTGTTGTTCTTCTCAATTTTATCAATTTCTTCTTTCATTACATTGATCCAATCTTAATCCTCAAGTGCATCTTTCAGTGTTCAAGGCTCAAACTCGGAAATCAAGAATGTGTTATCTCTTAACTTACTTCTTATCATAACTCCAACAATCTTATTTCTAATTATGTGATTCTATGAATGGTGCCTTGTGACATATTTTGCTAAAACAGGCTCAGTTCTACATTCTCCAGTATTTTCATAATTTAGTTGGGGTTGAGCATTCAACTCAATGTGCTCAAACTATGGTTCAAGTATTGCAGGTTGTTTCTTGGTTGCTCTCTATTGTTGTTTGATGATCCTTTGTTGTGATTTAGTTTGGTGCTTGGGTAAAGTATCAGGTGCTCCTTCTTGTACATAGACAAATCTATTGTAGTTTTTAGGTTCTTTCTTTCTTTCCTCATCGTTCTTATCTCCAAATTCATCAATTCTCACATTTTCACGTTCAACCATAGTGTTAGTCATTTTATTCAAACACTTATATGCTTTATTCATTGTAGAGTATCTTAGGAATATTCCTTCATCTCCTTTTGAATCCACCTTTCCATTTCTAGTATCCTTATAAATATAACATCTACTTCATATATTTTGAAACAATATACATGTGGTGTGTGTCCATACCAAAGTTCATAGGGTATTTTGTTTGTACCTTTATTCAACTAAACTTGGTTGAGGATGTAAAAAAAATACTTATTACCTCTCTTTAGAATATTTTTGGAACTCCTTTCTCAATCAACAGTTTTGTAGCACAATCAACAATGGATCTATTTCTCCTTTCTGTAACATCATTTTTTTGTGGTGTTCTAAGTGCAGATAATAGCCTTTTAATTCCATGCTCAATACAAAAGTTAGTAAACTCATCAGACATGAATTCGCTTCTTCTACCAGATCTTAAACATTTCAAGTACTTACTAGTTTCCTTCTCAACTCTTGCCTTGTACCATTTGAAAATATCAAATGCATAAGATTTAAACTTTAGAAATGTCACAATCATCAACAAATATAATGAAGTATCTATCACCATAATAACTTTCAACTTTTTGTAAGACCACAAACATCAATATGAACCAACTCCAATATATCATTAGATGAATATGTTCTTCTTGAGAAACTTGACTTAGTCATCTTACCAAGTAGAAATTCTTTACACATAGCATTCTCAAGTATGCAATTTTAATAAACCTCTTATTTGTTCACCAATTCCAATCAATTCTCCATTAGCATCAAAGATTTTCACCTTTCTATTTTGAAAATCTAACCGGTGACCATTGTTATTTAGTTCTACAATACTCAACAAATTCTATTTTAGACCTTGAACCCAATAAGCATTATCACAACTAATTTTTTCATTCAACATTAGTGAACCTCTTCAGTTAACATGACATGGAACATCATTTCTAACCTTAACAAATGCACCAACATGCACTTCTAGTTTATCGAACTTATCAATATCACCAGTCATATGATGTGAACAACCGATATCAATAATCCAAGTATCTTTTTAACTAACATGAGCTATAAGGCATTTTTATTCTTTATACGTTTCCTCCTCTAAATCTTCTTTAACTGCAACATACGCATCTTCCTCACCTTCATTCTCATCATCAAAATATGACTCGGTGTGTTCTTCCTTAGTAATGTAAAAAGATTTCTTTCCCTTGTCTTTATAATCTTTGTTCCTTTGGTATTTTTCCTCCCTCTTGTTAGTCTTGTCATTCTTGCTCTCCTTAGGATATATAGATGGAATATTACCAACTTCATTACATTTGAAATATATCAAGCATAATTTACCTTAAACTTTTGTTTTCCTTTTAGTAGACTCCTAGCCAATAATGCTTCTAGTTCATCTTGTTGTATCTTATATGAATCAAAGTCACTTTCATCTTTGATACTCTTATCTTTCTTTAACTTCCAATAGGTAGAGATGACTTGAAAGCATTTTATGTCTTAGGTAAATTGTTATCAAAGTTACTCTACTCAAAATCAATCAATCTACCGATAGAATCATCAAGAGTAAGGACATTACCATAAATAGTTCTAAATTCTTGAATAGTTGAAACAAGGTTCTTAGTACTTTACTTACAACATCTTCATCACTTATGATTCCTCTAGAAGATTTGATGTCACTAACTACTTCCTTGATTTAGTTATTCTATTGTACAATGTTCTCTAATCAAATTTTTCTCTTAGGCTATAAGGACATTCTGATCTCCTCTATGAACAAGTGAAAGATCATCCCACATATCTTTGGTAGTAGCATAGTCTTTTACATCATTAAGAGAAGCAATCTCTATCATTAGGGTATTATGTTCTTTCTTTTCTTTCATTTTCTCAACTGTCATTGGGCGAAGTGGTGGTAAAGAGAATTGGTTATCCAGATAGTACAATGCATAGTCTCTAATTCCTAATAGGTATAATCTCATCATTATTTTTCATGATGAAAAGTTCTCCTTGTTTAGCTTAGGAACCGCTCTCCTATACATCTTCAAATCTTTAGCTTAAGTCCCTTAAAACTTTCTCCTTCAAGCACTTAGCTCCAATACAATTTGTTAAATAACTAAGAGAGGGATTAATTAATTATCCTCAATTCCTTAATAACTTTTCCAAAAGCTTGACAACTCAAACTTTCAATTCACAAGATCAGTAAATAGATCAAACTTCATAATAATCTGCAATTCAATATTTTCTAGCAAATTGTTAACTTATATATTGAGTATTGGAGTAAACTTCATTAACCTTATGTATGTATATATTGAGCTACAACATGAAATAATATGCAATGAAGTCATTTACAAAATTTGACACAAGTATTTTTAAGTGGAAACCTTGTTAAGGGAGAAACCACTCAGGACCAGTAATCCAAACATTTCACTCTTCTGAAGTGAGTTCAGTTAGGAGGCAACCTGCTTAAAATTTACATGTACATTGTTAATGTGACCTTATTAGGGGATTTGTATCAAAGATCATCTAGACCTTAACACTCCTCAATTTGAGTGGCCTTCTCTCTAAAGGTCTTTAAAACATTATATGGAATGTCATCTTAAAAAGGATTTACAAATAAGACTACTTAGTCCACTTTCTTAAGAGATATTAGGTTACAATAATTAGAGAGTAACAGTGGAATGATCTTAGGCAAGAGCCTACAACACAATGGTAAATTGTGAGCCTCTTATTGAAGAGGTCTTAGGTTTGAATTTACTCATGCTTAATAAAATAATAATTAATCTTGGCTTCGGCCTCTTACTGATCAAAAAAAATAGTGGAATGATCTAAGAATAATGCAAATACCTTTTTTATTTAAGATCTCCAATTTTTTCGTTATTTGTCCTATGTTCTTCCTCCTTTTTTTTGGTTGATCCACTCACATACACATCAACTTTGCACTTCCTCTACTAGATTTCACAATGTTGCTTTTCTCGATGAACCTTTGGCTATCAATCACAATATCAACTTGATCAACAACAATGAACATCACATTCATCCCTTAAATAGACAACTTATCATCAATTCACCAGATTCTCCAAAAAAAAATTATGCTTAATCACAACCATCTGATCTTCATCCAACTTGGATATACTAAATATAGATACTCGGGTATCATGCTTTCTCCTTGAACTTTGAGCTTATTTAAAATCATCAAATCTCCATCATCAGATCTTCTTTGAATTTTTCCAATTGTAGATCTCATAAAAAAATCATCCTTATCTTAGAAATTTCTAAATCAATCCATATTTTCATCAAATGTTAGTCTTCAATTGAATCTTCTAGAAATTGTTCTTCTTTCACTTGCTCGATTAACACTACACTCACCTGATCAATATTAAGCTCAGTTAATACTTTTCTTGCTCAAACAATATTGTTCATTCTTCACTTCCTTATAATGTGCTTGGTGACTACTAGTCCTTCATTTACTAACCATGTTGTCTAGCTCATTGCAACTCGCTATTTCTTTATCTTTCCACTTCATGAATTATTTTCTTCTTTATCAACCAACATAACTTACTTTTACATGATCTCAACACCTAATCAAATTATGTGAAATAATCAAATCAGCATTATACTATCAAATTCTAACTCAACAAGTTCTTGTTAAAATTCACATACTTATCAATATTCACATACTTATCAATACTTTCTTCCATTCTATTCTCTTCTATTCAAATACTCTTCATTAATCAACACTACACCCTTCATATAATTTGGTACCCGACCAAATTAGCATAATTTCTTATCATTTCAGGCTTGACATCAATGATAACATAACTAATGAAATGAATCTTTCACATAGATTATTGTAAGAATTTGGTATATCTCTGATGCCATGTAAGAATTTGGTATAGCTCTAATACCAAGTAAGAATATGCCTCAAGCTTTTGTACAATGTAAGAATTTGCCTAAGGCAAGAATGAAATACCAAGATCTAGAAGCTCAAGAGATAGCACAAGAGAGACAAGATATGATCAAAGGAGAGTGGATTAATCAAATAATTGAATGATTGCATAATAGAAGTTCCTTGTATATAAAGTCAAATGATATGTCTAGAATTCATACAACTGATAAGCATAACAACTAAGAACATGTCCACCAAGAGTGGATTATCCTTTATTGTGCATGAATGTATGTACAACAATGAGAGGATAAGAATACAAAGGTGTATATCATAAAGAGATATAGTAGACAACATGTGCTCAATTGGAGTGCAAACTACTATGTTGTCTACATGACAACTCATATGAATATGTAAACTCCTAGGTGTCTACAATATAACTAATATGAAAATGCATTAATCTAAGTAAACTTAAGTAAAGTGTAAATAGTAAATACTTTTCTACACCATAACCCCACCCTTAAGTACAATTTAGGGGAATGAACTTAAGCTCACAAAAGATAGATAATAATGCAAGATGGGTCCTAGATACTAGGTCATGTTATGTACCCATGTACAAAATGCAAGTACAAATGATATGAAATGTAATCTCTCGTAAAGCGGAGAAAGATGGAAAACCGCATGGAGAAAACCCTCCCCCAAAAGGAGAGAAGAAAAATAAAGCAAGATGCATGTATGGATGGAGTAATCAAGACCCCCCTATTATGGCATACATCATGCATATACAATAAATAATCCCTCCATAAAAAGGAAATAAGGAGAAAATGAAATCCCCCCATAGTGAATGATTTCCTGCAAGAATGATAAGTGCATGAAGAAAAAAGAGAATCCAATGCCTACAAACAATATTTCTCACTTTAGGAAGAAGATACACCAAATAAAAATGCAAGAAGGCTTCCCATTGTGGATAGGAAGATGGTAGGGGAATCCATATGAAGTATGTTGTCTCTAAAGTCTAAAGACATGTCATGATGTTCTTTAATAATGAAGATGCCACAAACCAATCAAGATTAATACCAATAGTAGAAGGTGACAAGCATGGAACCAATGGTAATTGTACCACGTAAGAATTTGGTTCAAACTCCAAAGAAAAGTATGCATTTTCAAATGAAGAAGGAAGAGAAGAAAAGAACCCCCCCCCCTCTCAATGTAGAATGTAGACCCATGAAAGATGCTCTTGGATTAAAGTAGAAGATGCACCATGAAAAGTGAAAGATGATTCTCTATTGAGGAAGAAATGGTGTCATAGGTGTACAAAGAAATCCTCCCCAGTTAGTAGGAAGAACCCTCAAAATGTATGATATCTCAAGAAACTAACTAGGAATCTTCAACACATGAGTATGATCAACCATGCAATATGACATCTCAAGTGACGTTTGAGATTCATGGAAACCAATCTCCAATGAGTCAAATGTCTTCTCTAAATTTAAAGAGACCTCCTACAAATACTATAAGAAAGTATCCACAATCATGTCAAACTCAAAAGAAAGACCAAGTGGAGAATCATGAGGATCATAGTGTTCCCTCGCAACAACTGAAGAAGGATCATCTTCAACAAAGAGAAGATGTATATCATCAATAGTGTCTCACATATCCTTAATTTAGGAATACACAAATAGATTGGAAATATCTATCAAGTAGTCATCCCAAGGGGCTACAATTGGAAGACAAGGAATGCTCTACTACACTGAATCACCTGAATCCATGAATGTGTGAATACAAGCATCATCAAAAATTATAGTATATTTAGTAATCTCAGTTGGAGAGGAAGATGCAAATTTAGGCTTTGGATCATCAAAATGCTCCATTCTTGCACAATTTGTAATGAACTCAAATGTGTCATCATCATAGGGAATATTGTCTACATCAGCAAGTGGAATGAGACAATCTGCATTGGGATCAACTAGTAGTGGAGGAATATCTAGATCTCCAAAATGTTTCCAAATAAGATTCCAAACTAGGAGAGGGGAATCATTATTTAGGGTTGTATGGTAGGCTATATGATGTCTCCAAGAAATAAGACTCTTACAAATTTTACCTCTAGTATGTTGTTTTTTAGAATTCCATGCCTCTCTTACAATTTGTTTCCAGCTCAGGTATAAGACCATAAAGATGAGGTAAGATATTAAGCCACCTAAAATGTGTGATGATGTCTTTGGCCCATAATGCATAATTATCCCTAGTTAATTGTATGATAGCATATTGTGATGTTTCCATGACTACATCAATAATTTACCTCTAAAATGAAATGAATCAAAGACCACACCCCCCCCCAACTAAATAGATAATTTTGGCACTTTATAAGTAGTGTGAATACAATTATCACTTGCTCAATTTGGCCAATGTGGACTTTTGACTATGATTATTACAACAAAAATGTGAAGAAATAATAGACTCAATACAATTAGGACACAATATATCTAAAAGATCTAATGGATTACAAGTGCCAAAATAGGCCAAAAAATGACCAAATGTTGAAATTACTATGTCCATTCAATATTACTCCAAACTGATACCAGATCTAGAAAGTAGACAATAAATCATGCACTTTCAAAATAATAGCACCAACAAATGTGTCTATATGAGTCCAAATGAAACCTCCAAAGTTGTAAAAATTAGGATTTACAATTTTTAGGAAAATTCAAAAACAAAGATCACAAATAACTTGCACCAATGTGTAGATCGCAAAATTCTACCCCAAAATAAATCAAAACAAAAATTGCTCAAAAAAGGGATTATGTATGAGGGAGATTTGTTAGAAAATTACCTTATAATTAATTTTTCTAAATTTCCACCATTGCACCTCCAAAAAAGAAATGACTCTAGATTTCACCTCAACTGTCTGATTTTGATGATGCCAACATCTCATTTGCACCAACAAGCTCCAACCTTGACCTACAATTTTTTTTCTCTCCAATGACTATGTAATGAATGCTCCTTTGGCTCTGATACCATGTAAGAATTTGGTATAGCTCTGATAACATATAAGAATCTATCTCAAGCTTTTGTACTATGTAAGAATTTTCCTAAGGCAAGAATGAAATGCCAAGATCTAGAAGCTCAAGAGATAGCACAAGAGAGACAAGATATGATCAAAGGAGAATGGATTAATTAGATAATTGGATGATTACATCATACAAGTTCCTTGTATATAAAGGCAACTGAAATGTCTAGGAGTCATACAAGAGATAAGCATAACAACTAAGCACATGTCCACCAAGAGTGGATTATCCTCCATTGTGTATGAAAGTATGTGCAACAATGAGAGGGTAAGAATACAAATGTGTATCTCATAAAGAGATATAGTAGACAACATGTGCTCAATTGGAGTGAAAACTACTATTTTTTCTACACGACAACTTGTATGAATATGTAAACTCCTAGGTGTCTACGAGATAATTAATATGAAAATGCATTAATCTAAGTAAACTTAATTATAGTGTAAATAGTAAATAATTATTTACACCAGCAAATATATCCCTTATCTTCAACTTTATGAGTTGAGGCTAACACCAACTCCATTGAGGAGGGATCATGTGAACTTCTACAAGGTGGCATCATAGAAAGAGTCTTTTTTT